>CM039723.1:82310085-82888376 GCA_022539455.1 Dendrobium nobile | reverse complement strand
GAATTTATCAACACGATTTTGCTCGAAGAAGATAAAGAAACAAAGTCTTACAGCAACAACAAAAGCATTGCTCCCAGACAACTTAGGAGGAGAGCTACAACACCACAAACAACATTCAAAAATAAAGACAGACAGTACTGAAGTCACACAATACTAAAGACATACGATACTTAAAACAAGTAGCACTATGGCTCTACGCAATTAAAACTCGACAAGGCTTGATAGGCCCCCAGCAATGGTACCAATTTCCCCCACAATTTGGCGATTATTTATCGACTGCTTTTGTTGTCGATTCTGCCCCCCAGTCAGACCAACTTCATCTCGGTTGGTGCATTCGTGATGAATGTTTGGAGATAATCCTTGTCGGATCGTCTCTCAACTTCTTCCTTTGAGGCCAACATGCTTCAGTAGTGTGCCCACGGCTACGGTGGAAGTGGCAATATTGCTCCTGGTTTCCGACGTTGGGCTTCAAAGGGTGTGGCCATTTCACATTCCTCTGATCCTGGATGTCCATTAATACTTTGCTTGGGAGTATTGAGTGGGGGTACTCCTTCTCCTGTCGGGGTTCCCATCGTGCATAACGAAGACCTATGAGGTAGATTATCTTCCCATGCTTTTTCTGCTGTGAGAAAGAATTATCCATCCCAGGTGCACCTTTGCGCTCCCGCTGATTTGCTCAAACTGCTTCCTGTGAGCATTTATTGCTTCATCTGCAGAGATTTGGTGCCTCCACGCGATGGATCAAGTCAGCGTATGAATGGACGGTTCTCGCTAAGGGCCGAATAGAAGGGCCAGGACGAAGACCTCCAAGAAAAAACCCCTCTGAGTAATTCAGGGTCTACTCCTGGAATCTGTCGTGCTTCGGCGGAAAATCGGTGATAATCTCCTTCAACGATTCTCCCTCATTTTGGCGGATCCCGGAGAGGTGGGAAGAATCCTTAGCAATTCTTCTATTGGCCACAAATTGTTCGACGAATACTTTGGCCAATTTGACAAAAGTGGGGATCGTTCTAGGTGGAAGCGAATAGAACCACGTTCGGGCCTGTCCTTTAAGGGTGGCGGGAAAAACCTGGCAGAGGAGCGCGTCTGATGCTCGTTGAATATGCATGATGGTTCTGTAGTAGTCGATATGCTCATACGGGTCGGTCGTCCCGTCGTAGGACTCAACATTTGGTACTTTGAATCCGACCAATGTAGGTGCTGAAGATGGCTTCAGTTAGAGGTGATGATTCCTGGAAGTTTCTCTGTCGGAGAGCATGCCTCACATCTCCTCGGGGGAACTCTTCCTGTACCAATCTTCGCAGCTCGCGACGTAGGGTTGGGGAGAGCCTTCTGGGAGATCCGAAAAAATGCGAGGATGTATTGAACTCGCTGTATCGGCAAGTTCATCTTCCTGTCGTGATTGAGGATGTCTCCTAGGTGGAGGAAGGTGAATTTCTTCTTGACGATGCTCGAATTGAACATCTTCAACCCTTGGTGGATCCCGAGGGCGAAGGATCTCCTCCAATGTCGGCTGTCGATCATCTCGTAGGAGTTGAAGGATCTCATTCTGAGATTCTCATCTTCCGAATTCTTTCTGCTAAAGAAGGTCCCGAGGTCTCTTCTACCGGCAGCATTCTACCCCCTACATGGCAAGTCCACATAAAAGGGGGATGACTGAAACGAAATATGGTCGCGTCTATGGACTAAGTAAAAGCACGTAATTTCCTGTAGGCACTATGAGGAATTTAGGAGTTGTGGAAATGCTTATGTGTGTTTTTGGATGTTCAGGGTGCATGTTTCACAGCGAGGGTGGGCTGAAGAGCTTCGAGCGGCCGATGAACAAGATGAAGGCGATGCCGAGGGTTGATAGCGAGGGGGCGATGTGCGGAGCTTTCTTCAAAGTTGATTCCTGCGCCAAAATCAGCTCCATGCCGAGGGTTGGAAGTGCAGCTAATTGGAGTTCCTGGGAAGAGAAGCTTTGATCTTTGTGTTTTCTGGTTACTACATCTGAACAGTTTCAATTTCTGCCTGTTGTGTTCTATTGTTGTCTTCTTTAGGTGAAAATAACCCTTATTGTATTTACTAAATCAGAATATATTTCAATAACAATCTTATGTAAGATAAATATTATTTTGCCCTAAAAGATCATGCAAGTACTACTAAACTTCTCTAAGATGAAAAAATTCTCCCAAAGTTGACCAAGAAATGAAAATATATAGAGAAGCCTGTTAGCAATTGAAGCGGACGTTACAGCTAAGCTCAACAATTCAGAGAGTTGCAGAAAATTAGTCTAATGAGGAGCAAACAAATCAGAGAAGAAAACTCACAAAGAATCGGAGAGATTATTATGGGGAGAGATCGGACACAAAAAACTGTCTAGTTTTGTTACTTTTATTGTCACATAGATAACACTAAATGGTTCTCTATGTCTGATATCTCCGCACATAATAATTTGTCTAAAGAATTATAGGTGTAAAGCATTACGTTAAGCAGTAAGAAAATTGTCCCAAATGAAGTCTTAGAAATCATGATTTCAACCAAGGTGGTGTTGTTACAAGAAATCCTATTGTTTATCACTACTTAAAGATAATAGGTAGTAATATGTGTTACAAGAAGGATGAATCTGTTACTGAGCTTATCGATAATCTCTTCAGTTTAAGGAAGTTCAGTAAAATTACATCCCAATTTAAATAAGTTTTCATCCTAAATAAAGTTTTATGAATGTAAAAGAGTATGCAGCAATCAAAGAACAAACAAGAGTGAAATTTATTATGTGCATTGAAAAAAAAAATTTTTGTCCTCTTTATAAAAGTTTTGAATTAATTTAATAAATATAAAATTTATTATAATGATTGACAATTTTAAATTTTATTTACATATATTTGATGCACATACAATAAAACTAGCATATATAATATATATATTTTTTAAATCCACATTTGCTTTAACAAGTTTAGGTGAAGTAAACTCATGCTAATTTTTTAATATAATACTCGAATTTTTAAATATATCAAAATTCTCACAAATATTAATTTCTTAAGGATAAACTATTCTTTTATTTTCATGTATATATTTAAATATGATTAGCAAAATAAATAAATATTAACATGGTTGAATCTGCAACATTTGAAAGGCTTCGGACGAGTTGGTTTGAGATGATTTTCTTACTGCTTAAACAAATTTTTAATAAAATTTTTTTACGATTTTTATACTAAAAAAAGTAAGAAAGCCATTCCAAACAAAACCTTAGACTAAATTTGAGAAAACAAGTGGCAAAGGGTGAAGAAGACAAAGCTGGTTGAGGGAATTTTTATTCCGTCAGGTTACCTGATTTAACTCTAAGTCAGGTAGCCAATAATATGTAGTCACGTGCTCTTACTCTTTACCGCGCGGACCAACAAATCGACCCGGAACGGACCCATGAGTTTGCGTATTGCTAGGTATTGGTCGATTTTGCTCGACAAAAACAAAAAATACCATTATGTGAAGAGCAATACCGAGTTCTTTTAGGTATTACTCGGTATTGCTCAGTATTGATCTTCATAGAGCGATATTTCTCGTTATTGCCAAGCAATACCGAGTAATACCTAGCAATACCAAGCAAATACCGAGCAATACGCAAACATAGTAATCCCGGATTCGATCCGAGTCGGGTCGTCGGGCCGCGCGGTAAAGAGTAAGAGCACGTGGCGACATATTATTGGCTACCTGACGTAGAGCTACATCAGGTAACCTGACAGAATAAAAATTCTTGTTGAGGAAGGGTGTGATTATGAGTGCTCATTGTTTAACAAAGAACAAAATCAATTGAATTCGCTAAAGTATCTATTCAATTCTTGTTCAGAAGTTTATTTTCTTATGATATTTTATTATTAGGTGAATTTTAATTTTTTTTAGACTAATCAAATAAAAAATAAAAATTGATTAATTTATTCAAGTATTAAATCAATATAACTCTATAAATATAAATAAATAAAAAATGAGACGAAGCTCAACGTCCTCTCAGGTCTAATTCAAGATAGAAATAGATGAAAAAATTAGGGTCTTTAATATATACAGCTTTATCCAATTACATGACAACTAAAAGCTAAAATGGGGACTTCTAACTCATAATGAAATGAATTGACAAATAATCTATGCCTATCTGCTAGAACTATATCCCCTTAATATAGCATATTAAATTTTATATGAAATACATAAATAAAAGCATGTTGTAAGTTCCTAAACTAAACTACACGTACCCAAGTCCCACCACACATGGGGCAACCATAAGCCCAGCGGCTGATCCACCATGCTTCACGTTCATTAAAAGGAGATGCAGGAGTAAATGCACATGTCTGCCGCAAACATCTGACGCACTGCAAATAAAAAAAAAAACTTTAATATTACATACATATACCATCCATAGTTAATATTCATATCAAATATGAGTGGTAGAAAACAAAATATAGTGCGCTGATCGTCCTCAAAGTGTATATTCAGCTCAATTGGACTGATGATGCAAAAGAAGAAAATAACAAGAATGATTCATTTTGATCTAGCATGTCTTGATTACGATTAATGATTCTGTGCGAATGGCGAACATCGTCCGGAGGCCAATCAGAATGCGTCACATCACCACTTCGCTCGGTATCGTGACTCGATAACGCTGACGTGGCGCATTCTGGTTGGTATATGGACGGCGTTCTATGTCCGGTCTTCACATAGAATAATTTCTCCTTGATTACTGGATGGCGAGATATGTCTTTCAAGGGGAAAATTATTAGGTGCGGACGCCGGACGTAGAGGTATGTCCGGACTCCAATAAAATGTCAACATGTGGATATTCAATTGGATTTATTTTTTACTTTATATATTTAATGTGTTCGTAGAACTTTAAGTCAAGCGCAATAATAGCGCAGCCAAAGCGCAGGTAAAGCACAACCAAAGCGCAGTGAAAAAGCACAACTAAAGTATAACTAAAGCGCACGTAAAACGCAGCAAAAAAGAGCAACAAAAGAGCAGTCAAAGCGCAACAAAAGTGCAACTAAAGCGCAGGTAAAGGGTAGGTCAAGCGCACAAAAAGTGCAACCAAAATGCACTCAACGTGTCAAATTTTAAGTTGATATCCGGAGGTATCTCTACATCCGGTGTCCGCACCTAATAATTTTACCTTTCAAGGATGGTATGACATATGTGGAAAGTTTAAAGTTGGCGATAAGTTTAAGGCGTTGGCTGCTCTCCAATTAAAAGTGAAAAAAAATAGACAATTTAGTAGTTTGATGATGCAAGAAAAGATGGAGACCAACCTTGTACCATACACCTTCGAGACCTGTCTTCCATGTAGCAGTAACAACATCTCTTCGAGATCCCATTATGCCAAGACAAGTTCCCAGTCCTACCGAAGTTTTCAAACCAAACGCTGCATCTCTCTCTGACATTCTGCGTTTCCTCGGCCAGAGGCAGTGGCTCCCAGAAAAGTCATTGTAATTCTCAACTAATTTAGAAGCACAAGAATCTGAACCAGAAAATTTTGACTTGGTAGCGTAATCCAAAGGACCAGTATCTCCAGGATCTGACCACGGCCCACCAAACATGTTGCGTCTGTGCCATTCTTCCGCAGGAGGGTGCAGCTCCAACTCACGAAGTAAAAGACCAGCGGCATCAGCACCTCTTGGACGAGGCATATTCTGCACATAGAAAATATATCAAAATCAAGACCAGAGAGCCTAGGAAAAATCAGGTGCAGGAGAAAGAGAGGCTAATAAAAAGCAATAGGGTATTATGATAAGGAAACACTTGTAGATCTCTCGTATTTCCTATCAATCTTCGAAAATAGCGAGCTTTTACACAAAAATCCGCACAAAATCATGAAAACAGAAAAGGGAAACAGAAAATAGCAAGATACAATTGATCCTCTATTCGAGAGGAGGATTGACCTCTCCCGAATCTCTAGACGCTGCTAGATCCCAAAAGAAAACCTAAATTTAAGATATCTCAAATTTCAGCCAAATTCAAGATGCCCTAGAAAACAAAGTATTTAATGCATACAAATCAAAAAGAAATCTCTAAACGATCCCTACATTCAATTTCCCTCCTAAACTTCCTCAAAATTCCTTCCTAAAATGGCATCCGTAGCAGGAGGAAAAACTCCGTTGTTTTGCCCGAAAGCCGGTCCCGTATGGACCGGCTGGACCGGTCTAACATGTTAATGCTGAAATTTTTGACAAAATGTCCAAGAGTGTTTGTATAATGAAAAATTGCAGCAGCATTTAACTTATTAGAAGAAATACTATAGACCACATGCAAGACAAGATGGTAACAAAAGATGTGTCAAAGTAGCTCCTATGAAATGCCAAAATTTGTGGAAGATTGGAATATAGAGTACGTACACCTAGAGTATTACATTACAACTAAATAGCAACAGAGGCAGAAAAAAAGGGATAAGACTCCACACAAACCTGCATATGGGGACCTAGAGATGCTTCTACCACCTCAGGTAGCACAGTATAATTCCCATCAATGTAGTGCAATCGTATATTTATATTGCTTGACCCAACTTGTGACGTAGGCAATGGGTGTGGCAGGGGAGATGTCCTTCTACAAAGATCTACCAGTATGCGGAACAATACTTTCACCTGCATGGAAAGAGTAACTTTGGTCATACTTCCATGGAATATGTACAAATAAAACAAAGTTCTTTTAATAGTCACAAATTGTAATGAACTTTATAAAAACAAAGCAATTCCACAAGTGCTATGGACCCTAAACATTTGCCCTCTTGGACTCAATCTGTTACCTTATGTAACAAGCAGTGTAGTCAAATTCTAACTAAGTTTCAAGCATCAATCTTAAGCAGACATAACTATGAATTCTTCATATACATAATAATTTAACATTTGTAATTGGCCCTATGCCCACATAATAAAAATATAAAACAAATTTCTATCCGTAAAAAAATTCAATTATCCCTCTTGTGTAGTGAAAAAAATGAATGTATGTATATATATATATATATATATATATATATATATGTTCTCCTCACAACTTTCTACTTACATTCAAATTTTTGAATGAGTGAGATTTAAAATATATAAGAGTCAATAGCATCATAAAAATATCCATGTGTTGTATTTTAGTTACTTTCAATTTCAATCATTTAAAATTTGAATGAAAGGTGGAAGATGTGGAGGAGAGCTCATATCTTTCTCTACATTCATCAGCAAACTCAAGGACCTGCAAGCTTCCGTTAAACTGAAATTCCTTGTTGTAGGTGTAATATTCGAAATTCACCAAAAAATTAGAAGAAATCATGACCATACACGTGGAAAATAACAATCAAATTCATTATTGTCGAGAAATTTTAACTTCTTAAGCAAAGCTCTTGGAAAATATATTCTCAAAATATCTAGAGAAATCTCCAGGAAAGTCTTCTTTAGGAAAAACTCCTGAGAATACAAAATCACTTGAGAAATGATGGCCATTACACATCATTACAGGAGAACCCTTAACGTCAACTTTTAATAACATTAAATAGACAATGGCATTGCAAATACAGCAAAGGAAGAAATCATAAACCATATAACAAACTGAATGAATATTACAACCAATGAAGTAATTTCAACATTAAAGAGCAGCAACTCCTGAGATTAGATTCACATAAACATTTAACAAAACTTCAACTTATCTTTCCGGAGCATACAACAACAACAACAAACCTTTATCCCACTATGTGGGGTCGGCTAAAAGAATCCTTGTTCTCTATTATGTCCTAGTAAGAGCAAAATTTTCATCTAAATCTAATAAAGAAATGTTATTTCTAATATTTAATATTTTCGAACCAAGTCTTTTTAGGTCCACCTCAACCTTTCTTAACATAAGTCAAATCTAATACATCTACTTTCCTAACCGGGTCATCGGAAGGCCGCCGTTTTATGTGACCAAACCATCGAAGGTGACTCTCTCTAATCTTATCTTCCACTGGAGTTACTCCAACGTTTTCACATATATGCTCATTTCATATCTTGTATCAAAGAGTAAAGCAATTATCCACCTGAGCATCCTCATCTCTGCAACACTTAACTTGATATTATGCTTTCTTTTAATGGACAACATTCTGCAACATAAAGCATTGCTAGTCTCACTACCATCTAGTAGAATTTTTCGTAAGTTTGAGAGGACTTTTCTATCACACAACAAGCTCAATGCATTCCTCCACTTCAACCATCCAACTTGACTTCTACTTATAATATCCATATCTACTTCACCATCACTCTGAACAATAGACCCAAGATATCTAAAACGTATACTCTTATTAATGACTTGACCAGCCAAAGTCACAATCCCTCCCAGTAGATCTATTATTACTAAAATTATACTCCATATATTCAGTGTTAACTCTACTCAAACGAAAGTCTTTAGACTCTAATGTTGACCATCATAATTCAAGTTTACCTTCAACTCTCTCTAGTCTTATCAACAAGAAGGATATCATCACCAAAAAACATACACCATGGTACAACCTCTTACAAATGTCTAATGAGAACATCCATGACTAACACAAAAATATATGGGTTTAAGGCTGGTCCTTGATGTAATCCAACTGAAATAGGAGAAAACTTGGTCAAAACACCTTGTGTTTGAACACAAGTAACAACTCATGCATACATATCCTTAATAACTTTAATATAAGCATTATTAATATCTTTCTTATGTAGAACTCTCCATAACACTTTTCTTGGAACATTATCATATGCTTTCTTTAAATCAATAAATATAATATGTAGATCCTCATTCTATTTCTCTCTAGACTTCTTCATCAAACCTCTCAATAACTAAATAACTTCTATAGTAGACCTATGTGGCATTAATCCAAATTGATTTGAGAAACATTAGTATCACGCCACAACCTATGCTCCATAACTCTCCCACAGTTTTAAAGCATGACACATTAACTTAATTGCTCTATAACTCACACACTCTTGTGATCATCTTTATTCTTAAAAATAAGAATCAACACACTCATTCTCCACTCATCTGACATCTTTTTAGTCTTCAAAATAATATTAAAAAATTTAGTAAGCTAAGAAATTCCTTCATCTCTTAAGCATTTTGACATCTCTGTTGGAATATCAATAAGTTCAACAGCTTTTCTACACTTCATTTTCTTTGAAGCCTCTTTAACTTCAGTTTTACTAATACACAGATAAAAATAAAAATCTTTAATTTCATTTAGGGTGCTAGGATTACTAAAGTCAATCATATTCTCACAATCTTTATTGAAACATTTAGCAAAATATCTCATCCACCGTTGTTGAACATCCTGTTCTATGTTGACTGTAACGGCAAAATCACCGACCAAAACCCACCGACATACCCGGTCGGACACGACGATTCGCCCACCGACTTACCCACCGCCTCACTCACGAAATAAAACAACAATCCCTCTCACATTCGGACGGTTACACACACTCACGCCCAGAGAAAAAAGAAAAAGGAAACCGGCTTACCTCTTCCGACTCCAGCGTACCCCGTCCTCCCTCCTGAGCCGACCGCGTCCTCCCGCCTGAGCCGAGGCCGCCGCCCAGGCCACCGATCCGCCGCCGACCCGCCTGCTGCCTCCGACACCGCCGGCAGACCCGACGTCTGAAACCTCCGCCGACCCTGTGCGTGGTTCCTCCGTGACCTAGCCGCCCGATCAAGCCCTCTCTCCCTCTGTTATTTGCATTATATAATATATATTATATAAGATATATATATATATATATATACACTAAAAAAAAAAAAAAAAAAAAAAAGAAAGAGAGAGGAGTGGAGAAGTAATTTTGAAACAGGTGTCGAAGACCCCGGCCGTCGTACCTTAGGTCCGACCGGGATGGTTTTAAAATTTAAAGACCCCGGCCGTCGCATCTTAGATCCGGCCGGGATGGTTCCAAATTGAAGACCTCACGCAGTCGATCTTAGATCCTGGTGGGATGGTTTAAATTCGAAGCCCCTATGCCGTCGACCTTAGGTCCGGGTAGGAAGAAACTACGGCAGTGCCGTCCCGATTTCTCCCTCGGTGGGGAGGCGACGCCGGGAGGCTGCCGAAATTTTCAGTGAACTACAGAGGACTTGGACAAAAAATTAGAAATTGATTTGAACAAAATTGAAACATAAAATCAATTTTAATTCAAATTTGATCAAGTGATGTTGAATTTGAACTCAAACTCAAGCTCGAATTGGACTCAAATTTGAACTTGAAATGGATTCAAATCTAATTCGATTTGCAATTGACTTGATATTTGATACATTCAAATATAGGTTTTCATTAATATCTCGCATTTGAAGAAATGACAAAATTATTTGAGCCACTATCAAATCATAATTGACACTGATTTCTATTGAAGTTTAAATAGACTATACTGATATTTGATTATCTTATCAAATATTCAAAATTTTTAAATTAACATTGGTTTAAAAGCTCTTGAATAATTAATTGATACGATGACATCATATTGCAATATGTTTAAAATCAAATTATTCGATCAAGCTATACTCCTGTTGCGATGAAAATAAAAATGAGTTTAAGGTGATTCTTCAAAATCATGTATTTGACAATTCTAAGGGAATCACAACATCTGTTGGAGACTCATTGTAGATGTTTGTATTAACTACAATGAATAGAAGTCGAAGATAACAATTTGATTAAGATATCAAACTTGTTCATTCATAAAAACTATCCATAAGATCTACATGATATTCTACAATCAATAATTTTTTTTTTAAGAGATCTATTTACGCCACCGAATCCGCAATATGTGTGCAAGCGGACAGAAGGCGTTCGTAGGCCCCTTAAATAAAATCTCGGGCCATTTTCTAATGAAATTATTTGCATAAAATAGATCATATTTAAATATTTTAAAACGCCCCTTATGTATTAAATACGATCCCTTAAATCAAATATATCCCTGCATGTGCTCCGGTCAATGCATTAAAGTTACAAACATCAACGACCGAGAATGCTGCGTAGGGTCAAATGATACTAACCGCATGTGCTCCGATCGTCGCATATAAATTTCAAATCCAACGATCTGAGAATGCTGCGCGGGTTAAATATTCAAGTTTCATCCTCCTGAAAGGACCGGAGTTGACATAACTTGAATTACAAAATATCTCCGAAAATCCTACAAAAATAAAAGTGACCTCAAACTTCACCCCGATGATGGCCGTGTTGACAGAAAATCTCAACCGGAGGGGTCAAATCTCAAATCTGAAATCTCAAATCAAACAAAAGCCCAAATTCTTGAAATAAAATCTATCATCTGAAAACTTAAAACTAAAAATCATCCACCTCCCGCAACCGTTTGTCGGGGGTGATAAATCTAAAATTAACCTCAGCTCACAAAGAGCGAATGTGTATCGGTGTATCACTTTGATTCATCCTCAAACAGTCTCTTGCCAACAGGGACGTGGCACGTGCCCTCTGATCGGGTGGTTCTCCCGCAAAATGGCACCACTATATTACGATCACGGCCAAAGCCCGTATGTTCCCTAAAGGCGTCAAACCCTTGAGCGATGGATCATAGGGTATATCCAATAGGCATAAAGCCCTCTGTTAGCTAAGGTGGATTCAGATATATCCCCTTAGACAAATATCAACCCAGGTCTACAAGGTATTCTTGGACGAAGCAACCCATGGCTGCCGACAAGGTGCCTTCTGTCAGGTTGGGTCGACTACCTCCTCTGACTAAGTAGACCAGGGATCATGACAGCCCGGGACGACGGAACCATGGGATCTTGATCGGGCTCGTCTTCATTCCCCCCACCACCAGTTTTAAGTTTACGGTGACAAGCTTTAAATTCCAAATTTCAAAATTCAAATATAAATTCAAGATTCAAAACCCTAAACTATTGCTATTATATGATAGGTTTATAACCTATTCAACATCCTTAACGACTAGCCTTAATCGAAAGTTCTCTCTCATCATCGGGAGGGGTAATTAACTATAGGGGCTTGCGCCTATAGGAAACCAGAACTCAGATCAAAAAGTCCTCATTAAATGAGGGCGAAATCTCTGGGTAGTGTCTTATCTAAAACCCAATCTGCCTTCTGAAAATTCCTCCGGGATCACATCCTAAAAAAAGATTTGGAATTTTTCGGAGCCCACATTCTAATAAAAACAATTTTTGATCTCCATCCTTAATACACTTCACCTGGACTAAATTTTTACTACCCCTCTTTGTCTAACTAAATTATACATATATCTTTCGCTCTACTTAGTCTCTAATATATTATATAAATCATTAAAGCTAAAATCTTTGCATTGCATATTGCTTTCTTAAACTCTTTATGGGTCTCTTTATATATTTTTCAATTATCAAAATTTTTACTGCTAAACCAATTTTTATAACAAATCTTCTTAATTTTTATAACTTTCGAGTTGAGACCGAAATTTTTAAAATTCTTGAGGCAAAGAATCCGCCCAACAAATTAGAGGATCAACTTAAAAATCTACTAAGTACATAAGTGTAGATGATGTATATGAATTTGAATAACCTACCAATTTTCTATCGAAAAGAGGAGGAATAATAGCAATAGCAGCAACCAAATCAACAAAAACATTTCTTCTAGGCCAAAGAAGAAGAATAGGAGAATTGAATTCTCCAACCACAAAAGTTAGCTTAGGAAGCACTTCTCCAACCACAAATGTTAGCTTAGGAAGCAACCACCTGTTAACCCCAGAAGGCCCTAGCTAGTAGCACCTCCTATTAGATATTTTTAACGTTTGCATGCCTCCACTAAATCATCATTAAGGTAATCCAAAATAATAAGTACTTCAAATGGCTAACAATGAAGTATCATTATAGGTTTGCCACAAATCTAAGTTCTCCATCACAACAACCATGACCATGATCACGAAATTGAAGATTGCAGAGTTCTCAAAACACTACTTGAGAAATTAACAAAGGAAATTCACTTTAAGGAGTATCTTGTTGAAATTTTTGAGCTGTCAAGCAATCTGCAAAGGAGTCGTGAGTGCAATGAACTTTACTTGAGAAATAGTGTCAACAAAAACATAATTTTTCAAAAGTGTCATCACTTATAAAGTACCAGAACCATTTGCATTAATCTAGCTTGTCTTAAATGTATCGCTAAAAATTCACATCATTGTAAGATTCTAAGAACAAATATTGGATGTCACTTGTTGCATCATATTGAACCGCCATTAAAAGATAACTTTACACTATGATAGGAAGTGCTTGTAGAAATTTAGGAAAAGCCTTGGCTAAAATCTAATTTCAGTATTTTCATAAAATCAATGACAAGAAAATCAGGAATAGAGCACACAATAACACATTTTTCATTGAAAGTTTTATGAAATAAATACAAGATACAAGTGGATCTTCAATTGGAGAGGAATATCGAGCTCTCCCAAATCTATACCGTCGTCTAGAGCCCAAACACCCTAAGAAATATACCTAATTCAGCAAACAACACATATCCCTAACCCTAGAAAAATCACCTACTTAAAGCAAATAATAAACAGCAAATATCCAAACAACACTCCCCCAATTTCCTCCCAAATCAATCATATTTCCTTAATTATTTTCCTCCCAAATTAGCCCTTAAATCATACTCCAAATCTGTCTTCTTCAATTAGGAAACATTTCCTAGTTGATCCCCTTCAAATCAGCCCCAAATATATCATCTTCAATTAGAAAACATTTCCTAATTAATCTCCCCCAAATAAGTCCTTTTCAATAAAAAAATATTTCTTGATTAATCAACATCCAAACAAGCCACCTCTCCTAATTCTCTCGCTCCCGCCAGATCAATACTCCCCCACCCTCCTCTCTCCAAAAAAAAAAAAACCTTGTCCCCAAGGTGGAATGATGGAAAATAACCGAGAAACACCTTTTCTCGAAGGGGGAGGGGGACCTGGCTAGCCCCAAGTCTCGAACCTCCTTCAGGCTCTACAGCTCCACCAAGTAGCCAAGCCCTGCTCCTTGTATCGCTTTGACCATAGTTTTGGACAGGCTATGATCCCCTTTGATAATAACTTTCCTCCCTTCAAACTTAAACTCCAACGTTAGCATATGCCAATCAATCTTGACCTTTCCCAACTTCTGCAGTCATTTCATTCTCAAGATGACACACAAGAACATTTTTTTATTGAAAGTTCTATGAAAGAAAAATAAGATACAAGTGGATCTTCAATTGGAGAGGAAGATTCGACTCTCCTAAATCTCTAGCCGCCGGCTAAAGCCCAAACACCCTAAGAACAATCAAAATTCAGCAAACATCACATACCCCTAACCCTAGGAAAATCACCAACTTAAAGTAAACAATAAACAATAAATACCCAAACAGCCCTCCCCCAATTCTCTCCAAAATCTATCATATTTCATTAATTATTTTCCTCCCAAATCAGCCCCCAAATATGCCTTCTTCAAATAGGAAACATTCCCTAAATAATCCCCTCCAAATCAGCCCCCAAATCTGGCCTATTCAATTAGAAAATATTTCCTAATTAATCCCCTCCAAATCAGCCCTCTTCAATTAGAAATGATTTCCTAATTAATCAGCGCCCCTCTCCTGCGTCTCCCACTCCCGCCGTATCACACTATTGATACATGGAAACATGTTTATTAAATCCTTTAATAAATCTTTGCCCAGCTAATTAAATTATATTGGTGAAAATAAACAGTTGTGATTTATCATTTAGACATGTAAAGAGAGGAAAATTAACCCACAAAGTCACAATTAATAAGGTTGTGTGCTTCTGGAAGTATCTTCTAAATTTGTGTGTGTATGCATGTGCATGTACTCCATTGCTGATAGCTTAGTTGTGCATTGAACATTAACTTCTATGCTTACGTAGGTCTTCCAAGATTTAACCCAAACAAATCACAACCACACTTCTGACAAAGATGAACGACATGTTGACAGAACTATAATTTTAATTTGGAACTAACATCTAAGTACGAAGAAATTGACCAATTACCTCTTCCAATGTATATCCCAGTCCAGCATTTCCAGAACCTAGTCGTATAGATTTGCCTGGGTGACCTTCTTCAAGACCTTTGGCTCCAACAACCAATTGTCCCGCACGAGCCTGGCCTTCTTCTATTTTGGAAACAGCACTAACAGCAGGTTTGTTCACCATGTGTCTTTGCCGAAAAATGAGACAAAAAAGAAGCAATTGACATAATCTGTGAAGAAAATGACAATCCCCAATAAGCCTGACTGCAGGTGTTCCAGGAAACGTTCCGGTATTTATACTAATTGGCATAAATGAAGGAGGGCCACTGATTGGGTTTGGTGTAGTTGTTGATGATCCTCCGTCAGCAGTGTTGCTGATCTTAGCAATGGCACCTTGTACCCATGCTTGCATCTGAGAGTTTCCACTTGTGGTAGTAGCTCCACTCTGACTGCCTGTACTTTGCAGAAGCAACTCCGTCAGAGAATTGAGAAATAGTATTAGATGAAAGCCCACAAGAGAGTAGAAGGAAATGATTAGTAAACATTAGAGTTCTCACAACATATGTATTACTGGAAAAGATGGAATGACACATTTACATACAAAAACAAAAATGAAAAATAACACAAATTCTAAACAAAAAATATGTGCATAAAAGCATGAATATTTACCGCATGCTTAGAGCACAAACAATCATATAGATGTGCGTGCATTCGTGCATGTATGAAGACCTAATGTCATTTTTGTGAAAGCAAAAAAAAAAATCTCAACAAAAATTAATTTTGATGGTAGCCCAACCAATTTTAGCATCAAATAATCACAACAAATTTTCCACAAAAGTACAGGCGGAGCACATATTGCAACATGTATGCTTGCATGAACAAAACCTGAAGAACACAGGTAAGCATCAAGTTATATGATTGAAACGAATAAACTATATGAATAAAATAATTACATCCACATGAAAGGATAGTAGCTGCTTTTACAGATAAAAAGCATGCCTGGTGTATCACACTCACGGAGATGAATTGTACCACAAATAGTTGAGAAAAATCCAATGAGGATGATCATAAAGACATAAATATAATAGATGTACAGAATTATGAAAGTACTTACAATAAGTGCGCATGTATATTCATCTATACACAAAAACATGCATGTATGTAAAGGTCTACTGACACTGGAACATGAAATGTAGGCCTGCTAAAGAAGATGAACTCTAAAGTGAAGCCTTATGTATTAGAAGCCAAAATTTGAAGCGTATAAGCCGAGTCTGTGTTATAATTAAGTTGCATAAAAGTAGACAACTAAACACCCTTTTATATTTTCATTATAATAAATGGCCTTTATATTATTCTTTTGGTTGATTATTTTATATGATTGTGTGTTTAATTAAGTTAACACTAGAAATACATACTTTTTCCAAGTTCTTCTAATACTTTGCTTGAAGATGGCATGCATATGTTATGTGATGGGCCTTTAGTAGTAAATTTTCTACCCATTAAAATGTAAATAATCTTAAAATCAGCTATAAGATAACATTTTTTATATAAAACTTGCATAGCTTACTAAAAATAAGCTGAGTTTTTAAAAATGAAATGCAAAGCCTCCTTGTATATTTAGGATGCAATCCATAATTTGACTGATTGCTTATCCATATAAGTGCTTATCAATCATCATCAAACCTATGTATTCATTGATGAATATCATATGCATAGCCTTGTGAGTCACATATAAAAGTAAAAAACTTCACATTAAGGATAAAAAAAATAGCATTATAAGTCAGCATATACATATATCATGGTCAAGCATCTTTGCCTAATTGATTAAACTGTAAATCTTAAAATCAAAATAGCCAAGCTAATCTTGTATGTGCATTGAGACCAACGCTACATTATTTTAAAATTGCTAGTGGGTTTAATCAGTTGTCCTTTATAGTCTCATGCATTTCAATAAATTTTGGTCTAAATTACACTACCTATCAATTATTTTCACCATAGATCTAAGGTCCAAGGCTGATATTCTTTTCAAATGCATTATAAGTCCTCACAATTATAGGCATTTTCTCAATCATGTGATATTGGAATTTGGAACATAAACCCCAACCTACTAGATAAAATAGGTCAAGTTCAATCTAAATTCAATCTCAAAATCTAAAGCCCAACATAAAATAATTTTGAGTACATTTGAATTTCTCAATATCAAGTACTCATACTCTTTCTTTATTTAGCTTCCACCAAAATCAATTCTAAGTTACTAATCATTCTTGAAATTTCAAAAACTAAATCTTTGAAATGAAATTCTTGAAAATTGTATAAAAATATTAGCCAATATTTTAATTTAAAAAAATAAAGCAGTATTTTAATTAGAAATTTTCTCAAGGGTCAAACAGCCTTAAGATGTAATTAACACCAGGGACTTTCCTTTATGGGGAATATGGATCCTAAAATAGAATAAATCATATTCAATCATACACCATGTAGGAGAAAATCTTTGGGCATATAAAAATAAAATGAAAATTTTGTTATTGAGTTCATATCAAAATAATTTTTTTGTTCTTCAAAATAATGTATGTACTTGACCACAAAATATTCGTTGAGCGTAAAAAATTTCCCATATAATATAATCCTAGTAAACATTCAAATTTAAGCCCATTCTTATCTAAAATTAAAAAAAAAACTACTAAAAAAACTTAGATTTAAACTATTGAGAAATTCAATAATAATTAAAAATGTGCTTAAAAGGCTTTGAAATAGACCTAATCTATACTAGAATGACCTAGCTAAACTTCATATAACTAGCCTATGGCCACTCAAGCCCTTTGTGTGTGGCAATAGAAATCTGGACACCTATTTAAAGGTGTCAATAAATGACCCGATATGACAACCTGACATAAAAAATCTCGGTTCATATTGACTCGATTAAATTTTGGGTCAGGTCTAAGTCTGAAATTTTGATTTGAATTCAAGCTGACTCAAAAACTCAAAACAAACTCAAATTGACTTGATTAAAATTTAGCTCCGGTTAAATGGGTAGGGGGTTCGTATTGCATGGGCTATACTGAGGTTCATTGTATAGTGTTACAACAACAAAATCAACATCAAACCTTTATCCCACTACGTTGAGTTGGCGATATAAACTCTTTTTCTCCATTGTGTCCTGTTAAGAGTCAAATTCTCATTTAAATCTAATTAAAAAATATCATTTCTAATATTTTCTAACCAAATCCTTTTTAGGTCTACCTCTGCCTCTCTTAACATAAGCCAAATCTAATACATCTACTCCCCTAATCGGGTCATCAGAAGTCCAACATTTTATGTGACCAAACCATCTAAGGTGACTCTTTCTTATCTTATCTGACACTGGAGCTACTCCAAACTTTTCACTTATGCTCGTTTCGCATTCTATCTCTAAGAATAAACCACTCATCCACCTGAGCATCCTCATCCCTGCAACACTTAACCTAATTGTATGTTTGTGTTTCTCTTTTAATGGACAACATTCTGTGCCATAAAGCATTGCAAGTCTCACCACCATCTTATAGAATTTTCCCTCAAGTTTGAGAGTTACTTTTCTATCAAACAACAAGTACGATGCATTCCTCCATTTCAACCATCCAACTTGAATTCTACTAATAATATCCCCATCTATTTCACCATCACTTTGGACAATGGACTCAAGATATCTAAAACGTATACACTTATTAATAACTTGATCGTCCAAAGTCAAAATCCCCTCATTAGATCAATTACTACAAAAATTACTCCATGTATTCGTTTTTAGATCTACTCAAACAAAAAATTTTAGACTCTAAGGTTGACCTCCATAATTCAAGTTTACCTTCAACTCCCTCACTAGTCTTATCAACAAGAAGAATATCATCAACGAAAACCATACACCATGGTACATCCTTCTGCAAATTGTCTAGTAAGAACATCCATGACTCTTATTATTGCAATAATTTTTTTGTAAATAATCATAACCATAAAACACTTTATAAAAACATTTTTTCTTCAATGGATGCAGGTGAAAAGCCTACATGCATTTGAAGGGCTATTCAGTTAGGCATGAAAGAATGACTTCCCCCAAAGAGTAAAGTTTCTTGAACAAGCTTGTTTACGTACATAGTGTCGTCAAAGCAATGCATCGAAAATAAGTCATTAGGAAGTCAATTTTAAGACAACATTAAATTTGTTCCAAAAAGTAACGAGACAAAAGGTTATCTCAGCAACCTGATATTCTAATTCCAAGCAATGTGAAAGCTTTGAATTTTGTGGTATTGGTTAAACAAAATGGCACTACATATCAGAGCAAGAAGGCTTGTGCTCCGCAGTGATTACGTTGAAGTTCATGTATCTAGATTCTTACATTCTAATAACGTTTGCAAGCCAGTAACCACAAATTTTGATTAGGAGCACCATGTTCAAAACTTGTCAAAGACAAAAAGGAATTTCAAGTTGATTTTAATTAGATTTTAGGAAGTATGGGCATGGTGCACTTGGCGGAATCTTATTATAGAAATTGCTAGAGTTATCATTTAAACAGCTTGTGAATCTCCCTCGTATATTATAACTTCCACAGCAAACTCTCCGGTGCGCAACATAAAGTTATAGATTCAATTTCTACCGCACAAAACAAATGAAATAAGAGGATAAAAATACTGAGCACTTATAAGGAACTTAAGGATAATAGAATTATGGTTATCTCCTAAGCTATCTTGCCAGTGTGGTAGATATAGATTCAGCTATGGTTTGAAATTGGTAAAAATTACATTGAAAATTTGAATAAATTTCTGTCCTCAAAATATCAAGAAAAATTTCATGACAAGATCTAATACGCTGGATTTCCTCTTCCAATGATGAAGATGTAAAAACAATAGCGAAGTATAAATTATGCTGTGATTGGATCACCACATAGGAGATCCATCATACCATGAACAGCTTTTTGATTAAACTTAATTTATGTTCACCATCCCAGGGTAGGCAGAATTAATAACCATGTTCCATTACATAGAAACAAACTCCACCTAACTGTGGAACTAGCTGTAAAGAAACTGACCCTGACTAGTTGCAGGTGATGAAGAGAGCGGTGGACTTGCCACAATATTGCGAGCATTGCTTGATCCAGAGGATGCTCCAACAGCATGACTAGCCAAAGTACGACAAAAACTTGCATAACGCCGTAGGCGAGTGATGAAATGTGAGGCAAGATCCAGAACAGCATCAACGTAAGCCTGTACAACATCTATATGAGAATCATTTATACACTGGGATACTATTCAAAACACACACCAATGCTAAGAAGAATCAATTAAAACAACATTTCTGATAAGCAGAATCAACTGTTTTTGACAGTTAAGTAAAATAAAATACTTAAAACATCAATTATTAATTTTTGAAAACTGATAATAAATTACTTATTCCCATAGGAAGAACTCTTTCCGGCATGCTGAATGTTTCACCACATCAGGAATTGCGAAGGAACATTGGCTGAGATTAAATATACATTACTAGTGCAAGAGAATCATAAGATCAATAAGTTGTGCTTTAAGAGCATAAAAATTTTCGAATGAATTTTTTTTAGAGTGATTGGAACTTCTAACCTCCTCTAAAAGGAACAGTGATATCACATCCATTTCATCAACAAAACTGCATAAAGTAAACCATGAAAAAATACCAAAGAATGCTGTTAGACCGGTTGGTCTAACTACAACCGGTCCCTAGTGGACCGGTTTTTGTTTATTCTAGGAGGGGCGGCAGAGAGAGAGAGAGAGGAATGAAGTCCACTAAGAATTCAAATTCAAATCCTTGGAGAGAAAGGAGGGAACGACAAGGGCTCTATAGTAATTTTGGCTTGATTAATTAATTGTATTTTTTTAATTAATTAATTGTATGCTTTAAGTAGGATAAGGGAATTAGGGTTAGGGTTATGTTTTGATTATTGTGTTCTTGTGGGAGTTTTCTTCTTGGTGTCTTGGGCCTTAGCTTTGTCTAAGGATTGGGAGAGAACGATCCTCCTCTCGAATAGAGGATCAATTGTATCTTATTGCTCTTTGTTCAGTTGATTTCTTCTATAAAACTACTATTTTTGGTGTGATTTCCCACCAGATTTTGTGAGTTTATTCACTGATTTTGAGAGCGAAATTCCTTTTAAAATTTTCTTGAAGTATTCTCACATTTCCATAATGTCTTTAAACATATAATTTTTTTTATGAAAGTTTACTATATTTTCAAGGGCTCTAATGTTGTGTCTTGGTTAATTTATAGATCTTACTTTCTCATTCCTTTGTAGTACTTAACATAAATTATACAAAATTTAAGGTGAGGATGAGTATTTGATTTACACGTAGTTATGCAGGGTCAAAAGAGGCTTGTGTAGCTACGATCAAGAATTCCAGCTTGCAAGTGGATTACAACAATTGGAGGATCATTAAAGAAGTGGGATTACACATAAAATGGGGAAGGGAGACAAAGGAGTAAAAGAAAATATGATCAAAAAAATAAATTTCATTTCTAAAAAAGACTAATAAGTATTATTATATGAAAATGATAAGATTAAAAAATAAATGCACTTAAACTCTAGGATTTTAAAATAGCTCATCCTATTACTTATTTTTCCCACTCTTAAAGGTCATTTTTTTTCTAAATAACATCACGCACCTCCTAGCCTCACTATGACATCTCCTTACTAATGAATGAACTCCTTATAAGCTCTTCTAAAACATCTGCAACAAGCTTTTTCATAGGACTTGATATCATCCAATATAAAATTTATGTCCACGAAGAATACTAATTTGCCTTTGGCCATTAAAAGAGAAGCATAATACTAAGTTAAGTGTGGCAGAGATGAGGATGCTCAGGTGGATGAGTGGCTTTACCCTTAGAGATAGGATACGAAATGAGCATATACGTGAAAAGGTTGGAGTAGCTCCAGTAGAAGATAAGATTAGAGAGAGTCGCCTTAGATGGTTTGGTCACATAAAACGGCGACCTTCCCATGACCCGGTTAGGAGAGTAGAGGTATTAGATTTGACTTATGTTAAGAAAGGTAGGGGTAGACCTAAAAAGACTTGGTTAGAAAATATTAGAAATGACCTTTCTTTATTAGATCTAAACGAGAATTTGACTTTTAATAAAACCCAATGGAGAAAAAGGATTCATGTAGCCCACCCCACGTAGTGGGATAAAGGCTTGTTGTTGTTGTTGTTGAAGAATACTAATTTGCCCCTCTTAACAATCAATCAAAAGAGACTAACAATTTTTTACATATTGAATTCCACCAACTAAGCAAACATTTCTTTTGACAATTTTGATATACTCCTAAGATAAGATCATCAATAACTATGACTTAACGTTGAATGATCAAATTCTCTCAAAATCACCATATAACATTTATAAAAAGATTCTTCTATTGTTAGGAAAATGATATAACTTTACATGCTACTAGGAAATCAAATATAAATTCCCTAATTACATCCCAATCTCCTATTTCACACTCATGAATTATCTCATAGATCATCCTACTAAAACTTATATGTACTTTAAGACCCAATAATTATCCCATTTTAACAAGGTATACATAAAAATTGTTCATTCATAACTTCCTAAAATTATTTTTCAAACTATCTTCTAATTCAGCTTGAAGGCATAAGCGCCAACCACATTATAATGCCATGATTATAATTAATTTTATATTCATGACCATATTACTAACTCTACTCACCTCAATAATTTCATCTTTCAATTTTGTATCCACTATCCCAATTCCTTCACCAAATTACAGTTCGTAAGCCTTTGCTTACAAAAATGTTTTCAACTTTTCATGTAGTTTCTTTCAAACAAATAATATTTATTTTCTTTTGATACTTGCCCACTAGTTATCATCTTTTTATTATAAGTCCCCATATTCTATGTAGCATGTTTTATTTTTAAATTATTAATCGGCATTGCCCGTTTTCACCAACATAGGATAAATTGTAGCACGATCTAGTCAAACATAGCTTAGTTTCACCATAATCAAATGAAGTTGAAGCATGTTACTCATGAGTGATCTCTTATCGAACCTTTTCCTACTACTTACTACAGTTAAATTAGGTTGTGATGTGTTACTTCAAGGAACTATTGTAGCACTAACAAAATTCAAACTTAAATTCATTTCATGAGCTTTAGCATAAGTTTCATAACTGAGAGACTAGCAAGTTACAGAAACGCTGAGGCAAAGCGGGGCACCAAGAATGCAAAGTAACACCAAGAAGCATAATCAAGAGAAGCTTGAGAGAGAATCCACTAATGCAAATAAAGAGATCCAACAAGAAGCGCATAAGAAAACTAATAGAAAAAAGTTTGTAGATGAGAACCACTGAAAAAAAAAAAAAAAAAACTAACTCCAGCTAGAGAGAACGGATAACCAATGAGCAATAACTCAATGACTATAAGAACGTTAAAGAAAAGTGAAAATTTATGCCCTACTAGTGCACCAAATGCTTAACTGAATCATGAAATTTGAACTCGAATTCCATTTTGAGCTAGAGTCAAGTGTGTAATGCGACAACACAATGTAGCTAAGCAAGGAAATGTGTGCTCTTTACCACAAGCTCGTGCTTTGTTGACAAGCAGTGTTTAAGACCAGTGCATCACTTTACTAGACTTCTAGATAGAATTTGATTTATTTTGAAAATATTTAGCATCATATTTGTGGAAATACAATTGCTGCCAGTTGTTCCTCCCTGATACCAACGTACAAGCCTTGATTCTGCAACCTATAGGGACCAACAAGGCCATTATGGACCCAACTCTAATTTCACATGTTGCGAGCTTACGACAGCCTCCAAATGACCCTCTAGCTAGTCCTAGTTGCTCTAAACGACTTGATTTCCACTTGTCATCTACAAGACATAAATCAAGCCACAACTACATCCTCATGTAGTCCTGCCTTGGGTTTCCTAATGTGTAATATAATTAAATTATTGCATTCAACACATATTTTATTATAATTGATTAGATGTATGTTCTTAACTATTTTTCTTCCTCCTTAGGGTTAATTATGGTTGATTTATTTTTTCTTACCTATTCATATCTAAATTAAATCTCACGAATTGAGCTATGTTCTCCTATAAATCATACCTCTCCTATGATTTCTATATGAAAATATGTAGAAGTTATCTCTCATATTTTTCAACATTTTTGTAACTCTTTTTTATAATGTTATCTTTCAATATGAATGCTTTGATAGGAGTAGCTTTAATTTTAAATTGTACTAGATTCATTTTCAAAATATATAGTATTATTTTTAACTTTCTTTCATTATTAAACATTAATATAAGATAATAAGAGTTACTTGTGAAGCTAAATGAATGCTTTCTCTAACTCAAAATTGGGTAAGTTGATCGCCCCAAGTATTACACAGAGAGCTTTTCTTTTATTCTCACATCTTTCATGTACCCATCCATCAATTTATTGGAGTGAGATACAATCAAATATCATACCTTTCTTTGAAGATTCATATTATGTGAAATCGCAAACAAATAGTCCCATGACCAACTAATGCGACACCACCATCCCTATGGACAAAACTCTTAATGATTTCTTTTATAATATGATAGATGATAGCTTGGTGATCCATATCTACTTTATCTTAATGATGTCATTAATCAAATAAAACTCTAGCAAATCTATTCACCACTATCTTCGCTTCATCTCCTAAGTTTTAATGATTGATTCATCGATAATGGACAACAATATATCATGGGCATCATCTTTATCATTCTCAAATTCACTCTCCAAAAATATTATATTTATGGATGTCAATCTTATCATTTCAAATCTTCTAATTCATATGGACATGATGATGACAATTATTCCAATTATACACATTTATGCAACATATGGATCCACCTTGATCAAAGCACTCGATGGGTTAAACCATGTGACGCATCGACTTATATCACTACTCTAACAAGTTTCATCTACAGACAACACAAAGCCTCACAAGAATCAATGCCAACTAACCAAAACACCAATTCAAAATAGTACAATAGCCTTCTCAGCTCCATAAAGCATTTCCTCATAGTATAAAGATAAATCTCGAGAATTTTGTGATGACAAACCTCTCAACAACAACAACAACAACAACATCAAGCCTTTATCCACTACGTGGGGTCGGCTACATGAATCTTTTTTCTCCATTGTGTCCTATTAAAAGTCAAATTCTCGTTTAAATATAATAAAAAAGGTCATTCCTAATATTTTCTAACCAAGTCTTTTTAGGTCTACCTCTACCTTTCTTAACATAAGTCAAATCTAATACCTCTACTCTCCTAACCGGGTCATCGGAAGGCCGTCGTTTTATGTGACCAAACCATCTAAGGCGACTCTCTCTAATCTTATCTTCTACTTGAGCTACTGCAACCTTTTCACGTATATGCTCATTTCGTATACTATCTCTAAGGGTAAAGCCACTCATCCACCTGAGCATCCTCATTGCTACCACACTTAACTTAATATTATGCTTCACTTTTGATGGCCAACATTCGGCACCATAAAGCATTGCAAGCCTCACTACCATCTTATAGAATTTTTTCTTAAGTTTGAGGGATACATTTCTATCACATAACAAGCTCGATCCAAGATATCTAAAACGTGTACTCTTATTAATGACTTGATCACCCAAAGTCACAATCCCCTCACTAGGTATATTACTACTTAAATTACACTCTATATATTTCGTTTTAGATCTACTCAAGTGAAAACCTTTAGACTATGATATGACAAACCTCTCAATGATGACAAATTGAATCTCGAGAAAAATTATGAGTTACAAATGCTTCGCTATTATGCCTGAGATTGAGTCTAAGATATTATAAGAGGTTAAGACAAAGCTTACACTGATAAAGCGTCCAAGGCTGAGAATGTTGTTTTTCATGAGTAGTGTTTCTTGAAGATTAAGTTGAGATTTATACTCCAATTCACTTACTACTATTGCAAAAGACATACTATTTCAGATGATTGCAATTTGCCTCAATCATACCTACCAATGATTCAATTTACGCTGCCACGACTACAATCATCACCTACTCCAAAATTCTTTTACATTGCAAAGGTTTCATAGAAGTATGAAGTTGGTGCCGTCAAACAACAGCCCCTCCAGATTTGAGAATTCCTTGGACTGCTTCATGTTGTCATTCATTGTATTTCATGTTATTCCATTAGATGATCAAGTTATCCCACCTACTCTACGTTCGTTGCCTCATGCAAATTCTATGGACACAAAATTCTTTGCAGGCAGATTGAACATACAGTCCAACTAGTTTAGCCTAGAAGAGACCAAATTTTTTATAAATCAAACAAAAGGGGCTGCAATCAGCTACAAAGGAGTTGAACTGAACCAATTTTCAAGTATTTTTAAACCATATTTAAGCATGGCTGAATTTTCTCATATCTGTCCTTGATTTATTTTATTAGTTTTAAATATCTACTTTGGATAATATCAAGTTTGAATTTGAAAGGTTTGATAGAAAATTTAATTTGATTTCAAACAGGATTAGATTTTGTTTCTGAAATATTTCGCTTTACTATTACAGCCTATTTTTACAAAGGAAAATTAAGCACACACCCAAAACTTGTACATTTACTAAACAAACACTCAAGCCAAAGAAATTAAAAACTAAACTTTTCTATTTGCGAGTGTCATGGATAAGATTGGGAAGTTAACAAAAGCGAAAAATAAAAGTTGTAGTTTTGTTGTGTACTTTGATATATGAGTGGTCGTATTGGAAATGCAGGAAGCTAGTTATTAGTTTTGAAACATACAAATTTTAGGTGCTCTACACGTATTGGAAATGCAGGAAGCTAGTTATTAGTTTTGAAACATACAAATTTTAGGTGCTCTCCACGTAATTTCCCTTTTTTAAAATAAGGATTCATAGCTTGTTTACAAGAAATTAATTATTGAACATTGACATAAAATGAACGAATCATAAAGCCAATTGACTTCTTTCTCAAGATCTGAGTTGATCTGTAACAAAATTTCCTAGTGATATTACATAAGCTCACAAAGAGAAACTAGAACGGTTAGAAAAGGCTATAGAAATACATTTGAAAGGAACTGCAATGATTTATGAATCAAATTAAGGTAATCTCAATTGAGTTTTTTTGGCTCTAGATTGTAAGTTTTCTTCTTCTTTTTTAAATGTTCCCTTCCATTGGACAGAAAGCCAAGTTCTTTTTAGGCTCGCTCATTGGATACAAGTTGATCCATAAGCAACCTCCCAACATAATTGTGTTAGCCTACAAAGAGATGTTACATCAATTAGAAAAGCTCATAGAAATTTTTTCAAAAGGAAACCTAAGAGCATATTAACCAAATTCAAGTCACCGCAGTTAAACTTTCTTGCTCTAGATGAAATTCTCTCCGTTTTTAGTTTCTCCACTGGACAATTAGCCAAGTTGTGGAATACTCCCTTCCGGGTGGTTGAACAGGCAATCACGTTCATTGTTTCTAGACTAGACATAACACTCGCATGAAGTCATGATGGATTAGGATTAATGGATTGTAAAGGCAATCTTGATAATTTGATCACCTCTCAAATGCAATAAAATTTTATTAAATGTTTCTCTCTAAAACAAATAGAGGTTATAGTTGAAGGTTGCAGCAAACCATGAAATTTTAAGTGCATGCCTAACCATTGAACAAGATTGATTAGGATTATGGAGTTTATCTTTGCCAATAACATCAAGCCTTTATCCCACTACGTGGAGTCGGCAACATGAATCATTTTTCTCCATTATTTTCGGTTAAGAATCAAGTTCTCATTTAGATCTAATAAAGAAATGTCATTTCTAATATTTTTTAACCAAGTCTTTTTAGGTCTACCTCTACCTTTCTTAACATAGGTTAAATCTAATACATCTACTCTCCAAACCGGGGCATCAGAAGACTGTCGTTTTATGTAACCACGCCATCTAAGGCGACTCTCTCTAATCTTATATGCCACTGGAGCTACTCCAACCTTTTCTCGTATATGCTCATTTCATATCTTATCTCTAAGAGTAAAAGGCACTAATCCACCTGAACATAATCATCTCTGCAACACTTAACGTAATATATACATTTCTAGATTTGATCTTTGCCAAATAAAATAAAATAAAATAGTTTGATTCATAAGATTTTTAAGCAATACTTTTTCTAAATCGTTTCAATTTTATTTCATGTTTTATGGCCAACAATGCATAAGAGCAATTGCAAGAATCTGAATATTAGCCCACATATGTTCAAACCAAGAAAAGCACCTTGAAATTTTTTGGAAGGTTTAGGAAGATATCAAATTGGAAGAAAATAAAATAAAATCACCAACAAATGGATCACGGCTTTCTACAATATGCATATTCAAGATGATTGGTTTTCATGAAAATGATGAGCAGCTAAAAATATCAAGTTTTTACATCAATATCAAGAAAGATCAGCAGAATACAACTTACTTACGAATAGGTGCAAATATTCCTTTGTGGGAGGAAGTCATATTCAAACTTTATGGTAATTATACACCCATAAAGTTATCATCAAATCCACAACAACTTCTTTGCATATAAGAAAGTACAACAAACAAGTAATCAGCAAAGCCATTACTCCTGACTGACAAAATCAAAAGGTTTTATAACAAATGCTGATGTGCACCTGGATGCTGAGTATCAAAGCTTGGTCAACAACCATTTTATCGGTATCAATGCTTGCTAATGTTTCACCAGAAGCATGCCAAGGTTCCGGTAAAAATGTTGCAGGGTTAATAACAGCAGACTCGATTCCTTTACCCAACATATCTAGCAACAATCTTGCTTGCATATCTAGAACAAGAGCCCTAACATCTTGAGCATTTGTACCCTCCAAAAGTCTGCATTTTATCCGGTCAAGGCTCTACAATAATAAAAGGACAGATTAATAGCTTTAAATTAGATAATTTCAAACAAGACATTAAACTTTTAAACTTGATTACTGAATCATATAGATTAAGAAAATTTCTATAATGGTATATTACATACTTCAAGTTTAAAGACAAGAGTCACAGGATAACATCAGCAATTGGGTAAAGAAAAATATCTTTACGATAAGAATTGCACTACTATTGCTAGAAATGCTTATTTATTCATATAGGACAAAATTGAAAAGCCATCAACCCAACACAAAAAAAAATTTACAGATAATGATGATAATTATGATGCTAATATTAAATGCATTCTTCCTTATTTCACACAATTATGATTTCCAAACAGGCACTTGTTCCATGACACAGCATTGCTAAAATTTCAACTTTTTTGCTGCAATAATATTGTTAGCATCTCATTTCAACCAGTTTCCCTTCCACAATCTAAACTAAAATTCCTCGCATGTACAGAATACTTGAGATGATTAGAATCAAAAGCAATGCAAAAAATTAGGCAGAAGTTCATTGACTGACTAACTACTTGACGGATGTAAAAGCCACCATCTTAATCAACATCTCTTTTTATAAGTTAAATGATGTTTAACCACATTTAAAATCTTGATTTAGTTGTCGAATGACATACCATGTAAATCAGTGACATTAGAATGCCTGCTGTGTTTCCTCATACCCTGCAACCACCATTGGTTTGAAAAGATTGGAGGAAATGCAAATGTAGCTTACTTCATAATTTCAAATTGGATGTTTGATTCCAATTTAATTATTAGAAAATTATGTTTATCCAACAAATGCAAACAAATTCAATTTTTTTATTATAATTCTTCACAAATCCAGTGAAAAACAGTAAGCAATTGTATGATTTCATTATTGTGAAAGTTCTCTCCTCACAAAAAAAAAAAACCTCAACTATTCATCTACCAAAAAAGAAAATAGATATCTTTTCTCACTCAATTTTTTTTCTCAACCAAATGGATTTAAACTAATTTCAATTGAATTCCTTTTACATTTCAATTTGCATTTTTATTTCATTTTTATTTCAACACTAGCAACTCCTTCAACCCAAAAATAGCCTTGAGTACAAGCAAAATAGTCAAATCAGTACCTAAAAGTGGCTAAAACTACTAAAATTTTAAAAGGAAATGGAACACCATGTGAAGGTATAAGAAAAAATGTTTTCCAATGCAAACTAGCAAACTCATTTTAATTTTAGATGAGACTTCAATCCCTCGGAAGGATGAGATTTTGATTTAATGGATTTGTTTGCTACCTACTAAACGCAGTTAATCAAGCTGCAGCTTAAATCTGTCAGAAGGCCAACCAGCAAGACTTACAACCTCGAAGATGAGGAAAGCCTAATAATGAGTCTTACATTCTTGCCTTATACATAAGGTAGCCTGATCAGATAAGTTGATCAGGTTGGCGCGCTTCCCGGGTAGAGCTTTTATTCATTTGAATGCCCAAATAAACTTTTTTTTAATAGTCATTCTAAACATTAATATAAGTATTACGGTCGATAACTCTATTTATTAGACAGGCATAATAGGTCAAGCCTTATAATCATGGCTTTAAGGTAAGATCATATTTGTTGTTGCTTTGAATTTAGAATAACTTGTAAGGAGGATCTTCCATGATTGTCCTATAGATAAGATGGCCTGCATGGTGGATCATACAACCTCATCTTACAAGCAAAGTGGCCCCAACGATATTGCCCTATGGGCAAGGTAGCCAGATTAGTGGATTTTACAACCTCACCCTATGAGAAAGCAACTTAATGGTTTGAGTTGACTTGATGGATTTGTCAGCCTTATGTAAGTCAAATTAATTGTATTGGGGCTTACTGATAGGGACATCAAATCATGGAAAGTATATCAGAGACGTAGCTGACGATCTACGGACACAATCGCGCCGATCTATTTTTGAGTCTTCATAAGTATTTGTGTTATTTATTTTCTTTATGTGTTTGTTTTAGTTGCATTTCCCTTTTTACCCTCACTTAAGGGTTTTGTCATGTGTAAGCCCAAAGGGCTATGTCGTCTTTTATTTCCCCTTTCATTGTATGAGGCTATGTATAGCCCCCTTATGTTTCGTTTGGAGGAAATGAATGAATTATAATCAAATTTCTGCACATTGAATTCTTGTGAGAGCTTGAGAGTCTTTGGAGAGAAATCCCTTGGAGAGGGAAGCGGTTCACCCACCAACCTTAGAAGAGTCTGGGTTCGTGGCTAGTTTCTTTTTATTTTTTCCTCCTCTTTCTCCCTCCCTGCCCTTCCATCCCACGACCCATCCAAAACCCCACCGCCGGCCAAGATCCCTCCCCCACTCCACCTAGCCTCCGTCCAAGACCCCTTCCCCCACTCCACCTAGCTGCCGGCCATCAAAGGTGGTTCCCCCTTGGTCAATTGATCCACTTAATTCCCCCATCTCTACCTAACTCTAATCCAAACCTGAGCCTAGCCGTCGGCCTCTCCCTTCCCCCTTGCCTCCAAATTTTCGAATTCCTCATTATTACTTCCCTTTCCTTTAATTTCTCTTTTGGAAAGGCTTCCAATTTCAATTATTCAAATCAAATTTGAATTTTAGAACGTTTCCTAAAATAGAATTTTATTTTAGGAATGTTTCTAAAATCAAATCCAAATTAAATTTGAATTAGATTGAAATTAAATCATATTCCTTAATTTGAGAATCCCATTTAAGCAAGTAATAAAACCCTTCCTTATTTCCTCCTTACCCTCTCCCTATACCGTCAGCCTCCTCCGTGCCCCACTTGATTACTTTCCAAACTTCAAGCCTCTCTCTTTGGGAAGAATTCAAAGCCCCTTCCTCTCTCTTACCCCCCCCCCCTCTCCCTCTTCCCAAATCACCATTAAATCATTTCCAAATTAAAGGATTAACTAGGGAAAAAATTTCTTAATTCCCTCATCCTCTCTCCTCCGAAAAATCTAAACCTACTCCCCCACCCCCAAGCCCCTCCTTTGGCCGGCCACCCTCTCACCATTTCTTCCACTTGGATTCTTGAGAGAAACTTCTTTCTTTCAAAGGGAATCCTTAAGGATAACAAAGGACATCTTCTACAACACTTCAACACTACAAAATCGATGCATGGCCGATCCTGATCTTGATTACGGTTAAATCTACAACGAACAAGGCTTAGTCAACATCCTCCGGTCGCCTTTCTTCGATGTCAATCCGGAAGTAGACAATTTTGCCGAGTATTTGGAGTGTATCATCTTCACATTGTCAGAAGCCATCGAAGAGCAGCTTTCCACCGTTCAGTGGCAAATCACCGCCGTGCCAAGACGAGGGTGAACTTTTCCTCTTCAATTTTCTCCCTAATCTTCTATCTCTTGTAGGTTGTGAATCAAGCACAAGGAACCGTACAAAGCTATATGCCAATGCTCAGTAAACGTAGGGCATGAGTTTTGATTTTCTATGCATCTAATCTCATTGTTAACATAGGGATGCTATTGAAAATCCTCTAAATTTGCCTATGTTGAAATTCTAATTGTTTTGGTGATCTTAACTGTTAGCATGTGATTTGGCCTAAGCATAGTCACCTCTCTTTTGTTTCTATTATCGTTAAGTGACTAACGTTTCAATTCTTATGGCTGTGATTCAAAACATACAAATTCTTATCACAATCATTTAAATCATACCTAGTCCCACATCACTTGCACTTAAAAAAAAGATCAGAGATCAAAATTACATTTTTGAGCTCAAAGTAATCCACAAGTCCTTCAGGATCTTAACTTATGATTGCTGCTTGGAAGTAACTTGTTTTGAAGTTTGTGGCTTACCAATCTACTCATGTGTTGTCCAAAAGTTAAGGACTTATAGTCCTACCCTCTGACAAGCTGACATGTGGTGCTTATAACTCAAATATTGGAATCAGCTCAATGGTGGATATTACAACGTCGCCTACAAGGCATGTTGCCCTGATGGGCTAAGTTGGTTTAACAAACTTGCAAACCATATGTTGACCCAATCAAGTGAATTGGGGCTTGAGAGTAAGGCCCAAAGATAGGGGTGTCAATTTTTGACACGACCAGAAACCCGACCCGAACCCGACCCGGAAAAATCCAGGTTCGGGTCAACCCGAACCCGAAACGGGTCGGGTTCGGGTTGAACAAATCAACCCGTTTTAAAAATTGGGTCGGGTTTAGGTTGACCCAGCAACCCGAAATTGACCCGAAAGTGACACGAAAACTCATATTTGACACGAAACCCGAGATTGACCCGTTTTTGACCCGATTTTGACCCGAAAATCGAATATTGACCCGATTTTGACCCAAAATTTAGCAATTTTAGGTCAACTTCGAGTCATTCGTATCGGGTCGGGTTGACCCGGACCCGAATCGGGTCGGGTTCGGGTCAGGAAACCTGACCCGTTTTTAAAAACAGGTCTGGTTCGGGTTGACCCGAACAGTGCCGGGTCAGTTTCGGGTTCGACCCGAACCCGAACCGCTGACCCGAATTGACACCCCTACCCAAAGATGGGTTTTATAACCTTAAGAGTAAGGCCCAATATACATCATTTATTTCTTGCCTTGTGTTTGATAATTAAAATTAACTTGATTAAAATTTTAACGTTTACAACTCTATTTGTAAGTTGACAAGAGGGTTTGGCATACAACCTTATAGCTTTAGGCATGCCTACGAATAGAACTTATGAATTCAATATTAACATACATTAGCTCAATAGTGTTTCCAAGAGGGTTGAAATTACAATTTGACATGCATGTGTGTAGGACTCATGACTCAAATATTAAAGTCAACTCTATGCTGGGTCAAATGACCTTGCCTTATAGGTTGATTTTACAATTAATATTATACTAATTTTTTATTTTGTTTACTTTTTACTTGGGAAAAAGAAGAAGGCCGCAACTGCTTGGGCAAACAATCACTTCATACACACATAGGGATGCCTTTTTTTCTCTACTCATTCATTAATAGAGCTCAAAATTTTAGGCAAGAAAACATTAAACAATGCCTCATTCATTCAAACCACTCTTTTGTCCAACAATAGCCATAAATAAAAAAAAACATATTTAGTACAAAACTGTTAAATTCCAACCATCCCTTGGCATTTTGATCCCATGGCTATGATGGGGATCTGTTGGAGGCTCATATTGATTGCGTCGATCTCCTTCAATATTTAGGTGGCTAATTTAGGAAGGATTATATTAGAGCAATTATGTAGGATTCTGTAATTATTTGTTTCTTTATTAAGATATCTTGTGTATATCTATAAATAGGGATAAGTTTGAGTTATAAAACCAAATCTCTAAATTTAACATAGTAACAAAGCCTTGAATCGAAGGAAGCAAGCTGGCTTCATTGTCGTTGGAAATCGAAGGGGAGTCGAGTAATCCAAATCTACTTTTTCATGTCTGCATCCAGAAGAAGCAGGGATCGAGCTAGAACATCCTGCGTGTGTGCATCTAGCCAAGCAGACGAGAGCAAGTTGAGAGCGAGAGGAGAGGCTCCTCGCATGCAGCTCGTACGTACGTACAGTTCAGGAAGGATCGGGCAAGAGGTGTGAGGCCAAGTGCTCCCACGCGAACATCTGGGCGGTTGGTTCGTGCATACGACCAGTTCAAAAGAGTCGAGAGGGGTCTAGACTGAAGCAGGTGACTTGTTTGTGAAGCCTGGAATCTAGCCGAGCGAACAGGTGCGTCGATCCACTCATGCATGCCAATGGCACAAAATGGCACGCGGCATAATGCACGACGCGGTGCGGCGCACATATGATGTTACTTACTGTGCATCAAAATAGAGCGCACTATTTGCGCCATGCATGGGAAATGGCGCAAGGCGCACGCTATTTTTTTAAAATGTTATAAATTTTAAATTATAAATTATAAATATTTATTTTTTAGGTTTATATATTAATATCATAATCAATCAATTATTAATTAATTATCCTTCAATTTAATAAAATATCAAAAATAAATAAAGGATTTAATTTTTTTAGGATTTAAAGCTATCATTTTTGTTATTATGCAGGATTTAAGATAAATTGTGCTTAAATTCTGCTCAAATATATTGATGTAAATTTATGCAAGATTTAAAATCATCATTTTTGCTATTTGATCATCAACCTATTATTTATTATTAAATGATAATTAATATTAATTAATATATGTTTTTTTAATTATTTTCTATTGTGTGTCACATTTAAAAAGGTGTGCGTAGCGCCATGCGCTATGTGTCATGGCTCCACGGGGATCTTTGCACTCCAAAAATTAGTGATGCATTTATATTCCTATCTAGTGCAAATGACATATGGGATGCCACCAAGCAAACCTTCTCAAACACTCGAATTGATGTTCGAATCTTCAAAATTAAGATCAATGTAGGAAACACAAAACAAGGAAACAAAACTGTAACGGAATATGCCACTCTCCTTCAAAGCTTGTGGCAAGAACTTGATCACTACAGATGCATAGAGACCAAGTGTTCAGAATATGTTATCCTAAAAGATTTTATTGAAAAAAATAGTGTATAACTTTCTTGCAGGACTAAATGAGGAGTTTGATCATATTAGAGTTCGGATCATTAGCAAAGAAGAGACACCTTCATTAAATAAGACCATTTCTCTCATTCGTATTGAAGAAAACTGACAAGGGATAATGTTGGAGCCAAATGTTATTAAATGTTTAGCAATTGTGACAACCAAAGAGGCATCATGAAAGGAAAAAAAATATAAGAATTTCTTAAAATCTAAAGGCAATGACTGTCTGCGGTGCAGTTATTGCAAGAAAATGGCCTTATTTGAAAGACACACAAAGGAGACATGCTGGAAGATACATGGAAAGCTCCTATAAGGAGTGGAATGAAAAAAGTGGACAAAAAGTCACATCACAAACTAACACTACAACAAGCCAGCCTACCCCAGAAACGCAATCAAGTCTTAGAGAGCTCAATAAAGATTATATTGATAAGCTAAAACAACTCCTAATATCCATTGAAAAATTGTATGTATCTTCTTGTCTTGCACTTTCAGGTAAGTTTCTTATATCTATTGGATTAAGTACCATTAGAAATTATTTGAAAGGTTTATAGATCATTGCCTCAAGAGCCACATATCACATGACACACTCCACTACCCCCTTATCAACTATACTAATGGTTCTCTTACCACAGTAGCAAGCCAAGGTGACATACTCTTACTTTTCTCCCTCACTCTAAAAAAATGTGCTCCACATACCTCAATTATCCACAAATCCAATTTTCATACAAAAACTTACCAGTGACCATAATTGTCAAGTCTTATTTAACCCTACTTATTGCTTATTTCAGGACTAGGGATCGGAGAAGAAAATTGGGCTTACTAAGGTGAGAGATTGATTGTACCACCTGGAAGAGCTAAACAAATCTAATCATGGTTATTCTATATTATCCCTATTTCATAAAAAATCTACTATTTAGCTTCATTATTTTAGATTAGGATATCCATCTTTTAATGTCTTAATAAATATGTACCCAAAACTTATTTATGAGTTGGAAAATGAATCTTTCTATTATGAAATATGTGAGTTGAACAAGCATGAACGAGTTTCTTTTCCAAACAAACATGAGATATGTAATACTCCCTTTTACTTTATTCAAAGTGATATCTAGGGACCCTAAAAAATCACTATCTTAGGGGTCTGATGATTTGTATCCTTCATTGATGACTGCACTCGAGTCTCTTGGATCTTTCTCCTCAAAAATAAATATGATGTTAGCACTATCCTCCCCATTTTTCATATCATGATCTAGAACCAATTCGAGGTAAAAATAAGAAAATTTCGTTTCGACAATGCTATAGATTAATTTAACCAAATTCTAACCTCCTACTTTCAAAAGGAATGTATCATTCATGAATTTTCATGCATTCACACCCCACAATAAAACAGGGTTGCATAAAGGATAAAGCATGCAAAGTTGCAGTAAAGTTGTGATGAACTAGAATTCAGGCCATCAAAAACAAAGCTCAGTACATAAAGCCTTGGGCCACAACAGGTGATCCAGCCATGCAAGGCCAATGAGGATGTATGACAGCATCAGATTCCAAACCCATTTTACTCAAGAGTGCAGCCCGAGGAGCCCTTAGTGTTCTCGACCTTTAGTAATCAGGAAAAGCTCCCCAGGCTGCTGCACCTAGTTGACAAGGAAAGCATAAAGGTAGCAGGCCAAAACACAATATAAGGCTACGCAAAAGTGGATTTCTAGAATATACATATTCTTAAACTACATGAAGAATAGAAATAGAACAAGCATAACATACTGGGCCATATTGTTGTCGGTGTTGATTTGATGGCAAAGCATGGAAGTCTGCATCCAACACAGCAATCACGCTATTCAAAGACACTAAAATAAGGCAAAGGCCAGCATCAGATTTGTGAAAGAATGATACGCCTAACAGCAAAAAAAAAAATACCTAATATATACCTGTTGGAAAAGTTCATTTTTAAATTGAATACACAAGAGAGAACAGATTAACAAAATAAAAAACCCACCCAAGGGTGGAATTACAAAACGTGATATTAATGGAGAACCTTAAAGGGAATTTTGGCATAATATAAGCATGTTTGCAAAATAAGAAAAGCAAAAACATGCCCCGCAGAAGCAATAGTGAGGCAACATCAAATGTACTGAACGTGAATATAATAAGGGTACGCATGCTCCATATCATGGATTTCATAGTTTCCCTACCAACATGGTTAAAGAAGCTCCACCTCATATGGCCTTGAATACAAGCAATTTACAGTTTATCAAACCCAAAAAAGGTAACAAGGTACCACCAAAACTGTTACTGTGAATATTACATAGTTCGGCTGATAAAACCTAAAATCAGATTATTCATTATTTTGAACTTTCTTCATAGAAGTAATGAAGAATGGAAGGCATTGTTGAGTATTTAAAGATAGACTTGGGAGACAGATTTCTAAGAGAGGACACGAAGAAATTTTTTCCCATAAACATGGAATAAAATTGGCCAGACTTAACAGTATTTGAAAACCTAAATGAAATTTTCAAAGAGTGTTTGCAATACATTTTCTAAGAAAAAAACACATTTTACTGTATTTACCATCACATTATTGACACGCCAACCTTTCACCATATTGGTAATGTTCTTTGTTAGGGCTAATAATTTTGTATAAAGGTCCATACTAACTCGACATTCATTGGATCTAAATGACCAAAACTGAAATCAATTAAGTTCATATAGAGGATGGATCACTCTAAAGCAACTCAAAATCAATCACTTTTTTACTCAAAACAAACTTGACTCAACTCAAAATCTAAAATTCCAACTTCAGTTCAAATTGGCTTGATCAAACTCAGTTTGACATCACACATTCTCCTAGCTAATTGATGGAGATGCAGTGAAAAGATATGAGATTGCATCAATTTAGGGATACCTTAACGAAAGGGTCCGCAATCCAGAGGGAAAGAAGAAAGAGAAAAAGGAAAGACCAAGGCGAGGGAAAGAAAAACAGAGGGTACACAACCCAAAGGGTAGGAGGATTGGCCAGCCAATGGGAAAGGATGAGAGCTCTAGCATGGAAGACAATTGTATTCAACTTCCACCGCTTTTCATTGCATATCATACATGTATAAATTAAATGTAAATATAAATTGATAAATTAAAAGATCATGATCAAAGAAAAAAAATATGTACATGTTAAACAAAAGAGTTTACCCCCTTATAGTGTTAGTTGGAGACACAATGTATTCATGGGCATAAAATAAATATGATGGGGACATCAGAGCATGAATCAAGGCGTGGAAGTCGATCTACGACCACGATCGAGTCGTTGTATTTTTGAGTCATTTTCATGTATTTGTCGTTTACTATATTATTTGTCTTTTATTATTTATGTTTTAATTATTTTCCCGTTTTACCCCTTTACTTAAGGGAGGTCGAATGTAAGCCCTAAGGGCATTGTCGTCTTCTTATTTTGAGTCCTTTTGTAAGAGGCTATTTATAGCCCCCATGTTGCTCTTCATGGGAAATGAATGATTATTATGAAAAAATTTCTTGCACTTGTGTGTTTGAGAGCGTTTGAGAGTTCTTGGAGAGAACTTTGGAGAAATCCCTAAGAGAGGGAAAATCGAATCACCCACCAACCTTGGAGACGGCCGGGTTCGTGGTTCTACCTTCTCTATCTTCTTCTCCCCTATTTCCTCCCTCAATTAGCCGCCAGCCTAGAGCTCCTCCCCATTGGCTTAAGTCGCCGGCCACCGCTCAACTCCCCTCTCCATTGTTTAGACCTAACTCCCCTTCCACCGTCACCCGACCACTTTTCCCCTCACCCCACCCATGGCTCACCCACCATAGCCGCCGGCCTCAACTTCTTTCCCCTCCCTCAATTCAAATCTTTGTTTGAATACTTTCCATAAATAAATGTTCTTGATTTGGAAAGATCCAATTTCAAATTTCAAATAATTTAAGTTTGAGATTTTTTTTCCTTATCTAAGGAAACTATTTTAGGAAAGTTTCTAAATATAGACCCCTTTGAATTTCAAATTCATCATGAGGAATTAATTGAAACCTTTCCTAGAATAGTCTTTTATATTTTAGGTAACTCTATTCATGAGTAAACTCAAATCTATTTGAATTTAAATAGTTACCTAAATTATAATCTTATTTTAGGCAACTTCCTAAGTCATAGCCTATTTGAATTTTGAATTAAATTGGATGAAATCTTTCATTCCAAATTTAATTTCTTAATTTAAGATAGCATTGAATGCCTCCTCAATTCCCTTCTCCTACTCCCTATGCCACCAGCCCCCATATAAATCCTCTTTGGAATTCTTTCCAAAATCCAAGCCATATTCTAGGAAATAATTCAAGTGTTCCTTCCTTCCTTATTGGTCGTAACTCCCTAGGCCCTCACCTTTTTAAATCTTTCCAAAATCAGACATTTTAATTTTGGAATTAAACCCCACCTGCTAATCTAATCCCACCGCCTCCTCTCAAAGCTCTTCCCACGTTTTCCTTCCTTTCCTAGAAACTCCAATTGGCTGTCCACATATTCCAGCATTATTGACTTGCCGTCCTGCATCCTTTAAGACCCGAGATTGTTGTCCAGGAATTCTAGACTGTTTTTTGTGACTGTCTTGCCACCCGGAGGCCATTGTGTGCTGTCCAAGGGTTTCATTTTGCTGTTTAGAGAAACCAGTCCAAAGAGCCAGAGATCATCAAACTGCTGTCCCAAGGCAGCTAGAGGTTGCATGTTGCTGTCTACTTCCTCCCAAGCATACAAACACCACACTGGAACTGTGTTCAACATATTTCTTTGGTGAATGTTGATTTCAAGGGAAGTACCTTCAACACTTCAAAGCTTGGGAGAAACTTCTTTCTCTCCAGTTGAACCTACAAGAGAAACTAAGTTAAACTCCGTCAACACATTTCCTACTTGTCTCTGGATTTTGATAAGGGTGAACTTCTTCCCCTTTTTATTTACTTTTCTAATCCCCCTAATCTTGTAGGTGATGGAGATTCACAAGGAACCAAGCTTCACCTTTGCCTAAGCTTAGTAAACGTAGGGTTTTATCTCGCCATTGCCAAAGCTTAGTAAACGTAGGATTGAGTGCACTTTTATTTGTTTCTAATCTTATTGTTAGACTAGGGATTTCTGTTGAAGGCTATTCTATTTGCATGACTTGATTTTCTATGTTGTTTTGATAATCCAAGTGTTTAGTGTTCAACTTAGCCTAAACGGAAGTGATCACTCTTATGTTTTATTTGATCGTTTTATTTGCTAATAGTTTTAATCTTAATTGTTCTTATCAAGAAATCGTGCAAATTCTTACTTCATTCATTTAAAGCATTTAGTTCTACATCAAAATAAGATTTAAAAAAGAAAATGAGAATGATTATGGTATAAATTTTAGACGATACTCCTGAGATGAATATTATATCAGAAAATATGATATGATAAATACATTACAAAATACAATCATCTGTAAAATGATGTTTCCTTCATCTTATCAAGTACACCTTATGATGACACACAAGCATAGTATTCCCTATTTTTTAAAATTACTATATTATTGAATTATATTTAGCCACTAAGATGTGTGAACTTAACCCCTTATAAATGCAATATTTCAGATATGATTCCTACAGATTAATTGACTAATAGAGAATTTTTTGTATACTAAAAAAAGGAGCGATTGAGAATAGATATTTAACGTGACTTGAACTGTACATGGTTTAACTTGTGGTTAATAATTATAATTAGCCACTAAATTGTTGTGTGAACTTAACCCATTATAAATGCAATATTTCATATATAATTCCTACAGATTAATTGGCTATTAGAGAATTTTTTGTATACTAAAAAAAAGGAGAGATTGAGAATAGATATTTAATGTGACTTGAACAGTATATTGTTTAACTTGTGGTTACTATTTAGTAGCTCTTTGTAATTTTGAAAGATATTTTATTGGATTATTTTATTTATTTATTGAAAAAAATTTAACTACCATCCAACCATTTATTCTCAACATGATATTCCAAGTACTTAGGTTGGGTCATGCCATTTATCCACCCAACATGTTCATAGACCTTAATTTTCCACTCCTTTTGGAAAATAATAGAGCAATCAATTTTTCAAAAATATCTTGTATAAATAATGTGCAAGTCTGACTGTGTAAAAATTGAAATATTTGTCTTGCCACCCTATCCCATTGTTTGTCTTGATATTGTCTTTTAATGGGAGACCAAGTTGAAGCAATCAGTTCATCCCCCCTGTGGCCCTTCGTTTCCTCTGCTTGGTCGGGTTCATCCCCCTCTGTTTTGCCCCTTCGATTCTCCTCCATGTCCGATTCTTTCCCCCTTGTGCTGGTTGTTTGTTGGTTGTGTCCTGCTAGACTTTCAGGTGCTGCTCCCTTCGACTGTCTTATGGCCTTCCGCCTCCCCTTTGTTGATTGGATAACTTGGGAGACTGTTTGGGCTGTTTGGCTCCCTCTCTTCTCCTATATATAGTGGCTGTTTTGAGGCATTTAAGGATGGAATTGTGAAGAATTTTTTGACCAAAACTTGAGAGTTTTTTTGGATAGCTTGCGAGCTATGCCTCTTCGTCTTCTCCTTCTTCAATAACTTCGTCTCGGTCTTCAAACCTCATTCTTCTCTCTATGGTTACCACTACATTGTACCTTTCTTCTCAACTTATCTTAATATCAATGTATTAGGTGTTTAAGTGTCTTTTAACGTGTCTTTGTTATCATATCATCGATAATTTGTAGTTTTGTCGTTAAGTCATCATATTAGTCGTTTTTTCAGTAAATTTGAATTTGAAGTAGGTCAATTTTGGAAGAGTTGCAAATTTTGTATTTGTAGGCAATTTTTTTGTCTGCATCAAGGTTCCATTTAAATGAGCAGCATGGGTAAAAATGTATGGGAATTGCTCCGTTGTTTGAGTGGGAAGTAGGGGTGTCAATATTTGACACGACCCGAAAACCCGACCCGAACCCGACCCGAAAATTTCGGGTTAGGGTCAACCCGAACCCGAAACGGGTCGTGTTCGGGTTAGACATTTCAACCCATTTCAAAAATTGGGTCGGGTTCGGGTTAACCCTTTGACCCGAAATTGACCCGAAAGTGACCCGAAAACCCAATTTTGACCCGGCAACCCGAGATTGACCCGTTTTTGACCCGAAAATTAGCCATTTTCTTATTTGAAACGGGTCATTCGGGTCGGGTCGGGTTGACCCGGACCCGAAGCGGGTCGGGTTCGGGTCAGGAAAACTGACCCGTTTTTAAAAACGGGTCGGGTTCGGGTTGACCCGAATAGTGTCGGGTCAGTTTCGGGTTCGACCCGAACCCGACCCGTGACTCGAAATTGACACCCCTAGTGGGAAGTATAGCTGGGGCCTATGTTGCACCGATACAGATACGGCAATACGGATATGACACGATACGGATACGGGACACGCCAATTCTTAAAAATACAGGATACAGATACGGCGCGAATACAGCATTATAATATATAAATAATACATAAAAATTAAGAAATTAATCAAAGTGTAATATTTGAAATGATAAAAAAAATTGAAATAAAAGTAAGCATTAAATATTTAAATGTCTAATACAACAACAAAAACAAAAAGATAAATTGTCCAACAAATGAAATTTCAACTATTCAATAGAAGGAATGATAGGATTAGCTTCTTCAGTGGTTTGTCTTTAAGTTTCTATATCATCTTCAGTAAATATCATAGCTTCTAATTCAGGCTCATCAAGTGAAAGATTAGCAATTTCTATTGTTCCCATATCCTCAAGAGATTCAAATCCATCTCCAGCAACATCCCACATCCTATTGTCTCCTTCCATATAAGTTAGAGTTTTTCTTAAGAGAAGCTGAAGGTTTGTATGCACACAAACTAAATCTTTAGCCCGTTGTGAAGTAATTTTATTTCTCTTCATTAATTGGATGAACGAGTATGTGCTCCAATTTCTTTCACAACATGATGAGGATGAAACTTGGCCAAACAATTTTATGATGATTGTATGAAGTAGAGGTGCTGAAGCTCCATTTATAATCCACCACATTTTCGGATCAATTCTCCACCTATCACGCAATGACTCTTAGTCACCAAAGTCCTCTAAATAACCAAAAAATTTACCAAGCTCAATATTGACACTTCTTCTCTCTTCCTCGTTTGGAAAATAACGCTTCAAATATGACTTCCTCATATTTAAAATTTCTAAATCTTTTTGTGGAGAAACTCTTTGAGGATCCTCTTGAAGTCATTTTTTAGTTAAATATCTTCAAAAATATTAAAATGAAGTAATGAAAAAATGTTGAAATTACTAAACAACAAATTGTTAATTAATAATGAAAAATGTTGAAATTTACCTGAGACTTAGAGTGTGCCAAGCAATGTAAAGGTGCATTACTTTTGCTCCACCTATCTTCTAGAATAGCATAAATAATATCCCAGAAGTTTGAGTCTTCATGAAGTGTCTTCCTCTCATGTCTATATATAATTTCTTTTACTTTGGCAAGCATTGAATCCCACATCTCATAAATGAGATGTAAAAAAGACTTACCCGTATCAGCTACTCTCAACATCTCATAAATTAGATCTATGAAATTTATGATATATTCAATCTCATCCCACCATAAATCATCTAAAAGCTTCTCCTTTATATATCTAGCCTTTCCAACATCATCTTCCCTATAAGAGGACCATTTGTCATTGATCACCAAAGCTTGAAGAGCATTTTTTATTTTTTATTTTAATCTTCTCAACATCACTATAACCAAGGCAAACCGAGTTTCAGCAACTACAAGCATCTTCAAATTAGATAAATCATTGAACATAGAGAGTCTCATCGAGTGATTCATAATAAAATTCCTAATTACAACTGCATCTCCAGCAATCACTGTAATCCAATGATATTCATTGTAGGTGATGTCGTTTGCCTCGGTATTCTTAGCTGTACAAATGTTCTTCAAGGCAATATTAAGCGTATGCACAACACATGATGTCCAGAAAATAAAAGGATAGGCTTACTCTACAAGTAGACCTGCAGCTCTACAAACAGGTGCATTATCAGTAATGACCTGGATGATGTTTGAAGGCCCCACCATCATGATAACTTCTTTGATTAAATTAGAAATGAAGAACTTATTCATGTATTGTCCTTCACAGTTTACAGCTTTGATAAATATAGGATAGCTCTCTATTATATCATGAAGTTGATAAGTGGTCTTCTTTGTGGATCTGTCCACCTATCACAAACCAAAGTAACTCCTTTTACCTTCCAAACTCCTCTAGTAGGCTCAAGCAACTTATCAATATTATCCCTCTCTCTTTGCAACAAGTCGTTCTAATGACATTATATCCATGTGGCACGTATCCTGCAAGATTATTATTGCATGCATAGGTAAAGGCATTCTTGTAATGTGGATTCCTTGCTAGGTTAAAAGGAAGTCCAGCTGAGTAAAACATTTTAGTTATTTCCTCATCTAGTTGTTCTCATTTGTAAATTAAATGCTTTCTCCAAAGCACTATCTACAACATGTTTTCTTCTTTTTGGTTCAAATCCCTCCATCCGAAAAGGCCCCTTATTAACAATATTATCATCACTTCTAATTGAAGAAGATGATGAAGGATATGAAGCATGAGTACTTGGAAGTGGAATATATTTTGGAAGCTCTTTTTTACTCCTTTGCTCAGCTTCACTGATTTTTCTTTGCAATTCAGTCATTTGTGGTGAGCTTATATTTGGACATACTTTAATTCCATGACCACTAATCTTCAACATATGAGCTTTCACTCTATAATATGATCCTTTGTATGTGGCATTACAAAAATTGCATTTGAATGCAATATTGTCACCCCTTTCTGACGTTTTACTTATTTTTGTCATATAACCCCACAGACATTTGTTATCTTCAATATTGGTCTCTGATGAAGTGATGAACCATCAGTAGACCCAATTCCTACACCGCTAGAGCTCATTATCCTACGAATGATCGCACAAATTAATCCACATGAATTTGAAACATAAAAATTTTTAATTAAAACATAAAAATTTTTAATTAAAAGTGTAGATATGTTACGCCTATGCCGAGGGTCCAAGAGGGTGCTGCCCCCTGGCGAGGTTTGACCTTCTCGATACTGTTTGGTACCATTCGGTACCCCTCTGTACCGAGCAGTACCGAGCGATACCGAGTTCTTTTACCGAGCGGTACCGAGTTCCAGTACCGAGCAGTACTGAGTACCGAGCAGTACCGAGTATCAAGCAGTACCGAGTACCGAGCAGTACGGAGTACCGAAAACCAAGCGGTACCGAGTTTCGATAACGAGCCTACGATTAAGAAAACGAAAAATGAAGAAAACCAACCTTCAATGCTCACGTCGCCTTCACTGTTCGTGTTGTCGAGTCGCTCTGTCGACTAAAGATTCTGTCGGCTTTAATGCTCGCGTCGTCAAGCCTCTTTGTCGACGAAGGATGATATTGTCCGCTTCTATGCTCGCGTCGTCGAGCCGCTCCTTCGACTATAACGAAGAAGACGAACACCTGTGCGGAAACGAAAACCTAACTCGCCGAAATGTTTAAGCCGCATAAATGAATTGTAGAGCGGATAGCCGAAATGAATAGGACAAATTACAGCTCTATTTTTTTAATAGGACACGAGTATCTGATACGTATGTCCGATCATATTTATATAATATTTTAATTGGACACGGCAGAGCCGTATCCGTGTCGTATCGGAAGCGTATCCGTATCCGACAAGTGTTTGATACAGCATGCCTCATAAATAGGCGTATCCAAGCAACATAGGCTGGAATCCAAGCAACATAGGCTAGAGCCTATGGGAGGTCAGCGTAGTGGTTGCTTTGCAGTGAACGGCAATGGAGATTTAATCGTGTATAACACCTTGTGAGTTAAATTTTAGCTATAATAACCAAATTCACAATAAGGCCTTGGAAAAAAAAAAAAACCTTGTGGTAGAGCTTTTCCCTGTATTATTATTGGGAAGGGAAGAATTTGGGGTTGAAGGAAGAATCTGAGAAGAAGAGAATTGAGAAATTAGTCAAATAAGCACTAAGAGGAAGAGATACATTAAATAAAGAGAGGAAGAAAGCAAGAAGAAAAGGCCCTGTAATGCAAAATAAATCTCGAGAGTGGAGGCCAAAGAAAACAGTTCCTTTATTTAATCGTCACCTCCAGTAAAATATCAATAGTGTAGGCACTACTTAAAAATTGAAAATGATAAAATTAAACCTAAACATATAAATGGAATTTAAACAAATAATAATTAACTTTAAAAGGACAACAAAGAACTGTAATTAAGGGCTGAAAGCCTGAAATAGACTTTTACTAAATCACATATTATATAAATATTAAATAAAAAAATACTAAATCACATATTATATGCAATTTACACCATGATGATGTAGCTAGCATAATTATGTGCTTCCTCGCTCTTGTAAGTTGATAGATTTTTTTTCAAAATTCTCCATTGTTACTGTAAAACCCTTCAAAAAAACTGTTTTTTTTTAGTGCTGTTAGTCCCATACGAACTGCCTTAGTCCCGGACGAACTGAAGAAATTATGAAGAAATCTGTCATTTTCATCTGTACGAACCTGGAACTGTCGGGACGAACTGTCTGTACGAACTGAAGAAATGGTGAAGAAAATATGCATGTTCGTCTGTACGAACCTGGAAAAGTCGGGACGAACAGTCGGGACGAACCAAACCCGAGGGTTTCGTCCCGGGACGACGAAATTGGCATTTAATTTCGTCTGGACGATCTGTGTATATGGGAGATCGTCCCGAAATGAACAGGACATCGTCCGGGACGATCCTGTGTATTAAATATCTGAATAGTGCCGATTTTGAAGAGAGAGAAAGCCCAAGAGAGAGAGAAACGAAGGAAAAAGAGAAAAAGTGGATTTTTGGGCGACTTCGACTCGTTTTCGTCTGTCGCCATAGTTGGGAAAGTTGACCGACTCGAGGTAAGGCACATTCCGCCTTTCTCAATTTTTAGAAACGAGGATTTTGACGACTTTTCTGTTCCGAATTTTGTTTTTGTTAGCGAATTTCTGGTATTATTTTCTTTTGACAAAGGTTTTACCGCGTAACTTTTGGTATGTCTCTGAGATGATAATTGTGCACGTTTTGAGTATTTTCTGGAAGATTTTTACCAGATATTTTGAATTCTACGGTGTTTTAATTGAACTGCAAATTATCAGGATGTTGAAAAATATTTTGTCAGTACAATGAAAGTCTTACAATATTGTTGTGAATGTTCTATGGTAATTTGGTAAATTTCTGAATCTGTGAATTTTGTGTAAATTCTGTATACTGCCGTTATGCCGCTGAAATTTCGTACGAATTCTGATTTTTCTGAATTGATTCCTTGAATGAATTGAAGTGTTTGTGTGCTATCAAAAGAGTGTTATAAGGAGCCAGGATCCTTTGAGATTCTGTAAGTGTCAGGGAAAGTTGATATGAGCTCTGAAATCTGAAAATAAGTTCTGTTCCGAAATTCCGCAAATATCTGTTATGTTCTGGTGCTATAAGCACAAAGGGAGATATAAAGGGGCCAGAATCCGTCGAGATTCTGTAAGTGTCAGGGAAGGGAGACATAAGGGGTCAGAATCCGTAGAGATTCTGTAAGGATCTGGGAATCTGAAATCTGTTATGTGACTTATCTGATCTATTTTATGAATTATTCGATATACGATTTCTGATTTCTGTACGATTCTGGTTGAATCTGATATGAACTATCTGATATGAATTATCTGATATGATTGTGATTTTTTCTGAATTCTGATTTCGGTACGATTCTGGTTATTCCGTATGATTCTGTCTGCTCTGTGACTTGAAAGTTTTATGATATCTGTTCTGAACTCCGATTCGACATGACTTCAGTTTTCTGTATTAGTTGTTGATTTATGATTGAACAAGTATCTGTTCTATGATTTTCGTACGGCTATTTCTGATGTGAATTTCTGATGATTTTGATTGGTGAGTGATGTATTGCTGAGCTGTTAGCTCATCCTTGTTTTCTACGTGGTTTTCAGGTTCTGGGAAAGGGAAGGAGGTCTTGGACTAGACGTTCTGAGTCTGATCTGTGATTAGGTATTTTGTACTTTTGATTTTTGTACAGTCATGGCTTATCTGTTCTATTCTGTTCTTTCTGTCTGTAAGCCATGTACTGTATCTGTATATGATTATCTTGAGGAAAGAAAAGATAGATGAATCGTTCTGCATTTGGATGTTTATAGTAGCTCTGTGTTTTTCTGTCTATTTAATATTTGGAAGAAAGTCTGAAGCAAATTCCAAAACTAGATCCTGGATTTCGAATGTTCCGTCGCGGCCCGATGCGAGCGGGGTCCGTCCCGGTCGGGTTGGGTCGTGACAGTTACAAATGCTCAACCCCTAATTCTAAATTATTTTTTGCATTCTCATAATGAGATCCACCTGCTCTAATTCAATTAATTTTTACAACATCATCCTTTAAACTCTTGTTTATAATCACACCTACATAATTTCTAGTACGACTCTTTTAACAATGTTGTTGTCAGGTACCAAGTACTGGATGAGAAAAGTTGAGGATTACATTAGGTAGTCAACATCCGGCGTAAAACTTGTCGAATAATCATGACATGGATCATTTAATACATTGTATTAATAGGAATTAATAAATAAATATGTAAAATGTAAACAACACACTTTCAAAATGTAAAATATAATAAGGGTGTATTTATAGCCATATCTCAAGATAAACTTATAAAAAGAAAATTATACCAAAACTAAAGAAACTAAAACCACTCTTAAAAAAAAACAAGTAAGAAATTCAGGGATCAATATCGTTGTTATAATGAAAAAATAAATAAATAATTTTCTCTCTTTCCTGCTCCCTAAAGAATTTGTTGTCATGTTGATAGTTTCCATCATTAAATGAAATTTCAAATACCATGCATCAGTAAATAAATGTGTTTTCTGGTAGATCAAATAATGTAATACTCACCTATACCATCTTCTGCGGCGCTCTGGGTGCAACCAATGGCATCCCACCAGTCAACTCCAGACAAAAGACACCACCAGAACCTACATAAACAGATTAATTTGCAAACTGGAAACAACAGCTTCATTTAGAACTATATGAAACATTAGCGAAGTCTGAAGAAAACCTGTCTGCAATAGCACGTTCCCATGCTGCGGAGTTAACTTTAGCTTGATAGCTGGAAACAGCAGAAGGAAGAACACGAAATATCTTCAAGGTTGTGCGATCTTTGTTTGTGTCATGCCAAACTGAGGCCAAGCAGCAGCTACTAGATGAGAAGGCTGGTGTTGCAATGGCTGAACCAACATTGATGTGGTAGCTATCAAGTTGATTGAAATTTGCACCAGAAAAAATGTGGACTCCACCACGAAGAAAAGCAACGGCAACCTCACCACCATGTGAAGAATATACTATTTGAGCTAGCTGCCTTACATCGCTTGGAAGATCATATGGGTCAAAGCTGAGCCTCTTTGCCCTCTCAATGCTACTATCAGATGAATTTTTTTCATCGGATATGGTTGATGATGAAGTGCAGGGTTGGGGATTTGTCATGTCATCAGTTGGTGGAATGCTTTTGTTTACTCTAGTTAACCATACTGTTTGCATGGGTGGCTGCCCCCCAAAACTAGAGGGATTCCCAAATATTGGATGTAAAACAACAGGTTGAAGAGATGATTCCCAGCACTGGACCCTCCATCCTGTTATCGATGGGCCCTCATCAGGATCATATGGAGACATGTACTGCCCTGCAAAAAATCGTGTACATAAAATTTCATTTTTGATTGGATGAAATTCTGTGCATTAAAATTGGTATTGTTAAAAAAAATATTAGATAAATATATTAGATGGAGACTCCAACATTCAAGAGAAGTGCATTAATACCTTCAACTATTACAACTGCAATCATTGATCCTCCCTTTGTTGGATCAAAAGCCACAGCAGTAACTCCTGAACCCCATGTAGTGGTTGCTGCAGACTGAGCAGCAGCTTCAGGGCTTACATATGCAGAAAAATTAGAAACAGGTGAACAGTGAAGTGGAAGAGCCTCAAGTATCTCTTGATCTGTTTGCCTTTTTACTTGCTTTTCTTGAGAAATTATATACTCTTGCCAACTAAACAAACTTGCAGCAAGAGGTGCAAATCCTGACCAGCAAGGACTCAATGGAGGAGGAATTGAGCTGGTTGTATTTATCTTGGCAGTCACATGAAAGCCATTCCCAGGGCCAGGTGTAACCTCCCATACAACAACAGTAGATGGGTTGACAAGAGGGACACCAGCAACATGCATGATCCCTGCTTCAGTAATGATGGCATCAGCAGCCATAATACCACTTGGCCCAGCTCCTAGAAGCCCTTTGCTTGTTGAAAACCATTTCTGTGGTTCACCACTTTCTGGAGGAGGCCACCGTGCCCAGTGAAGCTGGATGGACCCTGACGAGAAAACTGAACAAACACAAAGAAAGTTTGGCCATCTTGCTGCAAGAAAAATATATTTATCCATTATGTTCAGAGATAGCCACCCAGCAAATTTTGGAAAATTAAAACAAAGGACTGTGAATGAGCATGTCAACAAAAATGACAAATAAATCCAAACCTGCAGTTTGAGATTGATGTGAAATAAACTTCTCCTCAAAAGTCAATTTTATATTGGAAGAATTGTTAGGATTTGAAGGCAGGGAACGAATCTGAGAACAGAACAAAGATGATCACCAAGTGAATATTACCTCCATCAAAATTAAGTGGAGAAAAATTATATATATATATATATATATATAACGCCATCAATTAAATGCCTGAATCTTCTGAAAAAAAAGACCAAACCTGACATTGGGTGGTACTGCAGAAATAGACCATCAACCTAAGACAGCAAGTTAGTTTAAACTAACAGAATGAAACAAACTGAAGTAACGAACGGTTCCTATAAGCACTATTTGGTAGTTTGGTACTGCACTTTTTAACCATTTGCTATTAAAACCATTTTTCAGCTTCTTAACAATGAAATACAGATGACAATTCAGGCCATACATATGAATGCTAGGGTGCTGGATGGATGCACCGTGGTATACAAATCAGTCTTTATTTTGTTTCAGAACAAATTTAGTGATAGTTACCGCAAGGACTTCAACATGACAGTAAAAAATCATCAGCATCTCAAGCATAAACCTCTTGATTGCATGCAGCATGAAATTTTCACCTTAAAAAAATTCTCCAAATTTTCTTGTTTTTAGGCAATATATAACTATAGCAAGGTAAAACCCAACTTTAGATATTTAGCAACCACCCCTTCCATAGACCTAAACAAAAGCTGCATTTTTTTACAATGTGTTTTTTTCACCATGTAGACTAGGAGTGACCATAAACTGAGTAGTGCAAGATTTGAGCAAACATGAATTACATGCACATCATGCAGCAGTGCTACAACTCGACTGCTATCCAAATGCAGTAGAGGGGTGAGTGGGTAGAAAAGGTGGCAAGTGAAGATCTGATGGAATTGTTTCCACAAACAAATGGTTGCAGTTCAGAAGAGAAGAAAGGAATATCTAGAGTTTGATGCAATATTTTTTCCTGATTAAGAATATCCCTAAAATCTTAAACCGATGGAATCTAGAGCAAAATTTAGAAGGAACAAAAAGAATTGGATAGTATGCATGTCATTTTTAAGTTTTGGTCCTTTTAAAGAAAGAAACATTTTATTGTTAACAAAAGTATTAAATGCCATGTCAGCCAACACAAAACTGCTGGCTATTGAAGAAAATTAGAACCACAACTACAATATCATTTCTTACGCTATGGCATTAAGTGCCACATAAGCCTTAAGGAAAGAACATAGAAGCACCTACTTCCCTAAACAGGAAACATAAAGGACTACCATCAATTTATTGAACATCGACTTCACGAGAAAATGCATATCACTCATGATTTGGAAAACACATCCATAATGTGGATATGCCAAGCCAAAAACAATTAACTTGCCTAGAGCTGCATATTCATCCTTGCTTGGCTGCCATCATTATTTCTCACCATAGCTTGGTATGTGAGGCAGCGGTGAGTCTAATTTATTTTTAAAGGGAAAAACTAATCTAACAACTTAAATTTTGTTTCTTAACAATACCATACCTCATGCAGGATGATTCAAGTTTAGGACTCCCTAAAGCAACTATTATGATGTATGTAAATCATTTAAGGAAACTTTAAATCATAAATCAGAAACCACTAAATAAGTCAACACATTATTTCCTTTTAAGTGTAAACGGTAACTAGGAGAATCAAAATTCAAATGATAATAATGATGGAAAAAAGCTCAAAGAAATCAATGAGAATTTTGAATCAAGTAAAAATAAGCGAGCAAACGTAATTTAATCGGTAAGCTAAGACCTTTAACTTGCCTAGGGCTGCATAATCAACCTTGCTCGACTGCCAACATTGTTTTTCATTATGGTAAGGTAGGGGAGGCAGTGGTGACCCAAATTTTAAATTTTGCAGGGATATTCTAGCCTAACAACTTAAATATTCTTTTTTAAAATGTCATAGCAGATGCAGGACAATTAAGGTTTGGGGCTTCCTAATGCAATTATTATAATGTGATGTATGTAAATGATGCAAACAAACTTAAGAATTTGCATATCACCAAAACTGGTAAATAATATAGCAATATTTTCTTTAAATGAAAATATTAAACATAAGAATTAGAACCCGAACCATAATGTAATGTTCAAATAAATTTGAAGTCATCAACGATAAATTTGAATCAACTAAAATTAATGAGCAATTGTAATTGAACAAAATCAAGAGCATTAGCAAGCCAATAACAAGTGATAGGAAACACTTGAAATCAAGTATCTCCTAACCCAAATCAGTAGAATACAACAACCAAACTGCTATTTATAGCAGGAAAACAGCAGTTTTGTGAAGGAAAACACTGAAAACAGGGAAAACTTGAGATAAATCACTCCAAATGCTTGATATTGATGGTAGATGCAATAGAAAACAGTAAAGATACAAGAGATCCTCTATTCGAGAGGAGGATCCACTCTCCCAATCTCTAGAAAGCGATCTAGAGCCCTAGCCACAAGAGAACAACAAAAGAACTTTTAGAAAATTTTCACATAATCCTAACCCTAGCCTTTTCTCTCTACTTAATGCATACAATTCAAAATTAATGCAAAAGGACTTCCCCTCCTTTTGGCTCCAAGATTGCATTTGAAAATCAAGTGGACCCCACCCTTTCCTCTCTCCTTGCTTCCGCCAGCCTCCTCCTGCTGTAAACAAACCGGACCGGCCCAAGGGATTGGGCCGGCAGGTCCGGTCCATAGAGGACCGGTCTAACAACAAGCTATGTACAATGAACTAAGGAAAAAATTCAACATGGCTAGAAATCTAGGCCTCACTGTGATAAGGAGATCACATCCCTCAAAATTTTGTAGTTATAATTATACTTCACTCGAATGAATAACATATCCAAGTTGCACACACAAGATTGGAAACTATAAGTTGAAATAATATCCAATCAAATTGTCAGATTATACATCTTAGAACAGCTATTTATGGATCACTCATTCCTAGGTTGACAAATATAATTGGCACAAGAGCAGATCAATATGGTTATAGTTATCCCCAATATTCAAATCTAAACTTACATGAAAATGGTTAATGCCGATAACCCAGTCATATCCAAAGGTTTTTCATCCACAAAAAACTGAGACACAACAACTCACCAATATTCCACATGAAATATACTAACAAATGAGTACAAGAATACCACCAACTTGGCCACATACACCGCCTTCAGCCAACATTTACTATTTAATAATGAGTAAAAAATAATAATAATAATTTCAAACCCACATGAAAAGCCATAATTGTTGAAGACACCACAAGTCCCGCATAAATAACAAGTAATAGTGGAACCAACCACAAACTGATGCAACCAAAAATATAGGATTGCAAAGACACAAATCTTCCTATCTTATAACATAAATATAAAAAAGCTAAAATTACAACTTAAAGACACTTTTCATAGATAAATACTAAACTTGGCACACCAAATCAACTACACTTTCAAATTGCAAAAGTTTTGAGAAGAAGGATGCAAATGGAGAGGTAACGAGAAGAAAGAGGTTAGAAGTCCAAGACGAAGTATAAGAGAGAAAGGGATAGAAGACTATAGCTCGCAAGCTATAAAAACCCTCAGGTTTTGTTCCAACTATTCTTCACCATTCCATTCTTCTTAAACAGCAGCAAACATCACATTTAAATAGGGGAAAGAAGCTCAAAAGACACCCAAAACAGCCGCCCAAAACAGCCAAGGAATCGGGAAAGCCAAGGAACAGCAACAGGAATCGAACAACCAAGCCAGGGAATCGGGAAAGCCAAGGGACAGCAATAGGAACCAACAGCCAAGGCCAGGGGAACCAAACAGCCAAGGCCAGAAAATCGGGAAAGCCATAGAAACCAAATAGCCACCAAGCAGACAGCAACCATCCGCCCCCAAATAAACCCAAATCAGCCCAAATACAAAAAGGGAGGTGTGGCTTGCTTACATCACAAGCACAACCCCATAAGAATAGCAACATATGTCCCATAAAGAATAGCAACATATGTTGGAAAATCATCATGACATAGCTGATTACAAATATTGATAATTCAAGGCAATAACAATGTTAAAATTGGGAATACCCACATCAAAAATTAATCCAAGATCATGCCAAATCATATAAATCAACTTAATCTTAGAAAATGAAAACAAATGCATAACTCAAGGATATCATCATAGGCATGTCGCAAGCAACTTTATAAATAAAACAAGCCAACTAATGAAAACAAATACAGTTTACTAAGACATTATTTGGTGCCCATCAAAATATAAATTATTTGTCTCGAGCAAATTAATCAACGAATTAGTACAAGCAGATCTGTCTCTCCAACGAAAAAGATACATCTGAAATCCAACATCAATAAAGGACATAATCTCATTATCCAGAATAATCTCAAAAATAAGTTGTATAGCATTACATGGTGAACGAGTGGATATGGACTCACAAAGCAGAGTTGAAAAGAGAAAAAAATACAATGAATGGATAGCAGGCTTAGGAAATGAGGTCAAATCAAACACAATGAAAACAGTATTAATACAAGAGTTTCCTAAAATTATCAATTTGTAGGTGTAAGCTCCAACACATTGCAAAAATTTTAAATGGATACACATTTCTCGCATTTAATTTCTTAAAGGTTCCTTATGGAGGCCTTCCTTGATACATATGCACCATAACTTTATCACCAAATTTAAACTCCACCAACCTCCTATTCACATCAACAAAAAGCTTGAAATAATCCTACTTACTACTACTACAACAACAACAACAACAACAACATCAAGCCTTTGTCCCACTACGTGGGGTCGGCTACATGAGTCCTTTTTCATCATTGTGTCCTGTTAAAAGTCAAATTCTCATTTAAATCTAATAAAAAAAGATCATTTCTAATATTTTCTAACCAAGTCTTTTTAGGTCTACCTCTACCTTTCTTAACATAAGTTATATCTAATACCTCAATTTTCCTAACCGGGTCATCGGAAGGCCTCCATTTAATGTGACCAAACCATCTAAGGCGACTCACTCTAATCTTATCTTCCACTGGAGCTACTCCAACATTTTCACGTATATGCTCATTTCATATCCAAACTCTAAGGGTAAAGCCACTCATCCACCTAAGCACTTCATCTCTGCAACACTTAACTTAATCCTACTTACTAGCATTTATTAATATCCTCATACAAGTCATGGCATTATTAAATACTATAATGCCATTAATAATGAAAAACACCATATCATAGTATGAATTTTTCTACCTAGCTTTTTTCAATTTTTAACTAAACAATAGAATGGGATATCCTTCCTAAATTAACACTCCTTCACTGCCAACAAAAGACATCACAAGAAACATCAAATACTTCGTTAAAATTAGACAATTTAAAAACAAGTGCATTTGGAAGTCTTTTTTTTTATCTCAATAAAAGCACAATCAATAAGCTTACATATTTCTCGATTCAAAAAATTAGTAAATGAAGTTATGAATCTTATGATAATACTAAACCTTTTAATAAATCTTCTATTTTCACATAGAATAATCATTAAAACTTCGAATATCATTTCTATTAGAAGAACGTGGTAAATCATTAATCAATTTGATGAGAACAGAGTCAATAAGCAACTCATCTCCAAACACAACAAATCCTTAAAAAGTCAAAGATGGAGTAACAAAACAACTTTTTTTCATATTCAAATGCAATTGTCCCTCAACCAAAAATAAACCAAGATAGTGGGTTAAGAAAATTAATGAGCCCATAAAGCAATAACAATTCTTCAAATTTATTCATATATTTAATGATAATTTTGGTCTCTGTAGGCTCCGAAAATTCGCGCCCTGGCCTCTTCGCACCTTCTTTTGTAGGTGGTAGAGTTTTAACGATTTTAGATTCCGGGTTAAATTTTCAGAAGACATCATATTAGGTTTTAGATAAGACACTACCCAACGATTTCGCCCTCATTTTACGAGAACTTTATGATATGAGTTGTAGTTTCCCATAAACGCAAACCCCTATGGTTAATTACTCCTCCCAATATACTTAAAGAGAGTTGAAATTAAAACTAGTTGTTAAATAAGTCGCAATAAGTATCTAACGTATAATAACAACAACTTTCGGATTTGAATTGGTCTTGAATTTTGGAGTTTATGACTTGAAATTTATCACCATATACTTAAAGAGAGTGATGGGTGAATGATGATGTGCCCGATCAAGATCCCATGGTTTCGTCATCCAAGACTATCATAATCCTTGGTTTACATAGTCAGAGGAGGTAGTCGACCCAACTTGATAGAAGCAACATTGTCGGCAGCCATGGGTTGCTTCATCCAAAAATACCTTCTAAACTTTGGGTGGATGTTTGTCTAAGGTGGTGAATTTAAGTCATCCTTAGCTGATAGAAGGCTTAATTCTTATCGAGTGCATCCTACAATTCATCACTCAAGCGGCTTTTAACCATTATGGAACATGAGAGCTTTGGTCGTGACCATATTATAGTGGTGTCATTTTATGATAAAACAACCTGGTCAGAGGGCACTTGTCACGTCCTTGCTGATGAGAAATCAATCAAGAATGAACTGTAGTAATACATTCAACAAGACATATGCTCTTTGTGAACTCAAGTTACGCATTAATTCATCATCCTCGCCAAACCATCGCAAAGGGTGGATATATTTTGGTTTTAAGTTTTTAGTAACGAAATTCATTTTAAGATTTTAAATTTTTAATAGGATTTGAGTTTAGATTTTGAATAGATTACTCCAGACTTTTGAGGACATTTTGAAAATTAAATAGCTCTCACTTATTAAGTTTCTTGTTAACACATCTATTGTCAAAGTGTTTGAGCGCTTTTAGCAAGTCCACGAAGCATTCTTAAATATCGCATTTAAGAGCTTAACATAAAGATCAGAGCCAATACGAAATATATTTAGCAAAAAGACTGGAAGTATTGTCGAGGTCTTTGAACATTGTTAACGAATCTGCAAAGCATTCTCAGATCTCGTATTTAAGAGTTTGGCATAAAGATTGGAGCGCATGCGAAATATCTTTTAGCCAATCGATCAGAGCTATTGTCGAGATGTTTGAACACTTTTAATGAATCTGTGAAGCATTCTCAGATCTCCATTTACGAGCTTGACATAAAAATAAGTGCACATGCGAAACATTTTTTTAATAATATTTGCATAACGAATTTAACACATTGATTAAAGCTTATACATAATGTATTTTGAATTTTCCACTTGCATGATTTGTTTGCATTTGCCTATGCATGCCTTCTGATCGTTATGCCTTATGATCGTTATGCCGACATAATACATTCATAATTGCATTTCGTTCATTGTCCTTGCATAATGTATTTCACACATCAAACCTTCCCCAGAGGCTCACAAAAGCGATCAATTGCACGGATATCAGAAAGCTTGACACCATCAACACTAAATAGCCCACCATGAACCACGAGCACCTTGTCGTTTATCAAATGAGCCAAAGGTAAACAACAAAACACTTTTGTGAAAAGCTTAACAAATGCCTCACTTAGCTTATACTTGACTTAGCCTTCAAAGACATACTATTCATGTTCTTGCTTTCATAATTTCCTCAAGCAAGATGCATGGCTGATTGAACTTGAATGCAAATAGTATCAGAATAACTTCAACAGAGAAGGATCCTCGATCCATAAAGTCTACATTAAAAAGGTAAGGATTCTTTTCTAAAGAAGTCCATTCAGCTTAAATATACTCAACAAATCATAGAACAGCCCATGAACATCACGGCAAACTGTAAAATGATTACCATTTGAAATAGTAATGTCCACAAGAGAAGGCATGGCTCGCAACGTCTCTTTGGCTTATAAGAAGATCTGATATGCGTACCTTTTGTTTAAATATTTTTTATTCTAAATCATCCAACATTTTCTTTATAAAAACTAGAGTTACCACTTCACCCATGATTCTTGCACAATTATATTGTGGCTCCACTTCTATACTATGATAATCTATTAAATCTGCAACAAGGTGTCTTTGAGAATCTTTTACAGCAATAGCCTCTTCAAGTCCTATCTTTTGGTAACCTTTTTCATACTCTTTCAGCTTTCTAGTGGCATCCCTACAGAAAATCTTTCAAATCCTCCTTAAACTTCCCCATGACTAGATATGCTGCCCTTCACCTATAATAACTCTTCAAATATTTAAAGTCTATTTCAATAATTTTGAAGTATCTTGCACCTCACTGCCATACTCCACAAGCTTGGTGTGTGCAAATGCACGATTTGCCCAATACACGATGTACCCATTTAAATTAATAGCCTGGTTGTATAAATCAATAGCTTGAGAAAATATAATCGCCTTAGATGCTTCATTGGCTAAGATTTTAGTTTCTTCTGCTCGATCCATATTCACATTTGAACTTCCATCTATACTTGCCATTAGATTTGTAGCTTCTTGCAATGACTATGTATCACTATATAAGAAGAACCATTTTCACACTTTAACCTCTCAATAACAATAAATGGGGCGCAAGTGAATAAACACGGGTTTGGGAGCTGAGGTTATGAGATGATAGAGAAGAAGAGAAACTCTAAAAATATGAAAGAGCCATCCGTCAAGGTAGGAGATGAGCTTGTGTAATTATTATTGTTCTTTGAGAATGACCCAAGTAATTTTACAATGTCTTTGAGTGAAAACTCTTAATGAACCATGAAAATTATTAATTCTACATGTATCATATATTGAGCCAATTTTAAATTGAGTCAGATTTTTTTTAAGCAAGCAAATCATTTTGTGCCACCCTCCCCCCCCCCCCCCCCCAAAAAAAAAATCAATTAAAATGACATAATTTTAAATAATTTGAAATTATACATAATTATTTGTTTAATCATTTAAAATGACAAAATTTTGTTTGAAATTAATTATGTCGAGCATCCTTTGTCATTTAGAATTTTGGCAACCTCCCACATCCCACCCCCGTGTAAGAGGTGTCGGGTAAGCACTTGCCTTTGTTCATCTCGACCAGATCAAAAATACGACGACGTGAGGTCTTCGTATAATTTATTTCTCCTGGCCAGATCAAAGATGCGGCGACGCATGTCTTCATAAGTTTTCATTATTTTTTTCTCCCGACCGGATCAAAGATATGATAGACGCGGGTCTTCCAATACCTATCGTTGAAGTATGCAAAAAATATATTTATACCCCTATGCACAGTGAGCAATAACAATGGCGACAATAATAACTTTATAATATTTGCAATATAAACGATCTATTTTTCTTACAAGAAAATAATTAATCTGAGTTTTATTATATCGATTCTTAGAAGTGGTGAGATGCTCATCTCTTTTCTTAAATAATGTATTAGCAATTACAAAATTATAAGCTAAAGCAAAATCTAATAAAGTCTTACCACCTTCATTAGTCACTCCAAATCCATAGCCACTATGAATGTTTTTAAAATTCTCTACCTCTTTACCAACATGTCCATTTAAATCTCCCCTAATAAAAACTCTTTCTTCAAGAGGTATCTTTTGTATTAATTCTTCTAAGTCATTTCAAAATTTTAATTTTGAACATAAATCCAAACAGGCTTAAGGAGTATAAGCACTTATAATATTAATAATCTTATCATCAACAATAATCTTCAAAGCTATAATTTTATTTCCAATTCTATCAATTTTTACAACATTATCTTTCAAACCCTTATATATAATCACACATGCACCATTTCAAGTACGAATCCTACCAGAATACCAAAGTTTAAACACTAAATTATCAATCACCTTAGCCTTCTCTCCACCCATTTAGTTTCATGAATGCAATGAATATTTATCTTCCTATGAGTCAAAATATCAATTAATTTCATTAATTTGCCTGTAAGGGAATCTACATTTCAAGATCCTAACATAATTTTATAACCTAGTGATGCAATCAAAAATTTGGGAGAGGGACCCAAATTTTTTATCACAAAAAGAGGATCTCTTTCTAAGAACAAAATAAAAAATTACTCAAAAAACACTTTTTATATTATATAAAGAAACTTACAAACATAGACACTTACTTGACGACACTTACAACTTTGAAACTTACAAATTTTGACACAAACAAAATGACTCTTACAAGACACCTAAAGTTGCTTTCCAAGAGAAGAAGGATACAGGTGAGGTGTAAACTTGCGGATAGAAGAAAGAGATTAGAAGACGAGACGAAGGTTGGAAAGAGCCCGCAGGATTTCCGAAGGAAGTTGAAGAGGGAATAGACAAAGCTCGCAAGCTTTTCCAAACAACAAACCCGCAGGTTTTATCTCCAAAAATTACTCACATAACATTCACTAAAACAGCCACAAACATTTTCTATTTATAGACCAAAGAAAGGAATACCAATAGCCACTAAAAGCATTAATTAAAGAAGGTCAAAAGGCACTTAAATTTGTAGCAGGAATCTGCCCAAAATTCAGCAAAAGACTCTTAGAATTCTTTCCAAAACAATTCCCAAAAACTGTCCAAATTCAGCCCCAAAAAGAACTCTTCAATTCCACCCATAAATGGGTATTAAAAGGCTAATAATTCCTGCACAGAAAACCCAATCGGCACAGCCACGGAACCAGGAAAAATCACTGAACCCAGCAGTTTATAGAAATTCCAAACGGCATAGCAATTCTCAAGGGAAAGCCGCGGTTCCAGCACATTTAAAAAGACAACAATTAAAGGGGATAAAGGCCACGGAATCAGCCAGCAAAGCCACAAGACACCCCATAAATGGAATGATAAAAGCCACATTATTCCAAACATTATTTCCCATAGGTTTTCCAAAAGCCTTTCTCTGAAAACAACCCAGCAGCTCACGGAACCAAGGCACCAGCAAACAGGCGGAATTTTCAAAGCAGCACAGTAACGGGAAAAACTTCCCATTTCGGAAATCATCCAAGGCATGGAAATATCAGCCGGATGAAATGTCTAGCATTAAAATCATTAGCTTCCCAATGAAATCAAAGCATAGAATTCAGCCACCATTAAAGAGCAAGCCACGATTCTCCAAGAGACAAGAAGAAAGAAGAGGGGGAAGGAGAAAAGACACAAGGGAAGAAACCTAAGAGCCACAAGGAGGAGGGGATTAATCTAATTAATCATCAATTTATGAGCTTAAAACACTCTACTAAATATTAATGAGCTGACATTTAGTAGAGAATATTAAAACTCACCAAAAGTAAAACTCAACTTGTTTTGACCCCTCCCCTTGCCTACATCAAACTCCCCTACTTGAAGAACTCATCTCCCGATGAGTTGGCTTTTGTTTTCTTCCGAGGAGGCGAAGATTGAGCATCCAACTCTTGAATCTTTGCTTCATATTTCTTCAAGATCTCTTCTCGTTCTTGCAGGAACTGATCTTGCAAACGTTGCTTCTTCTTCATGTATCTTTCTGTACACAAATGCATCCATGACTGAAGCTTGTACAGCTCATACTCCAAAGGATGTGTTGACTTAGATGGGATCCATCTATCCATTGAATCTTCAATTTCATCTGGCTTGTTTTCTTCTGTTTTTTTGTCTTTTTTCATTTTTTGACTTAATAAAAAAAAGACACAAAAAATCAACCTAGACTTAGACTCACAACTTGACTTGACTTGACTACAAAACTTTGACAAGACTTGACTCGACAAAAAACAACTTATAACAAGACTTGATTTGACAAACTCACAAGACTCAAATTTGACAAACTAAAACAAAATTTAGGACTACCTAAACTTGCTCTGATACCAAATTGATGCAATCAAAAATTTGGGAGAGGGACCCAAATTTTTTATCACAAAAAGACTACCTTACTAAGAAGGAGAAACATACAAAAACTAGACAAAACAAACTTTTTATATCATATAAAAGGAAAGACTTACAAACTTGACTCTTACAAGGCACTTACAAATTGGACGCTTACAAACTTTGACACAAACAAAATGACACCCTAAACTTGCTTACTTTGAGAAGAATGATACAATGGAATGATTACTATGGAGAGAAGAAAGAGATTAGAAGCCAAGAAGAAGGGTGGAAAGAGCCCGCAGGATTTTCATAGAAGAAGAAGAAGAAATGGAACAAAGCTCTCAAGCTTTTTCCAAGAAATCCTCAGGTTTTCTCTCCAAAAATCATAATCATCACTTCTTTTAACTTCATATAACATCTACTATATATAGGCATAAGAGAGGAATGCCAAGAGCCACATGTCTTTAATTTCCATTAGAACCAAAGCATAAAAGGCATAGAAAACTTCCCCCAAAGTTCACGGATAAACACTCAAACCAGGAACCAAAGAGGCAGCTAGCAGACCGAGTATTTCAAAGCAACAAAGCCACAGATTTCGGAAAAACAGCCAGCTCACGGAACCAAGGAGCCAGCACCTCAGGCCGTGAGTTCAAAGCATCACAGCAACGGGAAAAGCTTCCCATTTCAGCCCCATTTAAAATCAGAACAGGAATCAAAGGGCTAGTTCATGGAACCAAGGAGTCCATGTCTCGGTAAGCATGCATCCCATCAAAGCTTTTTATTCACTGGAGCCAAAAGTTCATGGAAAAAAGGCCCAGACATGGAAATATCAGCCGGCTGGAATGTATAGCACTAAAAACAGTAACTTCCCATTTAATATTTTGCATTGAAATTAGCCATAAATAAAGAGCAGGTCACGGATTTCCAAGAGACAAGAAGAAAAGAGGAAGGGGAAGGGACAAGGAAATGAGAAGAAAAAAAAAAGGAAAGAAGAAAAATTATTTTAAGAAATAATGAGCTAATTTTTAGTTCAATAAATGAACTAAAAATCAGCTCATAATGAGCTAATTTTTTTACTAGACATTAATGAGCTAGAGGAGTCAAAAATCAAATATTAGGATTTGATTTGACCCCCCCTTGCCTACATCAAACTCCCCTACTTGAAGAACTCATCTCCCGATGAGTTGGCTTTTGTTTTCTTCCGAGGAGGCGAAGACTGACTCAAAAAAGACCCAAAAAATTCAATTTAAACTTAGACTCAATAGACTCACGACAAGACAAAACTTATAACAAGACTTGACTTGACAAACTCACAAGACTCAAATTTGACAAACTAAAACAAAACCTAGGACTACCTAAACTTGCTCTGATATCAAATTGATGCAATCAAAAATTTGGGAGAGGGACCCAAATTTTTTATCCCAAAAAGAAGATCTCTTTCTAAGAACAAAATAAAAAATTACTCAAAAAACACTTTTTATATTATATAAAGAAACTTACAAACATAGACACTTACTTGACGACACTTACAACTTTGAAACTTACAAATTTTGACACAAACAAAATGACTCTTACAAGACACCTAAAGTTGCTTTCCAAGAGAAGAAGGATACAGGTGAGGTGTAAACTTGCGGATAGAAGAAAGAGATTAGAAGACGAGACGAAGGTTGGAAAGAGCCCGCAGGATTTCCGAAGGAAGTGGAAGAGGGAATGGACAAAGCTCGCAAGCTTTTCCAAACAACAAACCCGCAGGTTTTATCTCCAAAAATTACTCACATAACATTCACTAAAACAGCCACAAACATTTTCTATTTATAGACCAAAGAAAGGAATATCAATAGCCACTAAAAGCATTAATTAAAGAAGGTCAAAAGGCACTTAAATTTGTAGCAGGAATCTGCCCAAAATTCAGCAAAAAACTCTTAGAATTCTTGCCAAAACAGTCCCCAAAAACTGTCCAAATTCAGCCCCAAAAAGACTCTTCAATTCCACCCATAAATGGGTATTAAAAGGCTAATAATTTCTGCACAGAAAACCCAATCGGCACAGCCACGGAACCAGGAAAAATCACTGAACCCAGCAGTTTATAGAAATTCCAAACGGCATAGCAATTCTCAAGGGAAAGCCACGGTTCCAGCACATTTAAAAAGACAACAATTAAAGGGGATAAAGGCCACGGAATCAGCCAGCAAAGCCACAAGACACCCCATAAATGGAATGATAAAAGCCACATTATTCCAAGCATTATTTCCCATAGGTTTTCCAAAAGCCTTTCTCTGAAAACAACCCAGCAGCTCACGGAACCAAGGCACCAGCAAACAGGCGGAATTTTCAAAGCAGCACAGTAACGGGAAAAACTTCCCATTTCGGAAATCAGCCAAGGCATGGAAATATCAGCCGGATGAAATGTCTAGCATTAAAATCATTAGCTTCCCAATGAAATCAAAGCATAGAATTCAGCCATCATTAAAGAGCAAGCCACGATTCTCCAAGAGACAAGAAGAAAGAAGAGGGGGAAGGAGAAAAGACACAAGGGAAGAAACCTAAGAGCCACAAGGAGGAGGGGATTAATCTAATTAATCATCAATTTATGAGCTTAAAACACTCTACTAAATATTAATGAGCTGACATTTAGTAGAGAATATTAAAACTCACCAAAAGTAAAACTCAACTTGTTTTGACCCCTCCCCTTGCCTACATCACCTAGCCATTATAAAAATTGAAAATTCAAGGCAATAATAACAACGTTGAAATTGAGCTGTCACAACAAAAACTAACCAGAGTTCATGCCAATCATTTACGCGAACTAAATATTAAGAAACATAAGCATGTCCCTCAGGCCCGTCCTCACAAGCATATCCCTAACTACCACAACTATAAAAAAATTAAAATTAAATAAAGTTAGCTCAAATCATTATTTGATGCAACATTTCTGATGAGAAAAAACAATGTAGATTCCCATCAATATATTATTTCAATTTCTTAGCTGAAGATGCTGATTATATCACAGTTTTAGACTTACAGATTTCAAGGTATAAGTAGGGTGTTTTAGTTCAACAGTATGGGTAGTCAATGTACATGCAGCCCCAGGTTCTATCAATATATGAAATTTAAAACAGCTTTAAATCCTTGTTGATATTCTCTGAAACATAACTGACATGTAAACAATAACTGGTAGCATCCTCAAACCATCAATTAAAAGATAAGAGGAAAACAAATAGCATACCGCTGTCATTCCTGATAACCATTTAGTGACAACTGCAAGATCTTGCCTCCATTCATATTCACATTGCCAAGAACTGACATCTCGAACAAGATGAACTGGACCCTAACATAGGTCGATAAAATATTAAGAGCCAACAAACAGAGCAAAAGAAAGTTGCATCATAACTTGAAAGAGTTGCCAACATCTTTTACAAGAAATTAACAAAACAGAAGAAAAAAAGGAAGCATCCTTTTCTGACATCAACCAATAACAATCGGTTTACACACACAAAGACTAGTTCACCTATGCAATTTGCCCGAAATACTAATCAATGACCCACAACATGCACAAGAGAAGTAGAAGAAAAAACTGCAAAAAGAATAACAAATAGAAGAAAAGGCGGCAGTTGCGTTTATGAGATTTATGAGATTGACATAATTTTTTCACAAATATATTCAACCCAGGCCTGCCCAGCTAGGAAATTAAATAGGTTTATAGATGGTATGTGAGGATCACACTTGAAGAAAGATATAGATGTCCAAATGGTTACCTGTGAAGGTTGAGTCCATATGGTGATTCTGCCATGAAAATTAGCAATCAACAGTGCACGGGAGCAAGACTTCGGCGACCATTCAATAAACTGAACAAAATCTCGTGGGGAATCTGTTCAAATACAATTAGAATAGAACAAACTTCAAAAGACCATGACAATTGAGAACTCCAAAAAACAATGAATGTAACATTTGAAAGCACCAAATCAACTCAAAATTTAAAAAAAAACCAATATATGGTTGACCTTCATATGAAATAAAGATGCTTAGGTAAAATTGATGTAGTGTACAATCAAGATAGAATATTTGGTATTTAGTGTTAGATTACAAATTCAGGTCAAGAGTGTGGAGTAGAGATATATTAATTTGATGCGTCTTGAAAGTAAAAATAGCAAAGTAGACAAATAGAAACTACAGGGACACAAAAATAGGAGCTGGTTTTTTATTATCTCTTTAACAAGAAAAAAAAGATACAAGTAATTCTACTATTTGAGAGGTAAATCAACTCTTCCACAAATCCTAGCAGCCACTAAGAGCATTAAACAAACCCTAGAATAATTTCAGCAAACAAAATATACTAACCATAGACCAAACTCCTTAAATAGCCCTATTCATACAATAATGCAAATTAAACCCTTCTTAAACAGGTTAAAACCTTCGTAAACATCTATCCCTTGAATCCTCCTCCTCATATAATGAATTACAGCTTTGTTGGGAAATTGGGATTCACAAGGGGGGTTGAAGCTTCCCTGGTTCCTGCTCCAAGTTCCACCTAGCCCTATGGTTGGTTCAACTCCTGCTAAACCAGCCGACTGGGTTGGCCCAAGTCGCACCCCTCTCCTGTTGCTCTTGTCATATCAATATCCCCCCCCCACCTTCAACTCAAGCTGAAAGTATGGGAATTATCTCCTGATCATCGGGTATGGCTCCCATGTGGCGTACTCTAAAAAATTCTTCCACTTGATTAGTACCTCATGTGCTCATGTTTCCCTTGTCAATATGGATGTGTTGCATAATCAATACCATGGATAATGACATTGGATCAATTTTTATGTTCTATAAAATAGTAAAAGAAATGTTACACTGCCAAGGAAATCGATTGCTGTAGCACATCACGTGGATGAAGATAATCAAGCCAAAAACCCAACTATAAGAGCCTAAGATCAAAACTCAAATAAAATATCAAATTACAAGAGCTTAATCAAGAGCCCAATTAAGAGCTCATAATTTCAAATATATTAAATATAATCTATATTTTATTTTTTATCTAAAAACATGACATGCACGAATATAGTTTTCGCTCAGGAAAAGATGGTGCTACGGCACGAACCCCGATTTAGCAAGCTTTAGGCCCCATTTTCTCCGAGGTAGATTGGATTTTAAATTAATCAGATTTCCCCGATGAGCATCAAGGTTTATTTAGTTCTGGGGTTTCATTTCCTATGAGCGCAATCCCTTATAGTTAATCATCCCTCCTAACGCATAGAAGATAACTCTTAATTAAGGATGAATCAATGTTTAGACGTGCAATAGTTTTAATTTTGGTTGGGGGGGATAAACATAGAGTCATAGACCGAATCAAGATCTCAAGGTTTTATCATCCAAAGAATATCGTAGGTTTCAGTCTTACCAACACTAACAATTGTCTATCATAGCATCCAGGGAATCAGATTAGCAGGCATGGGCTGCCTCCTCTTAGGGATCCCAAGTAAACTGAAGTGGATAGGTGTGGTTTTAATTTTATCATAGTTTAGGGTTTACATCTGTTAGAATACCCAATATTTAATTTAGTTTGGAATTTATGACTTCATTTAGAGAAGTCACCAAGTTATTTGACTTAGATTTGGAGTTATGGCTTATGGCTTTCATCAAAAGTAGCTCGTGTAGCGAGTCTTACAACTTTGTTTAGAAGTAGCCCAGATAACGGATCTTAAGGCTTTTATTAAAGTGGACCAGATAGTGGGTCTCACAGCTTCCCTTAGAAGTTGCCCGTGTAGCAGGTTTAGGATTAGGTTGCTTTTACCTAGAGATTTCCCTAAATTCGGACTTGCAACTTACATTAGAAGTTGTCGGTTGAACTTTAGGTTAGCAGGGTTTTAGCTTAGCGGGTTTTTAGCAACAGGCACTTAGCTTTACACCCTTCATTGCTTTGACACCAGCACTAGTGTTTTACCTACAGTGCTTTACTTTCCTACTTTAATAGCTTATATTTTGCTTTAGTACCGTTGCTTTAGCCTTAGTACTTTGTTTCCAGCACTTTGTTTTGCCTACAATTTTAATTTTCTTTCAACACTAATTTTATCTATAGTATTAGCTTTACCTACTTGTTTGTTAAGTACATTTTTGTTTTAGTACCTCTTTGTTTTACTACATACTTGTTTTAATACATCTTCTATTCATTCTAGTACAAGTTTTGTTTACCCGACGCTAACTTTGTCTATTTGTTTGCAGGTATTTGTGACTAGTAGTTGCAGGCGCTAAAGCTCGCAACTGTAAGGTTTACCAAGAGCTGGAGCTGGCCAAGAGCTGATGGGGTTTAGGTAAGAATTTTCGGAGCTTCCTTTCAGTTTTATGATTCTTTTTTGTTTTACGCGTTTGGGTTTTAGTTTTTGTGTATTGTACTTAGGTTTGAATAATGTGAACATTGTTCTTTCTATGTTTTCTAATTTCAATCAAAAATGAAAAAATCACCAGAGTGCTTATTCCCTCAGTGTTTTCTACTTGCATTTTTAGATTTATTTGTTAATTTAGTTTAATTTAGAGTTTAAATTTTAAATTAAAATTAAACTCTCGGCCCATTAATTTATTTTAAATGTATTTAATCATTTTTATTTTTTAATTAAATTTTTTAGTTTAATTAAATTAGAGTTTTAATTTTAAATTAATTAAAGTTTTAATTAGGCTTTAAACTAATTAATTGTTTAATTAATATTTAATTGATTAATTAAAGTATTTTATTAATTAAATTTCTCTGGCTCAATATAATTAGTTCAATTAAGTTGGGAATTTTAAATTTTGTTTTTAAATTATTTAGTTATTAATTAAATTGAGTTAATCAAATATTTAATTGGTTATAAATTTAATTTTAATTTTGATTAAATTAATTAATTAATCAATTAGTTAAATTTTATTTTGAATTGATTAGTTACTTAGTTAATTAATTAGTTAAATTAAAAATTAATTAGTTTAAAGAGATTTAATAATAAATAAAGCTCGAAAATCGTTCCCTAAGATTTTAAGAAATTTCGACAATCCCTCGACATCCCCTCTCAACGTGAGGGGTGGTTGGGCTTTCAGGTTCGCTCGGCCGGATCAAGTCAACGGCTAGGGCTACAGGGAGCGAATCGACCCTAGCATCAGTCTTGGAGTCCTCTAATTCAGTGATCGCAGTATTTCAGTGTCTTCTTGGGACTTCGGCAACCTTCAGGTGCCCCTCCCCGTGGATAAATTATTCTGTGTGAAGGTCGGACGCAGGTCTACGTCCGGAGGCGAATCAAATGCAACCACATCAGTGGTACCGAGCCTTTGTACACAGCGAAGGAGTGACGTGGCGCATTCTAGTTGGCCTCCGGACGTCATTCGGCATCCGCACATAATAATTTTTCCTCCCTGTTAAGGGAATATTTGAGAGGGCACTTGCCCTTTTAATCCGCTCAGCCAGATCAATAATCTACGACCAAGAGCTTCAAGGGACATATCAACCTCAGAATCATCTTCAAATCTTCCATTCGCAATTTCTACGCCATCTTTCCATAGTATTATTAATATTATTATTATCATTAATTATAATAATTATTATTATAATAATTATTTTATCAATAATAATAATAATTAATTATATAGTAAATCCCTCTTCTTTTTCCTTTACCATTTAAAATCAAGAAACAAGCAAAAAGCTCGAGCGTGTGGAACGGATCAGACGAACAAAGACCAGAGAGGGAGTCTGGTGGCTTGATTGTGCATAGGGCAGGTGGGATCAAGGCCAAACAGCCTAATGCCTTTCGCGTAAAGGACTACAGGTGGGGATCAGCAGCCTTCGGAATCAAATTGGAGGCATGTTGTTCGAGATTCTTCCGATATGGTTGGATCGAAGGCTTTAGCTGCAACCAGGTGGGATCGTTTACAAAGGAGGCGGACTGTACGCAGGCTGTTTATGAGTCTCATGGAGGCGGATTCATGGGTATCGTGAAGCTTGGTAGCATGAGTTGGACGAAAAGGTTGCCAAAGACGGACGACTCGCGGCTCATGCGAGTTCCGCGATTGGATGCGAGGTAGCGACTTGATTGCAATTGGGCAGAGAGAAGGCAGCGAGGTTGGAAGGAACGATCGTTCGATCCGGTTAGAACAATGCAGACAATTGTAGAAGGTCAAAAGCTACTTGCACGATTGAATCAAAAGAAATAAAGACGAAAACCCAAAGTTCCAATTGCGTAAGTCCCTCTCGTTCATTCCCTTTTTTTTATTTGAGATCGAGCAGTTATTTTGGACTGGAAGTGGAAACGTATCGTCGTGTCGTTTAGCATTGTGGATCGCTTACATAAATTCATGTTAATTGCAGTAATACATTGAATTGCTCATATAAATTGCTATTCCTATGAAAAGTGAACAACCGCGGAATATAAACTGTAGTTTGAATTGAACAATTCGGCTTCTTTTTTTTCACATTCTATCGTCACTTGAAGCGTGTAGTTACTCGCATAAATAAATAATTGTAATATATATATATATAATTGTTGCAGTCATAGAAAATATTGATAGCTGCTATTCTTGGACCAATGAACTTCCATTGCTCAATGTTGTGAATATTTATGTTACAATTATTGCATGGCTGCACTAGGAATTGGCGGTAATCGTATTAATTATCAAATGAATCCTATGTGAATAAATTGTAATATCCAATCTTCCTCTTTTTTTTATAACATTTTTTTCAAGCAAATGTTAGGTAGGGATTATGTATTAAAATTAAGTGGTCAAAACATTTTCTCATTAATGTCAACCTACCACCCATTTTCCCTCTACTTTTTTTCCTCAAAAAGTAATTGTTTAATAGTCTACTAATGCTTATAAATATGAGCTGAAATGCTTTGTAATTCTTAATTTTGGAATGAAATAATTTTGTAGAGAAATGCTCTTAATTTACTTAGTGCTCGATGGCTTCAAGTATGTGTCTTTTCTTTACTGTGATTAGATGATTATCTTTATTATTTTTATATTATTCATTATTCTTCTTTAACACTTATTCTAAACTCTTCCCAACTCTTGCATCCTTTTAAACCAATAAACCATCAACCAAAACTCAAAACTTATTCTAAACATGTCCCCATAGTCATCAGCCCAACTAGGACATACTTGGACCAAGTCTTATTACATACACTTTGACATCCTCTTAAATTCAATCAATCTCTACAATTAGTTCCATATCATAAGTTCATAGTCTAAGCTAACATTCCACCATCAATTACAGCCATTTATACCACATAAAAGTTACTATCTAAAGTAATCTTCCAAATCAGCCAAAACTAGACTAGTTTTAGCATTCCTACTAATATATCCTTCTAAACCCTCATCATTCTACCGTAAACTCAACCCACTATAAATATCAAATTAAAGATCCATAACAATTTCTATATATTAATCTCACGAAAAATACTACCCACCACTATCACCTTCTCTGCTAATAAAAATATTGCAAAACTCCTTAAAATCAAAGGTTCTCTTATGATCTTCTAAAAGGTAATTTCTTTATGATCTTTTCTCACCCATTAGCACAATATCCTCAATAGGCCTGGGCAATAATTGGATGTATTTGAAGAAATTGATCGGGAATGCCCAAATGATTCAGTCAAGTACCATAAGATAGCTAGAAATGCTTAAGTGTCCATTTTTTTCCTAGAACTTAAAAAGAATCACAATGCAATAAAAGGATAAATTCTTGGGATTAAAAACTTGCAATCTATACCAGAAGCCTTCTCTAAAGTTCACAGAGAAGAAAGTTGCAAGAAATTCGTGATGAGACATTAAGAGCACCATGTTTCAATAATTCCAGAGGGCTCGGCCCTTGTTAAAAAAGGTAAAACCTTTTCTAACGATGATCACACTCAAAAAACTAGGTCTTTATGTGATCTATGCCGCAAAGCTGAACATAAAGCAAACTTGTCTGAACCTTCATGGAAAGCCTGTTGACTGGAAACCTAGTAAGAAATTTCCAAACAAAGAAGATCGTAGTTTCTGTCACCAATGATGATCAACCAAAACTGCTATCTAATCATTTCAACGAAGAAGAGTTAAACATGTTATAAAAGATATTTAGTCAACACTACCTAACCTCTATAGTGCCTAAAATTGGCACAAGCTCCATTGCTCAAATAGCCACTCATTCACCTGAGCATCCTCACCTTTGCAACATTAATTTTATGTTTCACTTTTAATAGCTAATACTTTGCATCATAAAGTATTGCAGGTCTCACCACCATCTTATAGAATTTTTCCTCAATATACCTATCCGACACAAATACAAATTGATTTTGAGAAACATTAGTATCATGTTGTAACCTATGTTCAATTACTCTCTCGTTTAGTCTTAATGTATGACGCATTAACTTCATTCCTCTATAATTCGTACACTCTTGTGCATCACTTTTATTCTTAAAAATAGGAACCAATACACTCCACTCATTTGGCATCTTTTTAGTCTTCAAAAAAATATTAAAAAGTTTAGTAAGCCAAGATAAGTCATCGGTATAGAATACATATATGACATAAACTAGCATTCACCTCAAATCACTGCTCTTAGCTACAAATTCCACTATCAATCAATTTCATAAGTATCCTACGAAAATAATTCCATCATATATATCCAATGGTTTGAGCATCAAAAAATTGAACCATAACAAAAATATTGCACTTAAATAAAATATTTAGTAAACTTAAAATAAATAGTAAATAATAATAAAATAAATTAATGCTACGATTGAATGGAAGATACAAAAATGCGTTCAAAAAAAATGATAGAAATAAGTGATAAGACTATATTTTGAGGAACACAAAAAAAACTAAAAATTACCCGTAAAGAAGGGTAGATATTTTGGATTATAGAAGTAAAAGATCAAAAAAAATATGCATGCAAAAAAATGAGAACTCAATCAAATTGATTCAATAAGGAATAAATGAATATTGAAAATATGATTAGAAAAGAGTATATCATACCAGCTTTAACATTGAATACAGCACATTCTGTTGGCCTCTCAGGGTTTAAAATGTGGATTGGTACCCAAAATGGAAGAGTCGCATTAGAGCTATAGAATACCAAAAAACACAATGTCAGTTGCAACAAATAAATGCCTATAATGATCAGCATGTTTTGTGAGTACATAATATAGGTCACAACTGTATGAAAACCTCACAAACAAGTAAATAAATTAGCAGATCATTGAGTAAACAACATTTTCTTACTTCTCCTTATTTAGCATAGAAGGGATAATCATGGAGAAATGATGGGCATGCTTTGTAAGTAAATATAATCTTCTTCACAATGGAAAGGTGACCTCTCAAATGTGATGATAAATTAGAAGATCATTAAGTAAACATTTTCTTACTTCTCTTTTGTTTATCCTAAAAGAGATAACTATGAAAAAAATTATATATAGACGTGCTATTAAGTATTAACCAAGCAAAAAAGTTGCCACATGAAACATATGCATATAAAAAGCACTCTCCTCAAATATCACACAGATATAAGCCCAAAAAGAAGCGAACTTGACCAAGGGATGGAACAAGAAATGATAAAATCAATGGAGTGCCTCACTTTCATCCCAGAGAGGAACTGAATTGAAGGTTAATAGAATGCCAGTTCCTAACCTTTATACGAGGTCCCAAATTATCAACTTTGACAAAGGATAAAATACTATTAAGAATTCCAATCTCATTGCCCCGTTCATTAAAATTAGTCAATGATTAAACATATAAAGAATTTAGATAATATAGTAGTTAAAGAACCTTTTGTACTTGATTAGCCTAATTATTTCTTTCATAAAATAATTTCCTAGGTCTTCCATATGTGTGACCCATAACTCTTCCTCAAATAAACATTTAAGAATAGCAGAGCAACTAGAAGAATTAATACCATAGCAAAATGCGTGAACTATAAATAGCTTCCACATAATTCCAGCCTATCGAGAGAATATGACAGCCTCTTTGAAGCGTTGTAAATAAACCACCTAAAAATTTTTAATTGGCTATTTTGAAATTGCTCTGGGCTATTTATAATCGATTATCTCATATCTCTGTCAAGACCTCGACAAGAATTCTCAAACATCTAATCAACCCTACTCTCAGGGAAGACTAGCTTCGAAGATCACTAAGGTGAAACAAGCTAGCAATTGAGAAAGACACTTGTGGATGTTACATATTCTTCATTATGATGCTTTTAGCTCAATAAAATTTTGAAGAATAAAAATCATATCCACTTCAATACAAAAGAAACTCTCATTATTTTAGCATTGTAATTTGATTAAAATAGCATTTTGCTATTCAAAATGTCTTTGATGTGGGATTCTCTTTATCCCTGCCTGTGAAAGTGTCTACAAGCGGTGGCAGAGCAAGAAATTTTATTCAGGGGGGAGGGCCTAAATTAAGATAATTTCGTTTGTCGTCTCATTTGGAAGGTAACAATAAATATCTGCCATGGGCGGTCTTCGTTTGGGGAGAGAGAAGAGCGAAAGAAAAAATAAAAGTCGTGCTCGAGGTCGTGAGTCACGAGTCACGAGAGAGGAGCAAAGGAGAAAAAAAACCATTGATACTTTTCCTGTGTCCAGAAAAAGATTTTTTTGGTTTCATTGGATTAGTAAATAACTTTAAAATAAAGAATTACAAAAATTAGAGCAGGTTTCCTCGTTGGTGAACTTGTTGCTCTCCTAAACCACTAAAACAATTAGCTTTTCATCATTCCGTCCACAATGGAAAGTCATTCCTCCCTCTCTCTTTCAATATTTTACCCATTAATCTTTCTCTCTCTACAGCTGAAGCATTGTATGGTATGGGTAGGAGATGGATTGAAGATTTGAAATAGAAAAAGTCTGTAATAAATAATATTACAAAATGAAAGCTGGCAAGGGGTTGTACCATAATGGATACTTAAGCTATAGAGAGTAAGTGATTTTTTTATGGGGGACACATGCCCCCCGCCCCCTCCCTCCCTCCCTCCGCCCATGTCTACAACTTGGCGTAAATGCATATACAATTACACATTTCTATCAAAAACAAAATTCCAAGAATTTAATAATTTATACTAATTTAAATTTCAAAAAAAATTATACTTTGAAGAGCTTTCATAAAAATGTAACAAGTTCCTTGTGGTCGTTATAAATAATTATTATGATAATACATATTTATTAATACATTTCTCATTAAGCTCAATAATAAATAACATAATTTAATAGAAAACTCAGAATAATTACCATTGCAGTTTCTTAGATTTGCAAGACAACTGTCTTGGCATATTTAGCTAATAATTTAATTTTCAAAGAAGATTTAAATCAAAACCTTGACATGATAAGATATTTTAAGCCTATAGTTCTGAAAGTCAAAAAAACTGCATGTGTGCACATCTTCTCAAATTCCTTCATATAATTCATTAGCATATTGTGAGTATAGCCATGGGCCCAATTCCTAGAAGCATCCTCTCCAAAATGCAACAGTAAGGTTGCATACGTCAAACCTGCCCTGGCCCTCAAATATGGGGAGCTCACGGACTTCGCAGGCCCTTCTTTTTCTAATTGTCTCTCAACTCAATAGAATGTATTTGCTTATTGATCTTTGTTGTTCAACATTATCACATAATTCTTCCTGTGGCCTATTTTCAAATTTATTTTTGGCAAAAAAACCTCTCCTGTCAGAATTGAGAGAGAGAGAGAGAGAGAGAGAGATTTAGGAGTGGCTAGCAACAAACTCCAACTCAATCCAAACACAAAAAGTAGTTTGGGGGTTTATAGAGAGAGTGCGATAGATTATCCCCACTGACACAAATATATGACAAGGGTAGCAATTGGGGTGTAAGGAGAGGCATGAATTTCTCATTTGAATGATTTGGCTCTTAAAGTAGATAACTTTTAACAATCTTTCGGTGACAAACATTTCATAAAATAGATACCAAGACAATATTAAGGGACTCTAGCAAGTGGAGGGACCTAAGTGAAGGAATTCTAAAAATTCACCTCTTTTAATTCAAATAACAGATTTATAAATCTCTTGCTGTTATAAGCTAAGAGATTTGTAATTGTTTAAATTTTAACAAGAATAACAATTTATAAAGCAGTTCTAAAAAGTAAATACAAAATAAATGCTTAGCAACCGTCTCATTGAATTTAGTTTCAACAGTTCTAAGGGCTAGAATTGCTTCTTGACAAAAATAATTAAGCTCGACAATAATAAAATGTGTGCATTTATCTATCCATACAGCTATGCATTCATGATCATGAGTGTATACCTCCAAGATAAAGAAGGTGAATATATGTAACTACGGTTTTATAGTCAAAACAAGGTGGTGAATTCATTATCTGCATATGATATGAAAGAAGCCAATATAATTTCAAAAGATACTGACTTGCAAAATTATAGCAACAAAGTTCAAGAGCTAGCTAAAGATCAAACTATCCCATAATGATACAATGGGAAAACACATAGGCATGCTGAATATTATCTCACAAACTAAGCATATCTTATCACTCTAATGATGCAATTTCAACCTAAAAAATAAAATCATAATCTTATGGGAACACTAAAAGATGAAATGCCTCCCTTAACGGGAAAATATATAGAAACAACAACAACAACATCAAGCCTTTGTCCCACTACTTGGGGTCCTTTTTTGCCATTGTATCATGTTAAAAGTCAAATTCTCATTTAAATCTAGTAAAGAAATATCATTTCTAATATTTTATAATCAAGCCTTTTTATGTATACCTCTACCTTTCTTAACATAAGACAAATCTAAAACCTCAACTTTCCTAATCAGGTCATCGGAAGGCCTCCGTTTAATTTGATCAAACCATCTAAGCCAACTCTCTCTAATCTTATCTTCCACTGGAGCTACTCTAACCTTTGCCTCCCTTAATGGGGAAAAAAAAACAATAAGCAACATTTGGACATGCATGAGCTAAACTTGAAATCAATAAATTGAATATTGATTGTACTCACAAAAATTATTCACAAGATGTCCAATTTGCCCTGCCCAAGATATAAAGAACACACTGAATATGACTTACAAAGCATCAATGTAACCTAGAGTAAAACATCATTGTTGATATGTCTGAATAAAAAGATTTCATCACATCGAGATGGTCATCAGCTTGGACTAAATTAAGAGGAACAAAGAAAAATAGTAATGAACAAACAATGGTTCCTAGTTATTTATACACTAATGAGGAGCTTAAAGCAAGCATATTATTCTATGATTCCAAAAACAATTCAGCATTTAAAAATAATGTTTCGAACTATTGCATCATAGCAAGCTGCAATTGGTGGCGTGGTTATTAACGACTGGGAAAGAGAACCTGCTCCCTCTCATTGCATGAACATAGTTAACATCGGTATAGAGAAGAAAGAAAAAGTACATTAAGGAACTATAGAACTCTACAAGCTAACTCAATATGCTGGGCATAATATGAGAAGTAAATCATCTTGCGGATAAAAACCTAGGGATTCTTGCACATGTCTCGGACCCACAAGCATATCTTTCTATGACTCCCAAAACAAATCAACATTATAAAAATAATGTTTCCAACTATTAAATCATAGCTAGCCACAACTAATAACAGGAAAAGGTAACTTACTCCCTCTGCCTCTTCTTGCATAAACATAGTTCCCATCTTTATAACATCAGCATAAAAAATAAGGAGAAATCATATACATATTAACGAAGTCAATAAAGAACTCTGCAAGCTAACTGAGTATTCTGGCCAAAAAAATGCAAAATCATTCTTTCAGATAAAAACCTTGGGATTCTTGCACATGTCTCCGACGCACAAGCAACAGCATTCAGCTTGTCACACCAAGCAACCGCACTGCCACAAGAGAAACATAAATTTTCAATCAGTAAGGACTTCTCAGATACCATTCATTAGCACAAATTAGCTGCGTTTTCAATAACGAAACTAAACTAAGAGCAAACAAGCAAAATACAGGCATAATAAAACGCCTAAAGTCCTGCCTTATTATATAGACATAATTCTCAACTTTAAGCTACATACCCAACTCCTTCATTCTTTATTTTATTCACTTCACAGGAATCACAATCGGAACACCTTCAGTTTCTACGATTTCTTTTAGGACGGAATAATCACACAAAACCAACAAACCCTAACAGCCACACAACTCCGAAATTTGCTAATTCTACACACGATCAGAAGAGGAAGCAAAGAAGAAACAAACCTGAAGTTGCGGCAGAGCTCGGGAACTCGCATCTTGTGTCGAAGATTAGAGGGCGGCTGCTTGAGCCGAATACGAAAAACGGTAGCCGGGGACGCCGGAGGCCCATCCCCTACATCCATCGGCCGATCACCCTCCTCCGCTACCTTCTTATCGGCCTCCATCTCTACACCTCCGTCACCTACTTCCACCTCTCCCACCGCCGCCGCCGCCGCCGCCACTGTTCTGTCGAGAGCTTTCAGTTCTAGTGCGCCTCCAGCATCCGCAGCTCCCTGGTCCACTTCGGACGAAGTGGAGGTAGGGGTATTCATATGGAAAGGGCGGTGATTGGATCCTTTAGGTCATTTATAGCGATTGGTGGAAGAAAATTTGCAATCGATGGAGACAGGAATCCTGGTTGGAGCGGACTTTGATGATGTGTGGGGCTGGGCCTTGTTGCTGATGTCTATGAGAGAGAGAGAGAGAGATCGTGTGCGTAAGGATTAGGGTTGTGGAAGTGGAGGATTAGGTGGTAAGTGGATCCGCTTGAGGACAAAAACCGAGGACGGAAAGGCGGGCGACAAAGGCCGGGTGATTCCAGGTGACTTGGATTTCTTTATTGCTCGTCGCTGTCAACGAGTAAGAATGAGGACGAGGAATTTTGAAGGTTGGAGCTGTCGTTTTTTGCGCGGTGGGCGCCGATGCTTCAGCTTCGAGCAGTACTGCGGCTTTTGATGCCAATGTTCGGCCAGGAATATTATTTATTTTCTGCTTTTTTTTTTTTTTTTTTTTTTTTTTTTGGAAAGTCAGGGCGGAGCCTAATTTAAAAAAAGGAATAAAAAATCCCCGAAACAAAACACCTGAAAAAAAAAAAAAAAAAAGGGAAAAAACAAATAGAACTCATGTGATTCAAAAAGTCAACATAACAATATATCATAGCTCATCAAAAGTCTCAGAGAGAACCATAGTGATCACAGAATTAATCGAAAGGCCCAAGCTATCTCATGGACATCCATTAGAAGATAACGATTGGTGCAAGGACCTCCAATGAAGCTCGAAAGTATTTGTTGAATAAAGCAATATAACAAAGAACCTTGATGTCAAAAAAACTCTCTAGGAAAAAGCAACAAATATGTTAGCATCACTCATCATTGTCCAAAAAAGAGACGCAAAGAAGCAAAATCCTGGATCAAGCAAGAATGGAGACATATGTATCTTTAAGCTCATCAAAATTATTCCACTTCATCTCCTTTAATCTAATAGCACTTTAAACAATCAAACAAAGAGTAGGACTGACTCCAATCCCAATGAACTTAGGATTGTTGCATTATTTCCATATAAATTAAACTAAGTAGCAAATAGAAAAATAGCATTAGAGCTTTTTCCTTACTATTAAAGTCCTACTGCTTCTAATTCTAAAAGTTTTATTAAGGTAGGTTTGAATAAAAAGCATCTCAAAATAGGCAAGAGCTCAACAATGACCAAATACGAAAAATTGCTTTAAAAAAAGTGTTTGTGAGTTTCCGGTTAGAGAGGCAGAAAATAGAATATGGGAAAATGTTAATATTCCTTTTGATAAGCAAATCAGTTTTTTTTTTTTTTTTTTTCCTTTTTTTTCTTTTTTTTTTTCTCATTGATTGCCTCAAAGCATAAGAAGAGAACACAATTGAGTGACGCTTGTGCCAAATTAAGTTATGCCATGAGAGTAGTAAAATTTTGAGAATTGGCGATGGGATGGTTGCATAGAGCCCAGCCATGACACAGACGGCTGCTCTATAATAGGTATAGACATAATTTCTTATTGGACAAAAAGAGAAATAGAGCCAGGCAACACCCAAGCAGCATTTTGTATAAAGTATTTAAGCGGGCTAAGTGAAGATCTTAGGGGCAAACAATTCTTAAATAGCTTTGCCATAACACCAAGGGTTCCAGTACATAAAAAACATTGCTATTAGAGGAAATACAAAAGGCAATTTTATCCCTAATCTTAAAAGCAACCGAACAGAGATGTTTCCAGAGCTTAGAAGCATGAAGATGAGGATGCTTCCATGGTGAAATGTATTTTCCTCTAAGCCACATAGCTAAACCAGAATCATTGGACAGCAGATGCCATAACATGGAGCAGTATAAGAAAAAATAAAGATAGTAAATAGCAGGCAACCCGAGACCCCCCATATATTTAGGAGAGCAAACCATGCTCCAAGCGATCATGTGCAACTTCCTTTCCTTAATATTTCTAAACAATAAAAACATAGAGCATAACCTGACAATATCTTTACAAATGCACTTAGGTAAATATAGAGCCTCTAATCCAGTAGGCCAAAGTATTGGAAATCGTGAATTTAATGAATTTCACCCTACCTACAAAAAGACAAGAATTTAACTTTCAAACCATCAAGTAGAGATTAGTTTTCAAACTCTTAGGGGAAATGGGAAGGCCCATGTAAGTGCAAAAAGAAGCAGTGTTCAAAAATCCCCAGGAGAGACCAAATGTCATAATGGTTTTGAGAATTATGGGGAAAAAAGGATGGAGCTTTTTAGAGGGTTAATCAGCAAAGCCGGAGCATTAGCAAATATATCCAATTTGAACTTTAGATCCCCCACATTATCATCTGAGTTGTCACCAAACACAAGGAGATCATCTACATAAAGGAGGTGGTTAAAATTATTGGCATTTAAATTAATGTCATTGAAGTATGATTGATGAGGATCCATGAGGCAGCAAGAAAGAGGGGAAAGGGAGCAGCCTTGCCTAAGACCCAAAGAAGATTTATAAAATCCCTCTAGAGAGCAATTAAGACGGATGGAGAAATGAATATTATTGATGAAGCCCTTAATCTACCTCAAGAATATCTCAGGAAATTATTTTTGCCTCATCCTATTGATAAGAAAACCCCTCAAAATTGAATCAAAAGCCTTAAGGATGTCAAGCTTAGCATAAAAGACAATATGAGATGACTTAAATTGTCTCAAAATTTCATTAGAAAATATAATGATATTAGTAGAATGTCTCTTGTGAATAAAACCAGCCTGAATATCATGTATGATAGTAGGTAAAACCTTCTTCAATCTATTGGCCAGAAGCTTTGCAATAATTTTATAAAAAATATTGCAAAGGGAAATAGGTTTGTAATAAAAAAATGTTGGATGCTTGAGATGATTTAGGAATTAGAGTGATGGAAGTAGCTTTGACCCCCCTAAGAAAGTGAGCATAGGTAAAAAAAGTTCTTCATATCATTGCAAGCTTTAAGACCAATAATATCCCAAGAAAATTTATAGAATTCTGCAATGAAACCATCCAGTCCGGGAGAAGAGGAGGAAGGAAAAGCAAAAAATAACCTCTTTGATCTCATTATTGGTAATAGGAGAAACCAGAAAATAAGCATAGGCTTGAGAAACCACATTTCCAGAAGGAATAACATAATCTACAACAGGAGGAGGAGTAGGAGTATTGAACGGGTTACTAAAGTGAAGCACAGCGGCCTTCACTTTATCTTTATGAGAGGTGAAAGAACCAAGAGGAATAGAAATCTCCTTCAAAACATTAAGATTTTTTTCGAGCTTTGATTCTAGCATAAAAGAAGCCAAGATCCCCCTCCCCTTTAGTAATCCAATTGGCTTTAGCCCTTTGATGTAACCAGAAAGCCCAAGAAGATCGGGGAGAAGAGAGTGTATCACTAATCTATTTAAGAATGGTGTTGAGAGTTATGTCTAAAGGATTTCTCTGGAGATCCAAGAGGCAAAGATGTTGTTTGACTTTAAGATCCTCAATGGAAGCAATAAGGTAATTAGAAGAATTTCACATTTTCCCTTTAAGCATGCACTTTAATGTCTATAGGCTTGAGTAAAGAGAAGTAATCAGACTTCCATAATAAGATAACTCAAAAGCATCAATGACCGTCTTAAGGAACCCATATTGTTTCAACTGAAAAATTTTTAAAAGAAATCTAGGGGTTCAAGAAAAATAATTGTTGAGAAGATAACGAGAGGGGAGTGATCAGAGCATTGAGAGGGCTCCACCTTATAATAAGTAGATGGAAAATTGTCTAATCAGGTCGAGTTAACCAATGTTCTTTCTAACTTTATGTGAATCAAACTGTCAAGATATTGGTTGAACCAAATATAAAGGAGATTAACATATGCAAGGTCAATAATCCCGCAATAAAAAATAATATTATTCAATTCCTCTAAACAGCTAGAATGTGATTGATTCCCCCCCCGCTTTTTCAAATTCATATCTGGAACATTTGAAATCAACCACCATAATCTAAGTTTGTGTAATAATATTGGCCAAGTCTCTAAGGTGAGCCCAAAGAGATCTCCTTTCCTCTTGTGAGTTAGCAGCGTAAATGGCAGAAAGATAAATTGGGGAAGAGGAGCCCATGGAGAGGATCTCATGAATAATTTGGGGAGGGGGGAGAAGTGAGGGGGAAAACGACATAGAATAACCCAGTTTAATCTAGATTCTGTCAGGAGAGGAATAACAAAAATTATTATAACTTTCCTCCTTATTAAAGAGCTTATAAGAGTTGGAGAACCAAGGATTAGAAATCATAGACTCCTGAATATTAGCTTCCAAAATGCAGAACAATTTCAACTTGTGAAGACTAATGAAATATTTAATTGCATGATTAAACCTTAATAGACCTGTTAAACCTCCTTACATTTCAACAAGCAGAAGGGGAGAAATTCCTTGGGATTTTGAGGATGATGGATTTTCCTTTTTGGCAGATTAGGCTCTAAACGGTTTAGGGTTACGGGGAGGGGAATTTTGTTTTGAAGTATATTGGTTAAGGGAGAAGTTTAGAGTGGGGGGAGAGAAGTCACCTTGCAAAACATCAGCCGAACCAGACTGAGACTAAGAGGAGGTTTCTTCAGGTGGAAGAGAATTAAACTTGTTACTGAGGGGTATGCTAGGCACTTGGGGGTAGAGGGATGAGAAACTTGATCTAAAGATGAGGTTTCCTTAATAGGAGATTTATGATTAGGAATAATCAGTTCCTTATCAACAAGGGGCATCAAAACGGTGGGGCAACCACAACTGAAACATCAAGGAGCGAGGGTGTCGTGGTTGTGCCATCTAGAGTAGTAGAACTGTTGGGCAGGAGGGTAGGATTATTGATATTAGTGGTGGACTGAGAGCAAGGGTGGCGGTTAGTACTTCGACCTCTCTGTCTTTGTCTGGGGGGGACAGTGGGAGGAGGGTTGGGGTTGGAAGGACACAAGTTCAAGGGGTGATCGAGGGAACCACAAGTTTCACATGGGATTGGCTTCCAGTCATAAATAACTTTAAGGACTTGATCTTCTCCATCTATATTGATATGGATTTCATCAGGTAGAGGAGAAGATTTAGAGATATGGACACAGATCCTGGCAAAGTTTAACTGAGAACACTTGGCCGTAAGACAGTCAATAAAAAGAGGGATACCAATGTAACTGGCAAGTTTGGAGATACCATAAGGAGTCCAGAGAGCCAATGGAACATTTAAAATTTTTATCCATAAGTGGATGGAGGCGGTTCATCTCGTTTAGGCTTGAATTTAGGAGACCATTTTTGCAGGATAAAAGGTTTACTGAGGAGGAACCATGGTCCTCCCAACCAAACCATATATGTAATCGTTGTTGTTATTGAACTGAAAAAGAAAAAAAACCATCAAAAAGAGAGAACAATGAGAGAGAACCTTCGAATGGCCTTAGTTTTTTTCATCGAAGCAAGAAGTCATTCATAATACGACCTTTGTCTGATCGAGTAACCAACCTTCGGAGAGGTCATCGGCCTTGAAAGAGAGCTTCTGGGTTTTGATTGGGGGGGGGGGGGGACACCAAAAAGTTATATGAGGGAACCTCCAAACATGAAAGATATTTTGCATACGAGAGCACATGGGGTGATGGTGGTGGGCCAAGTAGAGAAGAGGTGGAAAGAGGTAAAAAATCCAAGAGATTTCTGGCCATAAAGAGGAGGGGAGAGGGAGAAACCCCCTAGCGGGCTTGAAGCACAGGCGGCACAATGGAGGAAGAGCAAAAACCCTAGCGGCGTGATGCAACTTCTCTTTCCCGTGAGGCACTAAGAACCTGCCAAATTCCTTGACCTTTCATGAACCACCTTATTTATTTTCTCATTCTTCAGAAACGGGTGGACGTCAACTATAGTTAGAGGAAAAAAATTGGACAAAAATAAAAATATGTTGTTATGATTATTTCAAAATTATTAAGAGATTGTTTGATTGTCTAAAAAATATATATAGTTTAAAAAAATAATTTGAAATTATTTGGATGATTGCAAAAAAGAATGCATGAGATTATTTTTTTTATTTATTTTGAAGTAAAATAAATGCAAAGTAAAGTGCAAAAAGATAGTGGTAGGCGGTAGTGGTGACAAGCAACGGCCGACGATAGTGGTGGCCGACGATGGTGGTGGTAGCCAGCAGTTGGTAGTGGCTGACAGTGCTAATGGCCGCCGCCGGTTGTGACCGGTGGGGGTCGGCTACAATGGCTAGCGTGGCGATGATCGACGGTGGGCGGAGATAGTGGTGGTGGTCGGTGATGGTTAGCGGCGAGCGACGTGTAACAACAAAAGGTGACGACAATTGCATTGAATTTCTGGTGTATTTGAAAATTGTTCAAATATGAAGAATTCCAAATACACTGAATTTAAATTAGAGGATAAACTTCATTTACTTCAATTTTTTTTCTGCATTCATTTTACTTCAAGATTTAATTCTACATTTCTTATATTTAAAATCAAATATTAATATTTCCAAAGCCTTTGCATTTGAAATACTTTACACCGTTTTTAGAGAAAACCAAACAGCTCCTAAATATATTTATTATATATTATAATTAATTTTCAGTAAATATAATAATTTAGAATTCACTTCGATCAAGTCTAAGGGTCCGTTTGGAATTGCTGCAGTTTTTTTATAAATGTAATTGTAAAATCAATGTGGAAAGCAACATCCTACATCCTAGCATAAAATTTATAAAAATAAGTGAAAAAATAATAGTCAAATAAAAATTATAATTACAGTTTGAAAAGCATGACAATAAGAAAGTTATTAAAAAAAAAAAAAAAGAGCCTAAGTTGACTAGCAACTAGAATTTGACAAAATGGACTAGCCAAGCCATCATTGCTAAAAACTTGTTGATTTATTCATCGAATACTAATGAGATAGCAAATAACTATCCATTCTGACCCTCTTCATATTGGACAGTCATAAATTGGTATTAACGATTCTTAAAAGCCTCATATATTTTTATTAGAAAAAAATTAGCTTTAAGAAAAAATTAGCTTATGATTTTTTTTTTCTCATTAAATCTCAAAATCATTAGCTTTGTCTTAAGATAAGTAGAATATAAATGTTGATTAATTATTCATATAATATACTTATTTCAAGTAAATCAACATCTTTAAAATTCATCATAAACATAATTTGATCAGAATATTTCAATCCAAATTATTGACTATTTTTATAATGCCGACTCATATACATGTACACCCTAAATAAAAGTATTGACGTAACACTTAAAAAATGGGAATAAAAAGTTAGTATTACATTACAATAAATTTCACTTAATCAAGCACAATTTTGTGATGGATATCTCGATGAAAAAATTTTAAAATTAAGATTTCATTTGGGACAATTTATTTAATGTTTTTTATGACAATTTTCTAGTACAAAAATATATTGAAAGCAACGAAAATAAGTTGTCCAAAGTTGTCCCAAACGAGCCTAAATTTAGAAACATCTAAACTCCAATTAAAAAAAAAATTATTGAATTTAACATCTCGATGAAATGAACCCAACATGCCAACAACATCAAAAAGTGATCTAATTTAAGTCCAATCGAGCACAGATCAAACACTTAACGCATAGATGTAAGCTTTGTGATATTAATTGGAGAACCAAATAATATCCCAATCTTGCATTTTTATAACCAGATCAAGCATATCAGGGAAAAGAATCCAACAAGCCTAATATCACTTAATTGCCAAATCATTAATGCACTCAAATGTTGAAAGGAAGGTCTGTGATCAAGGTTATCACTTTAAGTTGTTTAACATAGTGTTTTGTAATTTTTGTTGGATTTCTCAAAATGTGACTGCTCGACCACAATCTTTGCACTATTATTGGCTAGTGGCCATTCGACCGTCATCATTAGAATGTAGCAACCTTGCCATCAGAATTAGATCATCATTGCCCAACTTCTGCCACCTTACAACCACCAGCCAATCTCTATTATAATCACCATCATTGGACCACCACTTGCCAAATGCCAACTATCGCAACCTTTTGACCACCATCACCTGACCACATCTGTTGGGCATATGTTTTTTTAACAATACTGATGGGCTATCATTGCTCGATCATCGTCTAACCACAATTAAATAACTCCATCGAAACATCATAGCACAATTGTTGTCATTAGATAGTTGTCGCCCCACCATCAATATATAACTGCCGCCATCTAACCACTGCACCTTTGACACTGTTACCTAACTATAATCTCCCTAACCACCAATTCTCGACTATAGCCTACCAACCACTGTCACCATATTATGGTCTCCATACCAATGTTGCTAACCTACGATCTCTCAACCACCATTACCCCGCTACAGTTTCCCCACCAATGTTTGCCTACTATAGTCCCCCAGCCATGGTTGCCTGACTATGGTCTTATCACAATCTGTCACACCCCAACCCAATACGACCCACATATAGTACATGTCCTATCATGTTGACTTGTGATAAACTGAGCCCAAGATCTAAATTTTGAGGGCTTTTCGAATTTCATTTTAATATCACAAAGCTTCGAATTAACTACTACTAGTAAATAAAATGAACTACTCATCCAACAAATTATTTTAGATTTCATTTATCATCAAAATGTATATATAGTATTTATACACTACAATATTATTTTTTAGGATCATAAATTTTTCTAGTTAAATAAAATAACAAAATTTTCAAAAAATCTAGTATAATATTTTTTAGAAAAATACTTAAATGTCCATAATGATTGTCTCTATAATATACAGAACTTTACATGATAAATCTAACGATTACAGAACTATTTCTATTTTTACATTATAAAATTATAAATTAAATAAGAAAAATTCTACAAAATTTGTATTTATGAAAATTGAGTAATCAAAATGTAACATATATCGATCCAAACAACTTTCAAAACTGATCCGACAATATAAAACAAATTGGAGTCCATAAAACCTAGCTTTCTCAATCTAGGAATTATTCTCTCTCTAACCGACTACACTTAAGGGGAGAATATAGATTTGATAAAATATAAACTGATTTAAAAATGATATTTTTTATAAAATTTTGATCAAGCACTACGGTGCTAAGCCAATGACGAAACTTAAAATTAATTGGGCAAAAAGATAAATAGCTTAATATGGTGGCACAGCCTATCCGTCGTCGAGGCTCCTAGGGAATAAATTTCAAAATTTTCAATCATGCACATAGACCCCTAGGACCAGCTTCAAAATAGATTAAAACGCATGCATATAAAACACTCATAGACACATACAAGAGTTATTAAATATTGAAAGTCAATATGTTACCCTTACAAGACTGGATCAAAATAGGAGCATGAATGCAATAAGTATTACACAGTTTCTCAACCACCATCATCCAACAATAGCTTACCTTCACCTTAGCCACCATCCAACTATGACTTTAAAAAAGTCATCATCTTTCCAACCATTGTGTCATGCCCCTGGATCAAAATTGAAAGAATTGTATCTTTCTTTCTAGACAGATTTAACCTGAGCTTACCAATACCATATAAATAGTGGAAAGAAAAAGTGCATTTATATTCATCAATATGCATAATTATTACAAGCTCTAAATAACTTGTATATAATAGTTATAGTTCAAAAGAACAAGTCTATTTCTATTACATATACATCATGACTATAAAAAAACTAAAAGTATTGAAAGGAAAACAACTTATGTGATCCAGAGCCTCACTCCATAGGATTCTTACATTCTCTTGAAAATATAAATAAACCACATAATGAGTAGATAGCCCAGCAAAGAATTAAAATTTTACAACTGAAATTAATACAAGGGAAAAGAGAAGCAGTATGTTATAACTCGTATCTGATAAGAAAATTATGCATTAATAACTACTATCCGTGCCGATTAACCATATAAATTTATCAACATGTATGACCTTAGCATCAGTTAGTTTCATCCAGCCTTGTCACTCAATCGTTCACGCCAGTCCATCAGTTATACATATCAATTTATCAGTTATAACAATAGTATTACAACAACATTAAACAGTAATATTAATCAGCATCTGTAATATCAATATCCATATTGTATTAATATCAATAATCTTTATCAGTATTAATAATCAATAAGCAGTAATTAGTATCATGATCAATAATTAATAATCAGTGATCTGTAAGTAATATTTATGTATCATATATTTTAATGAGTGTATTTTGATCTTTACTCATACCATTATAACTCCTGATAAGTCACCCCTCATAACTCTCAATAAGTGATATTCTTATAACTCTTAATCAGTAAATCATGTGGATCAGTCGCTCCGACTCCTTATAACTGCCATCAATGAATCAATGAATCTTACCATTATGACTCCTGATAAGTCACCCCTCATAACTCTCAATAAGTGATATTCTTATAACTCTTAATCAATAAATCATGTGGATCAGTTGCTCTGACTCCTTATAACTACCATCAATGAATCTTACCATTATGACTCCTGATAAGTCACCCCTCATAACTCTCAATAAGTGATATCCTTATAACTATTAATCAGTAAATCATGTGGATCAGTCTCTCCGACTCCTTATAACTCCCATCGATGAATCAATGAATCTTGAGAATATCCATGTTTCAACCATTTAGTCTTAGCCCTTTGCATAATCCAAGAAGTCCAAGAAGTAATGAGATCAACAATTTCACTATTAAGAATTTTGAGAGGAGAGTTGAGTTGAAGGTTAGTAGGGTCTGATTCCAACATAAATAGACAAAAATTATAATTCTCCTAGAGAGTTTTTAAAGAAGCTTCTATAACAGTAGAGGATGACCACTCCTTAGATTTAATGTAATTTTTCACCTTAGCAAGCTTATGACAAAAATCTGTAATAGGATTACTATTTCAAGGCTATGTGAAGACATTAAGGAGAATGTCCCAATAACCATCTCTAAGGGTCAAAAAGTTTTTGAATTGAAATCGCCTGGTCCTTGATTGAGAAATACTCTCCATAAAGATAAGTGGAGAATAGTCCGAGCAGACTGGATCTCTGACTAAATATAAGGAAGAGGGGTAGTTAGATCAATCATCATTGACTAGAACTCTATCCAACTTGATATGAATGGGATTCTCTATTTGTTGATTGAACCATGTATATAAGTGAACAGCTGAAGCAAGGCCTTTTAAATGGGTGCCAAAAATAAGTGAGTTGAAGTCTCCCAACCTACTAAAATGTAAGAATGATCCACCCGCTTTTTCATTCTGGAATTTGCAGTAGTTAAAGTTTCCCATAACAATCTAAGGCATAGAAGCAAACGAGGCAATCTCATGAATTTGCTACAAGAGAGAGGATCGCTCCTCAACAAAGTTAGATGCATAAATAACATATAATAGGAAAGTAGAAGAGGGTCCAAAATTGATAAACCATTGATCATTTGAGAAGAGGTAAAGGTAGGGGTGAAGTGAATTTTTTATATTTTGGGACACCGTTTAACCAAAATTCTACCATAAGTAGAAAGCTCAAAATTATTGTAGCTTACTTCACTTTCAAAGATTGAATGTTAAGCATAAAACCAGGGATCAGACAAAGCCTCCGCTTGAATGCTATTTTCCAAAAGGCACAACATATCCAAGTTGTGTTTTTTGACCAATTACTTGCAAGTGAAAGCTTTGCTGGAATTATTAAATCCCCTAATATTCCAAGTGGAAATGGCAGGAGGAGTAATGGGGATTTAGTAGAAGATGATGGAACTTTTCTTAAATGCTTGGCTCTTGGGTTTTTCTGATGGGAGGTTGTGATTGAAGTCTGATTATGCTTTTCTAAGTTGCCCTTAGATAATGAGCTAAAATCCACAAGAGCTCCTTCTATATAATTTGCTTCAGAATGAGAGTATGTGAGAGTATCATATTTATTTGGAGATATTATAGAGGAGGGAGCTATGTTAAAGGCAGGCGGGGTAATGGAAGCCAAAACTGTTTCATCCGTTGGGAAATTTAGGTTAGGGATGCTAGTAGTCAAAGAATTAGGTTGTCGTATAGAAATGGAGTGATGAGTAAGGCTGGTGGTATCTGTGAATGAAACTGGGTGATTCGAATTGATCTTGTTGGGTTGAGGGTTCGAGGGCTGAGAGGGTTGTTGATGCGGGTAATCTGATTTCGAGGCAACATAGCTTACTTTATTGATACAACGTTTGTTAGCTGCTCTAGGGTCCCGAGATGGTCTTCTACCCCTATTCAGAGAAGTAATTGGATTTTTCTCAATTTGTTGAGTAGGAGGTGTTGACCTCATTTTTGTCTCGATTTGTCATCGAGTGTGTTTGATTATGTTGGTCGAGACTCGTCGAGCCTGATTCAACACGAATCAACATTAATTTGAATTCAATTAATTTTATCTTATTTTTATTGAATTAATTTTTGTCGAGTCGAGGCGAGCTCGAGTTGACCCGGATCGAACCAGATCTGACTCGATTTTCAGCTTGATTTCAGCCCCATGAACTTAGCTAAATCCTAATCAATAATTGATTAAATCTCCAAGCCAATTTGGATCCGTCGGATCAAGAATTTGATCGAACGGCTCCGATCTCCTCTCTCCCTCTCGCGCCCTAACTAAGGCTGAAGGCTTCATCTCACGCCCGCCTCTCTCTAGTTCGGGGATCCCAGAAGAAAAGAGGCGGCACTCTCTCTAGTGTGAGGGGCCGCCCTCTCCCTTCCTTGTCTGGTTCTCGGTTCGCAAAAAGCAGGAGCCGAAGCTCCTCTCTCGGGTGACTCAGCTCAGGCGAAGCTCTCCCTTTCCCTTTGGTTCGCAGAAGTCCAGAGGCCCCGACCTCCCTTTCTCGCGCTCTCCCTGGAGTTCGCGAGATCCAGCCAAGCCCGACGCCCAGCGCCCTTTGGCCTAAACCCGACTTCATCTCCTTCCTCCCTCTCGGATTCCCTCGCTCAGTTCGCAAGACGGAACTCCTTTCCTTCTCCCGTCTCCCTCTAGTTCACAGGTTCCAGAAGAGGTGAAGCCCCTTTCCTCTGTTTCTGTGCCCTCCAGCCGAGATCGACGCCGGATTCGCTCGTCTCCCCGATCTCCTCTAGGTCACACAGCTCCAGACCGAACTCGACACCGACCCGAGCTTCTCTTCACTGCAAGATGAGTATTTCTTCCCACCTCTTCTTCTTCTTCTTCTTCTTCTTCTTCTTCTTCTTCTTCTTCTTCTATTTTTGTTTTGTTTTGTTTTTGCTCTCTTTTCATTCCTCCCTCATCCATTCCTCTCATGTGATAGATGTTTTACCTATGATAAGTTTTGATGAGTTTTGATCCTTGTGTAGTGTTCCTTAGACCTTAGTTAAGTGCATGTCTAAAGTTTTTTTTTCATGAGATACAGGATTGTGAAAATGTTGACTTTCGCGGTGATTTACTCCAAGTGGTTTTATAAGTTTCTCATAAGACCGATATCTTGCTTGCGATGAATCGTGATAAACTTTATGCTTATTCTACTGTAATACTTTTAACCAAGTGTATGTTTAGAGATTTTGGTGTGGTTGTAAGATTAGAACTTCCACGTTAATTCGTTTTAAATAATCTTGGGAACATTGCACACTAGTTGTTTGATGAAAGGTCACTAAAAGGAATTTGTTTGTAAATGAGTTTCTTTTTAGAAATTTTCTGCTATTGCATTATCTAAAGGCATATTAAAAAGAATCTGAGAACAAGTTTGATTGTCTGTTGAGATGCGATGACTTATAGACGTCTTCTCTCATGAGCTTTTCTGTTAGCATATATATAGCATAGATTTAGCACTTACATTAGCAGTGAATGACATTGGTTCTATCATTTTGTTATGGTTCATATGCTGTTATCACGAGTTGCTTTGTTATGAGATGTGGAATAAAGTGATATGGATCTTAAATTTGTAGTTTTATACCTCTCTTTGCTTAAGATATTGTGGGCTAACTATTTGGGGAATGGCTAAAAAAAAAAAAGATATTCATTGGGTCGAAGCTTTGTGTTAAGAAAATTTGAGTGATTGAGATCATCTTGATTATGGTAAATTTAAGAGAGTATTTGTAGCAGCAAACTAGTGAGACATGCCCTTCTTTAAAAAAATGAAAAGAGAAAAATGGGTACTTATGGCGACTTTGAATAATACTTGCTTCGTCTTCTCGTTGTGATTTGTACCATGTTGCTACAAGATGGATTTTTGTTGTAAAAAAAAAAGAGGTTGATATTGCACTTCTCCCTTTCAATTTTAAATGATAATTGGGTGCATTTGACTTCAAACAATTTAGAAAAGAGAATATTCCTAGTGGAGTATTTCTTATAGTTCAAGGGCTGTTCGAGCTTTTGATTCATAAATATGAATTTTCTGCTTAAAAGAGGTTTATATGAAAGATTTTTGTAGACGCATCATTTTGCCTTGAGAAAGTTTTCTTTGGGAATGAACTTCTTATTTAAAGAATGGTTTTTTGGCACGAAAGTAAATGTGTGAGTCTAAGTTTGAAAGAGCCTTTCATATATTTGTTGGCACAAGCATGGGAGATTTATTTTAAGTTAGAGAAGCTTCAATGGTGGTCGCATGTTAAAAATGCTTTGAGATGGAAAGCTTTATAGATTGGCTTTATGTTGAAAGTTTCATAAGCCGTCTTTAAAAAAAAAATTTAGAAGTTGTTTTATATTGAGAATACTTATGTGTCGTCTCATGTTGGAAAACTCTCTTTTCTTGTTTACATTTAGTTCAAATTGAATTGGAATGAGACGATGAGTTTCTTTGATGTTTTCTTAAATTTGCTTGAGCTTTATGTGAAAAGCATATTAACAATCACATTGAACATCTTTGGAATTTCTGGAGGGGAAGTGGGCATCAAATCCTACCTCTTGTGATTGCATTTATGGTGAGAATATTGAATTCCAAGCTTTTATTTAAACTAGATATTTTGTGACTTGGTGTGAAGAAGCTTTTGGTAGAAGCATTGTTGGATGTAAACCGTTGGCAGAATGTTACGGGTTTTAGCACTAAAGCAAGTGTATGACTTTGGGTTAAAAGATTTCCTTAATATTTGATGACATGCAATGTGGAGGTTGGAAGTTTGTTGGGAAGCAAGCATGTGTCTTATAAATTTTAAGTGAAGTTACTTATGCTATTGGAAACGCATTGAAAAGCAATCATGTGTTCTATGTCTTGAATCAATGTGGCGTTGTATGATGGCATGCTTTTTTTTTTTTTTTCTCCCCTGGGTTTTGGAAACAAAATATGACATAATAATTTTTCTCTTTCCCAAATACATTTGGTACAAGTGTTGAGCTTGAAAAGCCTTGTGCTTTAGAATTTTACTCTTATCCGTCCACATGTGGTATGAAAGTAAGTTTGTGAGTTTGATTCAAAAGCTTCTTTGGGTTCTAAGTGGTGAATGACAAGAAATTTAGAAACCCTTTAGTAAGTTCTAAGAGTCACTTCATATTGGAAACTCATTGGTGAACTTTGAGAGTTATTGTAAAGTGATTTGTGGCGGAAAATCCTGAGATTGGCTATATGCTGAAATTTTCTCAGATTTGTTTCATATTGGAAAGCCTTGCAATTCACTTTTTGTTGGAAAATCTCATCATGGCTTATATTGCTGTTTTAAACATGCTTTAGATTTCTTTTAACATGTAATAGTTTAGTTATGTTGGAAGGTGATACTTGGTGTGGTTGGAACATTGTCTCTAACATTTGAAAAATCAAATCGACGCTAAACTCTCTTTTGGTAACTATGTTTTGTTAGAATTTTTGAGCTCTAATATTAAATGGATTTGTTGCCATGTGGATTGTTACAAAGAGTGTGGATCTTCACTCTTATATTCTGTTTGATTTCATTTCGGTAACTTAGTGGATAGTTGAAAGTGTGTTGGTTTTATATTGAAAATTTAACGATTTGCTTTTGTTGGAAAAGACTTTGGCCGCTTATGTTGAAAGATTCATGATTGGCTTTAGATTTGTTTTGCATTGGAAAGATTTATGATTTGTTTTATATCGTAGCGATTTGTTATCCGCTTCGTGATAAAATTTTTTTATAAATGGTTTTATGTTAAAGTTTCATTAGTTGTCTTATATTGAGAAGTTTTGTGATTTCGTCTTGTGAAATGTTTCATGATGGAAGGTTTCACAATGCCTTCTCGTCGAGAAACTTTTCATGAGTCTACCCCACTCCAAATGAAAGGAGAGGCACTTGATTATGGGTCGTTTTGGGTAGAATTTTGTGTCGAAAGAGATGATTTTGGTAGATGACTTTTGTAGGATTTCCTGTAGTGTTTTGTTTAGAAATTTTCATTGAGTAGTTTGAGACTCCTAATTCGGTGGTTTGCTTAGTATAGAAGAATCACTTAGTAGCTTTTCTTAGAACAAGTTAATGATTAGTGCATGAATTGATTTCCTATTGAATCGCATTAGTTTCTAAAGGATGAAATTTGTGGTTTGGGACTTTAGGGAGCTTTGAGTTGGAAGGTCTTTAATGTCTTTTTGTAGTTTCTTTGATTAGCCTTTGCTCGTTTGAATTTTCTCCCTTTAGTGTTAGTTTTTAAAGATAAAAAGAATTTCGGGTGAATAAAAAAAACAAAAGAGAATTTTACTTTTGGACTTAGTGATTAGGAGTTAGTCTCCCTTTAGTGGCTATAAGATGTGTCTAGAATACGTTGTAGGTAAAGGTCTTAAACATATCAAGTGCCTCATTTGGAATTGTGGGAATATTAAAGGGCATTGTTAATGTTGCTTTAGGGTACACTTGACTTCACAGAAGTGTGCCCGATAACAACAATGCCTACATCCCTTTCATTTGTAATTTTCATTCTTTTTCTTTCTACTGCTTTGCTCTAGATTCTTAAATTCAGCAATACATGCACGAGAGTCCAAAGGGTTAGAAAACAAAACCTCCTTTTATCCCCACAACTTTAGCGACATCTAAGGATAAAAATTAAGGATCGGGTCTTAGAAAATATAGACTTAGGATGCATGCTCCTTATAGGCTAGAAACATCAAACCTAAACTTAGCGACACGCTTTCTTAGGTTTAGTACCCTCTCAATCCATTAATAATCAACCAACAAATTAACCCTAATTCGACCTAAAATACACTAAAGTACCTAGCTTTTAATCAAATCTTAATTAACATAATAATTACTAAAAATATAAACTTAAAGCATACACTTACTCTAAATCATTCTAATTCATTAATCAACTTCTAACTAACCCAAAATTTAAAAGATGTAGATTGAGTTAGGAAAGTGAACATAAACTAAAATTTATTAAGTTAAAATCTTCTAAAATCCAAAACCTGCTAATTCACCTAAAACTCAATCAAACCTTAAACTAATCTACTAAAAATCAATCAACAAACTTCTTAATATAACTATATCAACTTGGTTTTTAGGATGGACTACTCCGGGCTGCGGGGCTAAGTGTCCTAAGGAGGCCTGGTTCCTCGAGCCTGGTGGCACAACGCCACGAACCAGTTGATAGCAAACTTAATTAATCTAACCTCTTAATTGATAATAAACTGTCTAATTCATCTTTCTTTCTAATTTGTAACCATTGAATAATTCAATCAAATCCTAAAATAAAATCTCTTAAATCTTTTTTTTTAAAATCAGTTAACAAACCCCTTAATATATAACAATCACTCCAAAGATGAAGTTTATTGGATGGACTACTCCGAGCTGCGGGGCTAAGTGTCCTAAGGAGGCCTGGTTCCTCGAGCATGGTGGCACAACGCCACGAATGAATTCGATGGAGTGGCAAAACTTTAAACTTAATTGATTATTAATGATTTGAATCAAACATCAATCGATAATAAATCACCTAATATACCTTTCTTTTCTAATTTATAACCAACTAAAATAATTCAACAAAAATTGGCTGCCACTGGGTAACACAGGCCTACGAGGCTATTAAGTTAGCCCCAAGGAGGGTGAAATAAACCTCACGGCCTCGGTGTGAAACAAATGTGGTAATCAATCAAATACTAAAAATAAAATCTCTAAAATCAATCCTAAAAATACTAATATTTAAACTCAAATTAAAAATCTTCCTTTTGACCTCTAACAAACCAAATGCAAATAACTTGAACTAATAATCCTACATAGGACATACCCTAAATTACACAGCCTACACATACTTTAGACATGCTTGATTAGAACACGACTTTTAGCTCTAGGTCAGGCTTACATTTTCTCTTGTTATTTAATGCTTGTTACATATACATGTTCTATAAATGTAATTATTAAATTTCCTGTTAGCTGTATTTAATTTCCTATTGGTTATATTTTTGTTAGTTACCTGCACTTCTTTTCTGAATGGCATCTACGCTCATATATGTATTTCTCTGTTATCTTTTCTTGCGAGGTACATTGGAGCTTAATGATCGGGAGCTAAACGGGACTGCTTGCTTATAAACTTTTAAGTGGCAGCGCCACATACAGTCAGGTATAATTTCTGCAATTTGTAAAGTAAATTTTTTTAGTTATATATCGAACTGCTACACATCACACACAATTTGTTAATAGGTATTCTAGCATGTTTAGGTAGCCAGCCTTAGGTTAGTTCACTAACGAAGCTTTGGCCCTATAGGTCAAAGCTTGCCCCCCTTCTGTGAGCCCTAGAGACCATTAGGATCATTTAGGCCTGTAGAGTAGGCCACCTACTTGTGCCACTTGGGCATCGTTGTTTTCCCACACGAAGTGGGCATCGCTAGGTTTTTGGCCTTCTGGTTTTGGGTACGATACCCCCCCCCCCCCTTTTTTCTTTCTTTTTTTCTGTGAGCCTTAGAGACCATTAGGGTCATTTAGGCCTGTAGAGTAGGCCACCTATTTGTGCCAATGAGCACCGTTTGAATGCTTTTCTGTGCGGGTACCTTGCCTGGAGGGTATCCTTAGGGTGTGTTTATTTACTTTTTCTGTACTCTGAATGTCATACATGCATTTGTTTTTACACACCTTACCTCACATTATGCTTCACTTACATACATGCATCACATCAATAGATCTAGGGATATTTCGTATCTGTTTCATGCATCATACATGGCGCTAGGTACATTTTTTTGCATATTGTAGAGTCCCTGATTGAAATCTTTTAAATTACAAATCCTTTATTTCCTAGGATAGAGCCTTTCTATCTTGTATACATATAGGGCGATTGATTGTGTTTAGGATGTTAGCTGGCAGCTCACTCCAGGCAAGCATAAGTCCAGGTTGTATACCCCTCAGTGTGTCTCCTTTCATCTATGTTTTGAGTCTGTCGTTTCTCTTAGGATAGTAATCTGGTCTTTGATCTTCTAAACTCAAAATTTTAATCACATCTTTATCCATTCAAAAAATGTCTAATCATCACTAAGGATAAATAGAAGAGACTCTTTGGAATGGAACTTAAGAACTCTTTTTGTGCATCAAATCAAGAAGTGAATAATACAACATCCTTAATCGAGAGTTTTCCTAAGTCAAGGCTTAGGATGTAATTAACTGCGGGGGCTTGCGCCCGTAGGAAATCGATCCCCACAATCAAATAAACCCTATTCGATGCTGATGTATCAAATAGGGGAAATCTCGTGAATTTTTGGGTTATATATATTATTATCCATCGAGGTTGGTAGGTGAAAGCCGCTATCCTCCATGGCTAATCGTATCTATAACTCCATCTGCTCTTCCATCGGCCTGCTTGTGACGATTGTAAAGACCTACGACCATTTTGTCCTACGGGATAGTGTGATCGCACCCTTTGCATTCGAACCACACGAGCGGAATCCTTTCGGAGACCCACAGGAGGCTGAGATGGATAGGAGCCTGGAGAATGCATTAAGGAACCACAAAATTCATAACAGGTTGGCCACCATTCATATTGAATTTTCATGCTTATGATTTCATCCTCAATAGACATAGAAATGTGGTCTGGGTAAACAGTTTTGTTATTAACTTGCATACATACATGGGCATAAGTGAGGCGAGTTTTTTGGGCAATGACAGCGTCCACTGCTAGCGGAATACCAACTTTGCTAGATATTCAAGATATAACCTCTGAATTCCAGTAGCACAAGGGAAGATCCAAGATCTTAGACCAGATAGGGATTGAGGAAAAGCTTTCCCCTTGGATCCTAAATTTAGGCGATCATTTTTGCAAGATAAAAGACTTCCCCAGAAAAAAACCAAACACCAGTTGACCAAGTCATCTCATAATCCATAGATGACGAAAACTTAATGAGAAAAAACCATCACTCAAGTTAAATAGTTAGATTTACCCTGTAGCTTCCGTAAGGCATGTAGCTTCCAAGCCTTACGGATAGCAGTAAGAAGAGCCTCATAATAAGGCTTTCTCCCTACTGAGTAACCTACCAGCGATAGATTCCACTATTCGAAAATAGCAACCGTTTTTTTCTTTTGGGAAGACGATGACTTCATCTTGGATGTGCAGGAAGGAGAGAGGAAGAACCTTGGAGGAAAAACATGAAGGATTGACAATATTCGATAGTCTAACGGAGAGGCCGAAGAAGAAGGGGCTACGAAGGAGTGGGATAACGGGAGAAAGTGATGAGGGTTGAGAGGAGAGCCCATAGAGAGGAGGGAACCCCTCAGAGCAAAACAAGGGGGAGCAACAGGGCGGAAGAGGGGATGGGAAAGGGGCGGCTAAGGCACACACAAAACCCTAACAGAGCTCACAGGACACCTTGCAATAAGAACCAAAGCTTATTAGAGTCGATATCGCTACAATTGTAGCTGCCATCACTTTCATCCTTTTAGATGGCTTAAGGACACAAAGTACATACAACGAACTTAAAAACAAAGCTTTTTTTTTTTTTTTTTGTTCAACGTAACACAGCACGACATAGCAATAGCATAATATTCTAATGGCAGGTTAAATATTATTAAAATAAAACTTTGTATGATGATCGGTCGGCTTTTAATTCTATGATAAAAGAAAGCTTCTCCTCTTGAAATAAAAAGAATTCCAATAATAATAAAGATGATATCACATTATTAAGCGTTAATGCGGATTTTTTATGACCTGCACACTAACAGCACAAAAAACTCGGCAAAAGATAGCTGAACCAGCTCAAAAAGAGAAGCGCAATTGAACCAACTCAAAAATAAAATTATAAGAGAAAAAAAAAATGAAAGAGATTTCACAATTTAACAGAGACAGAGGGAAAATGGGTGAGCGAGAAATATCATGTTTAAGGACAGCACCCTCGGCTTGAAGTTCAAAGTCTTTATGCAAAATCCAATCAGTCCAAATATAATTCGACAAATATGAGAAGAGAGAAATCCATACTACGAGAACTTTCCAGAACATTCTTACAGAAATTTATTCACCCCAACCCGAAAAAGAATACTGGATATCATGTTATGAAGAAGGAAATTATCATGTCATGTACCAAACCTCTAATTCCAGAGAAAGCCACCCATGAAAATAGAGAGGTGAATGAGTGAGGAAGGCAATAACTGCGCTTTTTTTCTTTTTTTGGAACGGGATATCCACCTGCTACCACCCCCGAAAAGATGCTTGGCGGCGTTTGCGGCGTGACTAATCCTCGGCTGACTTAGAAGAGGCACCCACCTCAGAAACCTCCTGGCCCGCACTTAATTGGGCCCCACTTAAGAGGCGCTGCTGCTCGAGAGAATTGATCACGGATTGGGGGTTCCCAACCGTACTCGCCCACCAACCAAACTAAGCAACGGTGGGTATAGCTGTAGAAATTTAATAATCATAGAGTTCAAAAAGGCTTTTACCTGATCTCAAGGGTCAAAGAACAATAAGATTGACAAGTCATTATCAATTGAAGCCGAAATCCGAGGCAGCTAAAAATACGCAATGAATATCATTTTTTTTTCTCAGCCCAAAGATTTCCGCCAAATTCTCATCATAATGATTAAAATTTCAATGATCTTGTTGTTAAAAAGCATTATGAGATGATGAATCAAGAGGGGCAAAATATGACAACTTCTATAAGTTCATAGCAAAGATGAACTGAACCAATACCAAAAGTACAGAAGTTTACTATTTAAGCATATGGGCAAATAAAGCAAGCAACACTCTTCACAATGAAAAAAAATGTAAAATTATCGCATACAACCAGTTTGTACAAACCAATGTAAAAAGAGTATAAAGAATATTGAACAGAAACTGTTATCAGCTTCTTCTCTGAAGCCACTCAAAGGAACATACAAATACTTATTTCATAAAACATGGAAGGATAAAGCAACTTAAATCACCTGGAGATGAACGAGGCCAATGTAATTCAGCCTAATTACTGAGTAGAAGCTGGTTCTGGATCTGCAGCGATTTCCACTTCTACAGCTGCTGCAGAAGCTTGAGTAGTATTAGCAGTACTCTTCAATGTGGCTTCTTTTGTCGGCGATTTTGCTTTGTTTCCATCTTTTTTGGCAGCAACTTCAGCATCTTTTGTTGGGGGTGGAGGAGGCTTCATGTGTGGTGGAGGTGTATGCTTCAGTTTCACCAACAACTGACGCATCCTTGAGAGATCAGTGGGCTTTCCTGGCTTTGGTCCATGAATTACTACAACGGATGGTTTCTTCTCCGGATCTTTCTTTCCTCTCTTCTTCTCAATATTTGGCACTTCATTGGGGATGAGCTCAGCTATAGCTTTCCAGTACTGCTTATCAGCTTCAGCATGGAACTTTTCTTGGTTCTTCAAAAACAGCTGGAAGATAACTCAAGATCTTAGGAGGAAATTACATTTCTAACGAGTCAGGAGCAGGTAAGATAGGAAGAACAATGGCATTTACCTTTTCTTTTTCTCTGTTGTTGGCCATGTTTGATTCACGGTTCAGCTTGCGCTTCTCATAGAAAGCTTGTTTGAATTCCTCAGCTTCGGCAATAATCTGATTCCTCATGTCCTTTTCTTTTCCTTCTTTCTCTTCTAGATGAATGGCATTCTGGCTGCATGCAGGATTAATGGATTAAGCATTATAAAGAGAACCTGATCATGACAATGGAATGCATATCACATAAATTAATAATGAGACGGAGAGCATATCTTGGATGTTAAATGACTTTATGGCTTCAGGCAACATGTAAGGCACAAAATCCTGCAAAATATAACGCAGTGGGGAGTTTTTCTCTATTCATTGATTTCTGTAGCAAAGCGTAAGAAAGAAAATAATCAAGAATAGAATAGTCTCCCACAATTGGGATCTATGTGATCGTCTAGTCCTAGAAAGGTGTATGTGAGAAAATATTTTTGTTGCGTTATCGAAAAAATCAAAATTAAGGTGAAATTTCTCTGAGAACGCAACATAAAAATGATGCACCGCAGATGAGCCCATGCATAAAAATGAACTTATAAGATGCATCAAATTAAGCTAACAAAATGTTTGTAGGGTTGGGATTTTAAGCGGATTTATCTAAACCATCATGAGTCTCGAGGCATGATTGGATCTTAAGGCATTAATGAATTTTGAAGTGTCTTAATACTTGCGTTTAAGACAGACCGAGCCAAACCAGACTAATAAGCCCCAACCTAACCTGGGGAATCTTTCATCTCTAACTAGAGCACCCGAACCCTAACCTGATAAAAGTCGATGACTTGTGGCATACCAACCCTAATGTAGATGGGCGCGGGCGCACTAGCATGACCTAATAGCTGGAAAGGGACTTTAATAATTTGACGAAGGCAATTTGGAACAAGGCTGTTGACTCTCTTAATGTGTATCCCATTGCTACCCAAAAAGGTGTAGGACTAGCATGTCAAGACTTACATTATGAAATTAAGCACAAGTTGGATTTAAAATCAGCAAGTTATTAATCATGGGGATGTGTAAAATAAGCTTCAAAACAAGTAAGAAAAGCAATTCACAAATAGTAATTAACCACAACCAAAGTTCTAGAATTCAAGAAGGATAAATCAAATCAATAACTTAGCTAACATGAGTTGGCAAAAAGATCCAACATTTAACAAGATTAGTCACTACAAAACTATGCACTCAATGATTTAAGAAACTTCCGGGATTTAAATTAAAATGAAAATAGTGATGCCACAGAGAATTGGACTTCAAAAAGATATCTACTTAAATATATGAAGTAAGAGTAGGAAGACTTAGGTACTTGCGTCACAGGGAAGCTTCCTTCAGATGTGGTGGGGTCTCGTCGGTTAATCTTTAAAGGGTTGCTCCGTAGTGCATTCCTTGTGTCTTGCTTCACAATGGAGAAGAATAGATGTTGGCCAAAATTTGGAAGGAGGGAGGCCGCGGTTTTTGCTATTTGGGGAAGATTAGGAATGGTGTGAGGTTAATTAGAGTGGCGGGGCTTAGGGGAATGGGAGAGAGTAGGGTTGGATAATGGAGTAGTTTTGAAAAGGAGAAAAGTTAAAGTAAACTTTTCAATTAATGAGTCAACTTCCCACTAATTAGCATCGAGAGTTCCAAGAGTGAACCATCTAAAGGAAAGGGAAGGGGTTGTGGATTTTCCAATTCCCAACTAATTTTGAAAATGAAAAAGAAGGAGAGGAGAGTGGGATTGGAAAACAAAAAAAAAAATAGTTTTGAAAAGGGGAAAAGTTAAAGTAAACTTTGCAATTAATGGGTCAACTTTCATTAATTAATATGGAGAGTTCCAAGAGTGGGCCAACCATGGGAAAGGGAAGGGGTTGTGGCTTTTCGAATTCCCAACTAATTTTAAAAATGAAGAGGAGAGGAGTAAAAAAAAAAAAAAAAAGTAACTCCTGATTTCATAATTCCAAGAGACAAGCGGTGTCCAATTGGAATCCCATAGGTCAAAATTTCAAAGTTGAAATTTTTGGATTGGGGACTTGGATGGGGAGGTGGTGATGGTGGGCTTGCCTTAATGGGCCATTGGGTACTTCATTTGCCTTCTCCTAAGGCTTCACCACTCCAACACACTCACTCTCACACAAGATAATAGAGAGCTTAAATCAAAATTCATTTAAAATAATCAACATCACCTTATAAGAGAGAGAGAGAGGCTCCACCACATGACAAGACAAAAAGGCACAAATGCTCTTGGGCTTACAACATAACATTAAGGAAAAGTTCACAAATGCCCTTGGGCTTACAACATAATATTAAGGAAAAGTTCACAAACTAAATTAAATCACATACAACACACACAATAACTAATAATATAATGACTCAATCTTGGTCATTGATCTACAGCCCCTTCTATGATAAACCTTCCGTGCATTGATGTCCTCATCACTTAGTCATCAACGTATTTCTATAAGTTCTATTATGCCTCTATGCTCGTCATTTTTATGACGATGATCTCCAAGCCCACAAACTCCATAGTAGTCAAGGTAATTCAGTCCCTTTCCTACTAAGTGATCTAGAGGATTAACCTTAGATTGTTTATGGACTCAAGAGCCTTTTGATTGATATAATGTAAGTCAAGCTATCATGGAGCATTATGTGTTTAATGCAAATATAATTATTAGCCTTGATTATACTTAATAAATAGTAATAATATCTTAAAGAAATGTTCTAGATGTAATTATTTTCAAATTAATTTAGATAAATAATTAATTATCAATTTTTTTATATAATCAATCAATTATTAATTATACTTGGCATGATATTATGATCATGGTTTAAAATTGCGCAATATGAGGCTCGCTTTGAGGCCCGCCTTTGCGCAATTCTAATAAAAAACGCCTCGATGCTTATGCCTTGAGTTTTTTTTATGAGGCTTACGCCTCAACTTGGTTGAAGCCCGCCTTGAGTCCCGCCTCGCCTCACTGGCATGAGGCTTACGCCTCACGCTATATATATTAAAACTTACATAAATCTTGAAGTAAATGCCCGACATTGGACTTCATAAGAGAGGAGGAAGGGGAGAGAGCAGTTCACCATAATGATGATTCAAATGAAGAACCCCTTAGTGATGAAAGTGCTGATGACTTATGAGTTCTTATATGATATGTCATTGCTATTTATTTTGGAAATCAGAATTATATGTTAATGAAAAGAATACTGGGATTTTGGAAAGATAGAATTTTGAGTTGAACTATATTTCATGTTGTCTTATTATTGAGATATTTTGATTTCACTTTATATCTTATACTTTTTTATGTTTTATATTATTCACTAATTAGTATATAACAAATTTATCATTTATGTTTACGCAATCTTTTGATTTTGAGGCTTACGCCTCAAAACGCCTTGAGGCTTACGCCTCGCCTCATGAATGAAAAACGCCTTAATACCCGAATACGCAATTTTAAACATTGATTATGATTAAATAATAATAATAGTTAGTGATCATCATTTAAGCTATAACTATTCTATAATAAGCATTAATAAAATTAATAAGAATTATTTTAATCAATTGTGAAATTAAAGTATCCTAAACATAATTATCAAAATTATTAAATATATATAAATTCTTAATGATCTTTATTATAGCACTAATTAACCATTGATCGATCAAATTAATATTTAACTGATATAACTAATATCCAATTAGCATAATTAGCTTGATTTTAATCAAAACAAACACTCAGGCATTTTCCACAACATGTAAAATACCTTAATAAGAGTTTTCACAATTTTAGGAAACAACTCATTCGGTTTCCAAAAACATAAAATGAAAACATTATTGCTAAACTTACTCTTTATTTAGGGCATCCTTTCATTCACTTTTGTTTTATGTTTTTTCCCCAAAAAATAGGTAATAAAACAAGAAAAAACATTCTTCATCATCATATTTTAATTTTTTTTTATTTTTAAAAACAAAATGGTTTGTTTCTTGAAATTGTTAAAATACTTTTAAGGGTGTTTTCATATGGTTTGAAAACATATCTAAGTGTCTATTTCAATTACTAGTGATGTTGATAGCATCAATATAAACTAGAAGATATATAACTGTGTCACCAGTGTTGAGGATGAAGAGAGAGGTACAAGGGAATTGCTAAAGATATAAGTAGTCATAAATTAGTAACGTAATAATGTCAAACACAGAGTACTTGATTGAGGCCATAGAAGACTTTCTGAATCATGCCTAAATGTGTAGGATGATTTGTGTCAATGAAGCTGGGGATTGAGCCATGAAAACGACCTCAGAAGATGGCCTTGGAGAAATTCATAGTTGACATCTAGTTGCCAGAAAAATCATCATCAACTAACACCTATATTATGAATCAATAATATAGCGGCAATCTTAATAATTGGATTGAAAGTATCATTATGGTTAACTCCTAGAAATTGGTGAAAACCATTGGCCATCCATCGATTTTTGCACATGTCTATGGAGCCATCGGGATATATTTAATCTAAAAGACCCACCTTTACCCAACAAGGTTTTGGGTGAAGGTGAGGGAATAAGTGCTCATGTTTCATTTTGAACAAAATGTATCATATCCATTGGGACTAACTCAACATCTATTATGATTTTTTGAGTGTTTGGGTTATGGTGGTGAGTTCAGGCTCAGGAATTAGTTGTTTGTGAGTGTGAGTTTTTATATTGGTTTGTAGAAGTTATTTTAGTCTTAGGTGGTGGTCATTTAGTGAGTGTTGATGGGGTGGGAGGGAGTCCGGTTGATTGTGAAGGGAAATGGGGGTGGGGAGGTTGTTGTGGTTGGTTTGGTGTGGAGGCTGTATATATAGTGGTGTTAAAAGAGGGGACATTGTGGGTGGCATGAATGAAAGGTAGTATGCGTATGAAAGGAGGACAACACAATGAGATTGCTTCTTTAGAGGTGCTATGAACCAAGAAAAGAGTTATAACGGGAAAGATAGACTCAGCAAATTGTATATGATGAGAGTCAAAGATTTTGGATGTGATGGTCTTTAGGCTGAGATAGGCACTCTGCACAAGAGAGTTATTGAGGAAGAAACAAAGTTTGAAGTAAGATTTAAATGGAACACATGTGAAGTGATAGGTAGCAGAAGCAATCAAATGCAAGGTTTAGAACAATTGTGAGGCGAATCAGTCCATATGGAGAAGAGTAGTAAGTGTGGGAGTGAGCATACAATTTATAAGTAGCCTGTCATGGTGGAAAGTATTAGTCCAATAGGAAGGTGGAATATACACAAGATACGGTAGACAGAGAGACCGGACCAATTTGAACAATATATCAATGACGACTATCAGATATTAAAGGCGTGTGTGGTGGGCTAGCAAGATGAGAGATGCCATTGGTGGATAGAAATATGACAATGGTGTGCATCTTCACCACCATTGTAAAAATATAAACGATTTTTTATCAAAGTACTTTTTACTGAGTTGTTGAAGTGGATGAATCTATAAAAAAAAACACGAGATTTTCCTTGATGGGATAGTACATATGTTTTTGGTATAGTTATTGTGAGGGTGAGGTCTCCACATCTAAGAACATTAATTTCAAGAGACTGATATGTTACAATAGTGAAGAAAGATAACAAAATTGTAACTTGTATTGCATTGACTTGCATTGCTATAGACAGTTGATTACAAAAGGGAATATACATATAGTTAGAACTGGGAAATGATATAATTGAGAATTGAATTTGACAAATGACATGATTTGTAATTTTATATAATGCCGCTATGGAGTGTAATTTTGGTAATAAATCTAGTGGGCGGATTGTGACTTCTCAAGTTATTAATAAGAATACACGTTTTAGATATCTTGGATATATTATTCAAAGAGATGGTGAAATAGATGTGGATATTATTAGTAGAATTCAAGTTGGATGGTTGAGGTGGAGGAATGCAACGGGCTTGTTGTGTGATAGAAAAGTCCCCCTCAAACTAAAGGGAAAATTCTATAAGATAGTGGTTAGATCTGCAATGCTTTATGGTGCAGAATGTTGGCGATTACAAGAGAAGCATAATATTAAGTTAAGTGTTGCAGAAATGAGGATGCTCAGGTTGATGAGTGATTTTACTCTAAGAGACATGATACAAAATGAGCATATACATGAAAAGGTTGGAGTAATTTCAGTGGAATATAAGATTAGAGAGAATCGCGCTAGACGGTTTAGTCACATAAAACGGCGGCCTTCGAATGACCCGGTTAGGAGACTAGATGTATTAGATTTGGCTTATGTTAAGAAAGGTAGAGGTAGAACTAAAAAAACTTGATTAGAAAATATAAGATATGACCTTTCTTTATTAGATTTAAAAGAGGATTTGACTTTTAACATGACACTATGGAGAAAAAAGAATCATGAGACCGACCCCACATGGTGGGATAAAGGCTTGATGTTGTTGTTGTTGCTGCTATTGAAGGTGAAGAAGTATTGACACAAGAAAAAATAACAAGTTGAGGCAATAGACCATTCATGCACACCATCATTATTTAGCCCCCATCACAAGGATCGCTCTTTTTTAATAGATTCTTAGTGGGTAGTAATATGATGGATAATTGGTTAGAATTACAAAACTAATAATATGTAAATTATTTTCATACTAGTTACACAAAGGATATAATTTAAGAGGAAATTGCAAGAGGTAGAGGACAAAGAGTTTGAACTTGTGTAGGTTATGAGTAAACTCATACCATTGTTAAGGCCACCATATAGAGTGTAAGGTTAGAGATTGCTACGTCTGTGGTGATATAGAAAGGAGGATGTTATCAAGCATCCATGTGGAAGTAATCAAAGTGTTGTTAGTGGAATTGTAGGCTCATGTCTACCTTGATTTAGGTGGATGCGTCCTCTAGATATTAGTAAATGAAAGTTAGGTGAAAATGGATCACCATTTGATCATGAGTGCTCGATGCTTGATAGTAACCAAGATAAGGGTGTAATCAATAAGTAGACTGCAATCATGTATGGATATTATTTTTGAAGGTGAATACTAAGGAAACATTTGACCGTGTGACATTGAGTGTTGCATGTTTGATACTAGCCAAGATGAGAGCGGGCAGGAATAGATAGACTACAAACATGTTTATAGCTAATGATTTGAGTAGATGGTGAAGAGGTGGAGAAGTCATAAGTGCATAATAGCAGAGCAATGTACAACAAGGAAAAAAGGCAAGGCTATCTGGAAATCATAAAGCTTTGGCACTTGGGGTTTGGAGAAATAGAGAAGTGAAGGAATATGGGATACAACAGGGTGTTTTGATGCAAGTGATTGTAAGAATACGTGCAATGTTGCGAGGAGAAGAGGTACAGTTAGAAGCAATGAGAGGCGTACGCAAGTAGTGGGGAAGCCATGAGAGAGGCGCAAGTGAAAACAGAGCACATAAACCAATGAGTTAAAGATAAAGTTGTATGTTCATCATGGTAGTGGCATACAAGTGAAACAATGGTGGCAACAGGCAAGCAAGTTATGAGGTTACAAAGGATGTGCATGAGGGAGCATGCAATAGTGGAGTCGTGCACAATAGAAGGTTAGGTTATGTAGGGGGTGCATGTAAAACATCAACAAGGCGTGGGCAAGAGCACTCGGCATGATGATGCACTGAGGTAAGGTACAAAAAGTTGCACATGGGATCACTTGGGAGAGCAATGTTGGGTTAGGTGTCTACATGGGTACATTTCTCGGCAGAGTGTGTTGTGCAATAGCTCCTACATAGAAGGAACCGCGAAGTTAAACAAATATTAAAGCTATGGTACTTGCTCAAGGTTCAATCAAATCACAACCGTCTATTTTGAGTTCAAATCCTCAATCTCGTTTCAACCTTATCAATTAAGACTCGACAACTCATTAACATGAGATCCTAAACCGGTCTATTAAATCCATAGCCACATGGCTCACACATGCTTCTTCTTCAAGCATCATTTGTCCCGTTTATGCTTCTCCAGCAAGCTCTCTTCTCAACATAGTCATTGATGACTCATCAAGCAAGCTCCTATCGTGATGCCTTCTTCAGTGACCTACTTCTATTGTTGATACCTTCTCCAACAAGCTCCCATTACAATTTAAAAAAAAAAATGCATCGGTTTGGATCCCATTGTGCTCATACTTCTACTTTCTTCTATCATGGTTATAGAAGGAAGGAATTGCTACAGTTTTTATTATATCTATTCCAGGTGTAGATTCTTGTGTGGTTGTTGGTTCATGTTTTCAACATAGATGCTTTACTTTTATGATAACACTTGATTATGAATATCCTTGATTATGAATATCCATGCTTATGTCATGCAATATGAATTCATTAGTTTCTCTCTATTTTTCTTTAGGATTCCATATTAGATGAATCATTTCCCTTGGTAGGCAACTCGAAGTGATGTTTATGCTAAAATCTCACTCAAAATAAACCTACAACTGTATTATATAGTCCACAAAAATTGTTTTATAGAGTCAACAATCTAGCTGGTCATTTTTTATTTCACGTGCATTGACCAGGTAGGCTTGCCACCATCTAGCCACCATTATATATATATATATAGGCGGAGCTCCCATTGGGTCGGGGGGGCAATTGCCACCCCCACCCCCTAAAAAAATAAAAATAAAAAAATCTTTTTTCTGTAGATCTTTAGATATTTTAGCATTTATTACAAGGGTTTTAGGCAATCCCCCCCCCCTTCCTAAAACTTTTAAAATACTATGATCTTTAGGCAATTGCCTCCAACAAATAGTAAATACATTCATCATTTTATTTATTAATTTGAATTCCAAAAATATCCCTTCAACCAAAATTTGTTCCGGGGGCACTGCCCCCAAAAACCCCCGTAGGGACGCTGTCCTTTGACCCCGCTACCTGATCGGGCATGTCTAACCCCGCCAAGGGGCGCTGCCCCCTAGCACGCCCGATAGTTACTTATAAGTTTGCCCCCCTGAAAATTAAGGCTGGTTCTGCCCTTGTATATATATATGATCAATAGCCTCATCATCCAAATCATAAAAAGTGAATTGAAAGTCTCGGCTGATCAAAATACTTAATGCTCTTATTTTCAGAAAATTCCCAGAATAAGTCTTCCTTGATGTTCATGATGTACTTAAATTGCAATTTACAAAAACAGGGAATAACCAAGATATTTTCCATGTATCTGCCTCAGAAAAACAGAGGAAAGCAAAACATAAATTAAAACAAAAGCATTTGCATGATGTCTCTGAGATTGCAAATCGGCCAATTACAGGTGAACGTAAGGAAAGAAAGATTTAACATCACAGAGAAAATATTGCAAAGTAATTGTTTAAATAAATCACCATCTTCGGGAAACATTGAAACCTAAAAGATCTACAAAAAATATCATTTACCATAAATATCCTATCATAAGGCAACCAGGATATGCTCAGATCTATGCCATAATATATAGAATTCTGCCTTCATTCGACGATTAATGTAAAAAACGATCAACGTCGTTCCAAACTAGATCCCTAACAATTACGCATAAGAAATATCAGATCTGTAACAGAAAGTCTACTCACCGGCGCCACTCCCGCAGACGAAACCCTTCTTCCTTCATCTCCTCCGGTTCTGGAAGAATAGGCCCATCAGATACAAAGATGTCACCATTCTCCTCGGCACCATAGACATGCCCATTGGATTCATGCATCGTGAACGGCAAAGCAGCCGAAGGATACTGCGGTTGATCGGCTTGAAAGCCGTAGTGCTCCGGAGAGATCGCATGATCTACAGGGACTTCCGCATTTCCAAAGCTCCCGTCGGGGACGTAGTCGCTCATCCCATTTGGCCCATTCGATTGGTCGTCTCCGGTGAAGTTCGAGTAGGATTCGTAGCCCATGTAGCTCTCATCGTCGAAGGGGTGGCTCGAAACCCTAGCCGCCGCATCCCCATCGTTGCTGAACGCATCGAAAGACGAAGACATCGCTCTTCCGACGATCAACGTCCCCCTCTTTCTCCGTGTCTTCTCTTTTTTTTTTTCTCTCAATTAAGCTTTTTTTTTTTCGAATGATTATTTTTCTGTAGAAGTTGAGCGGCTCTTTCATTATAGTTTATAAAGCACACAAAGTGATTACCGACCGAACCAAACGGTAACATCAAACGCGCGTATCGCAGATGCATCAATAAGTAAGATTCACTCAACCCTTCTTAGGTCATTACTAATTTGATTAATAAGAAGAGCTAAATAGTCAACTTCAAATTTGGCGAACGTCTCTCTCATAATATTATTTTTTAAAAATATATGTAATTCTATCAAAATATATATTTTCTTTTTATTTTTACTTCTTAAAATGATTTAAATAATTCAAATGTTTAAATATAAATGAATTCTATAAATTAGAATTCAAAATATATAATTAATTTATAATTTATCATGAGAATATAATAATTAATATATATTTTTAAATAGTGATTCATTAAATATTTTATTATAAACTATCGTTTAGATTTATATTTTATATACAAAATTGTATGAAACTTATAAGAATATTAAGTCAAATTAATTGAGTATACAAATTTCTTCAAATATATATTTTTATTTTTTAATCATTTTATTTTTACTAATTTCTACGTAATTTACTTATAATTGTTCAAATATATAGAGCAAAATATATTCTTTAACTCTTAAAAACATTTTTATTTTCAAGCTCTTTAATTGAATATTTTTTCTCCTATATCTTAATTTTAGAATTGTAGATTTGGAATAGTTGACTTTTAAATGTAGTGGTTGCAGCAACCATGCCTTTTAAATTTGATGGTGAGGAAAAGCTCACCCAAATGACTTACGTTTTATTTGGGACAGCTTTCTTATTGTTTCTTCAAATAATTTTTTAGTACAAAAATTTAATTTTTTTACTAAAAGTTGTTTTAAGAACCAGTAAAAAAAACCGTCAAATGATGACTTAAGGCTCGTTTGGGACGACTTTTTTATTGCTTTCTAAAACGGAGTTTTAGTTAAAAAATAAAAAATTTTGTACTAAAACTCCATTTTAGAAAGCAATAAAAAAGCCGTCCCAAACGAAGCCTTAGACTTCGCTTAGGATGGCTTTTTATTGCTTCTTAAAGCAACTTTTTAGTATAAAAATTTTAATTTTTAAACTAGAAATTTTTTTTAAGAAACAATAAAAAAATGTCCCGAACAGAGCCTTAACAAAACATTTTTTAAAATCCTTTTATAAATAAATATATTAGTTATTATTCACAAATTATATTTTATTAGTTAATAAAAAAATATAAATTTTAAATGTATATTTTATATAAATATGTTATCTTAGTACTATCATATTCTGATAATGTGGAATCTTTATTACCTTTGTTGCGTCCTGGAGTATTCGCAGCGTTAGAGAAATGTATAGTTTAACGTCTTAACAATGTACGAAGATCCAGCACATAATTAGATAAGAGAGAGGATGTAGCGTTCATAAAAGACACCAGAGTTTTTACGTGGAAACTCTTGAAAAGGAAAAAAAACCACAGTGCATGACCCAGTTTGAATAAATCAACTAGTATTTGCAGTCGATTACAAATGAGGCCCTTCTTAGGGAGAAGGTCTTGGCTTTATGTTACAAATGTACATCATATAGAGTGCATGACATGGTGGGAATTACAATAATCAACATAGACATGTTTGTTTTGTTGGAAGGGCCATAGTCAGCATGATACAGGGGTCTGAAAGACCGTAGTTGGCAGGAGACTGGGGTCAAAAAGACCATTGTCTGATGATGGAGGTCGGAAGGACTATAGTAGGCGACGGAGATCGAAAGGACCATAGTCGGCAAGAGACCAGGGTCAGAAAGACCGTTGTCTGTTAATGAAAGTCGGAATGACCGTAGTAGCCGACAGAGGTCGGAAGGACCATAGTCGGCAGGAGATCGGGGTCAGAAAGACTGTTGTCTATTAATGGAGGTCGGAAGGATCATAGTAGGCTACGGAGGTTCGAAAGATCATAGTAGAAGGGTGGTATTCCGAGAGAACTCTTGGCATCAAGTGGTGGCCCGGTAGAAGTCTGAGTCCCATGTTATGGTCTGGTAGAATTCCAGGCCTCAGGTGATGGTCGGGCAGAAGTCTGGGACTCAGGTGGTAGTCCGACAGAATTTCACGTCAGATGGTGGTCTGGCGGAGCGATGACGTCAGGCGATGGTCCGGTGGAGGAGAGGGCCTCAAGTGGTGGTTCAGAGGAGCTCAAGGCCTCAGGTGGTGGTCTGACAGAGCAATAACGTCAGGCGGTGGTCCGGCAGATGTGAGGGCCTCTAGTGATGGTCCGGCAGAGCTTAGGGCCTCAGGTGGTGGTCCGACGAAGCAACGACGTCAGGCCGTGGTCCGGTAGAGGTGAGGGTCTCAAGTGGTGGTCCAGCGGAGCTCAGACCTCAGGTGGTGGTCCGGTAGAGCAACGACGTCAGGTGGTGGTCCGGCGGAGGTAAGGGCCTCAAGTGGTGGTCCGGTGGAGCTCAGGGCCTCGGGTGGTAGTCCGGCAGAGTAACGACGTTAGGCGATGGTCTGATGGAGGTAAGGGCCTCAAGTGGTGGTCCGACGGAAGTCCGGTGGTGGTCGAGGAGGAGCTTCTTCATTCTCTTCCTTCTCTTCTTCCTTCTTCTCTTCTTGCTTCAGTTCCCTTTCAAGAGGAATGAGGGATCTATTTATAGATTTATGGAGTGGCATGACCCATAAATAGGTGAGAGATCAAGGGTAAATGGGGAGTGGTTGGATGGACGGCCGATATTGAATCTCTTGATTATGCACCATTCCTCAAACATTTGAAGGCCTTAATGATATCGGAATTTGGCGATCTTGGGCTCGTTGGATTTGTCTCATTGAGCCGCTCGATTCGACTATAATCAAGTCATGTTTGAAAACCGTTTGCTAAGCCAAATTATGGTTCAAACCTCCCAATAGAGCTTATGCTCCTTGGTTTGGACTTATTTGGGCTCGAATTGAGTCAAATATGGCGTCGTTGGGTTCGTATTTCCAAGACGTTCAATTCAACTATCAGTTTGCTAAAATCAGAGTTTGGATTGTTCCAATTTTAATTTTTGAAGTTTTCAACTTGATTTTGCATCGAGATTTGTGCCTGATCAAGATAATTTTTTTGATAATGTATTAGTTGCCTCCCCCCCTATTTTTGGACGTCAAGGCTCCAGAAGTCCAAAAATAAGCATAATAGCCTATGAGAAATTTTTTGGCTGATTTAAAATTTGAATATAGTCTGATCGTGGATGTAGAGTCTCGAATCGCTTTAAAAAAGTCAAAATTGAGTCCGGGACGCTGAAAAATGGTTCCGGGGACCCCAAAAATGTCCATCCAAACCACTACATATTTGCCCTTGATCCTCCTCCTATTTACGACTCATGCCATCCTAAAAAAAACTATAAATAGCCCCTCATTTCTCCTAAGAGAGGAGCGAAGAAAGAAGAAGAGAGGAGAAGAAGAGAATGGAAGGAGGAAAGAAACTCCTCCTCGACCACCGTTGGGATTCTGCTCGATTTCCATGGGACGTCGGAATTCTACTCGATTTTCACTGGACGTTGGAATTCTGCTCGACTTCCATGGGACACCGAAATTCTACTCTTCAAGTGACGCCAGAGTTTCGACCGACTTTCAAGTGACGGCGAAGTTCCACCCAACTTTCAAGTGATGTCGGAGTTTCGCCCGACTTTCAAGTAATGCCAGAGTTACGCCCGATCTATAAGTGACGCCAGAATTCTATTTGATCTCCAAATGACTCTAGAGTTTTTCTCGAATACCATCTAACACCAGAGTTCTCCCTGGCTGTCGACTGACGTCGAACTTCTACTCGACGTCGAACCTCTGCTCGTCGCCAGATTTTTACCCGATGCCAGACTTCTGCCCTTTGTTGGAGTTTTGCCGGACATATATCTGATGCTCGATTTCTATTCATTATTGGACTTCTACCTGACCTCATCCTTTTGACCTTTGTCGTCAAACAATGGTCTTTCCGACCTTCGTAGCCCGACGACTACGGTCCTTCTGACTTACGTCGACCACCGACTACAATCTTTCCGACCTTCGTCGCCCATCTACTACGATCCTTCTGACTTGTGTCGCCCATCAACTATAGTCCTTCTGACCTCTTTCATTAGAAAACGGTCCTTCTGACCTCCGTCGCCCGTCAACTACGATCCTTTCGACTTACATCGCCCATCGACTTCGGGCCTTTCGACTAAACGAACACATCAACAGTGACTCTTTGTATTCCCATCATGTACTTCATATAATTTACATCAAGTCAATGCATTCCCCTTAAGGAAGGACCTCATTTATAATCGACTGCAAATAATAGTGGATTAATTCAAACTGGGCTAGGCCCCGTGGTTTTCCCCCTTTTCAGGGGTTTTCCACATAAAAATTTTGGTGTCTCATAAAAGCTACACCCTATATATATGGTTGGTATATTCATGGTGGCAGAGTAAGAATTTTTTAATCTTATCGATACACAAATATCCAAACACACAAATATATAACTAAGAGAGCTGAAAAAACACTAACAAATTTTTACATGTAAAATCCAAAAAGTGAAAAAACATGAGGCCTTGCCCAGATGAATCTTTTGCTACCTCACTTTTGGTTCTTCTCTTGGCTATACCCCCGCTACATGGTAAGGCTAGAGGAGAACCTCTCTACCTTTCTCACCTTTTTGGGTAGTTTTTACTTTTGGTTCTTCACTTGGCTCTGCCCCTGCTATAGGGCAAGGCTAGGGGAGAATCCCCCTTTACTTTTTCACCCTTGTGGTGATCCTCACTCTTGATTCTCTCTTTAGCTCTGCCCTCGCCATAGGGCAAGGCAAGGAGAGACCTCCCTTACTTTTTCACCCTCATGGTGACCTTTACTTTGGATTATCCCTTCTGCTCTGCCCTCGATATAGGGCAAGGCTATGGGAGAACTCCTTTGCCTTGTTTTCACCTTTTTAGGTGATCTTTACCGTTGGATCTATCCTTGGCTCTATCTAGGGCTGCAAGCGAACCAAACGTTCGACGAACTACTCGTTGTTCGGTTCGATTAAAGCTCGTTCGTGATCGTTTAATTAACTAACAAACAAACTTGAACAATATTTTAAATACTCGATTCTTAAATAAACAAGCTTGAACACTAATGCGTTCAGCTCGTTTATGTTCGCGAACAACATCAGTTGATGTTCATGAACAAGCTCGATAAAAGCTCGATTCAGGTTCGATTAAAACTGTTCGATAAAAACTTAAATAATATGTTATTATAAAATTGATAAATATACATAATATAAAAACTTTATTATAACATAATAATATAATTATTTTTTATTATTAACAAGAAACATTTCATATTTGTCCATGTTTGTTAGATTGTTTGTTTAGGATGTTCACGAACAAATTTAAGGTTTGCTTCTTCAATAGATTGTTTGTGAAATATGTTCACGAACATAGCTTGTTTAACGCTCGATAAGCACTAAACAAACGAACATGAACCAAACATGAACCAAACATGAACACTCTTAAATTAAACGAACCAAACATGAACACAAATAATAAAGCTCGAATCAAACACGAACCAAACATGAACAAGCTAATGTTAAACAAACACAAACATGAACACTCACATACTCGACTCGGCTCGGTTCGTTTGCAGCCGCCTCTACCCTTGTCGAAGGGTAAGGCCAAGAGAAGACCCTACTACCGGTTCACTGTCTCAGTGATACCTTACTTGTGCACTGCTGCTTTTTCTTCTTTCCTAGGCTCTGCCCCCACTATAGGGCAAGGCCAGGAGAAGAGTCTCCTACCTTTTCCACCACCTTTCTAATATTCATTCACTTATGATTTTCAGTCTACTTTATGTGGCTTAGTCGGTCAACGCCAACACGAACGATTCATTAGTTATTCGCCACTCCTGTTGGGGGTCTGTTTGTTGACCTCTTTTTTGACCCGACCACATTCTATGGGTCCACATAGGCTAGGTTGACCAAGTCAACATTTGAATTGGTCAACCCAAGCCTTAATGGGTCAAAAGTGGCCCATTAGGCCCATTAAAAGCCCAAATTAAATCCAAATCTTGCATGACCTCAATTCCCTCCTAATTAGCCTTAGGATGAATCCTAGCTGTAGATCTAATGCCTTGATCATTTAAATACTCTTTTAGGGCTTCATGAAAGGGAGGCTTCTATTTTCTTTCACTAGCCACTCTCAATCCTAACTTCTTGGTGTGAGAGCTCTTCCAACTTCTTCCCACCTTCTTCCACTCAAATCCATCAGTCAAACTCCGCCGGCGGCCATCCTCCGGCGAGATCAAGGCTAGATCCATCCAAGGCAACGATCCGGTTGATCCAAAGCTTGTTTGATCGTGATTTCAACGAGAGAAATATACGAGGACAATCTACAAGCTCAACCGTATAAAGAACTTGAAGATCCAACGATGAGATTCCTCAAAACTTTAGATCTAGGTCACTATACTTAGATCTATATAATTTTTTTTATAAGTGATTTTTAGATCTTTTAAATATCATCCCATATTTTCTCTTCATGATACTAATCTATGTTTAAAATTTCATTAAATTTAGATATCTCGATCGAGAGAATGAAATTTTTTTTTTTCTTTTCTTTTCTACTTAAAAAAAAAATTTTTTTTTAGTATTATTATTATCATTATTTATTTAAAAATTATATTTATTATGTTTAATATTATTATTATTTGAAGTAATTCCTAATTTTGGATTATCATAATTTAATTTATCTTTGAATTCAAATTTTCCCAAATTTGAAATTCAAATTATTTCATAAATTATGAAGCCTTTTTTTATGAAAGTTTTTAAATTTTCCCTCCATTGGATTTTGAATTAATTAGGATGACTTAATTCATTCTAAATCCAACCTCTAAAATTAAGGAAGCATTAGAGCCTCCTTAATTCCTTCCATTAATTTTGAATCTGAAATCCCTAATTCCCTCCATGAGTTTTGAATTTCAAAATTCAAGCATCCCTTAATTACTTCCATAAAATATTATTTTATCCTATTTTAATAATTATTTTTAAATTCTTGCTATTTTAAATTATTTTTAAATCCCTTTATTACTTTAAATTTTAAAAATTCATAACTTCCTTGTTTCAAATCCGCTGTCAACGCACAACACCTCATTTTGAACGTATTTGAATTCTGTACATCTTGAAGTCTGAATTGTACAAAAATTTTTAGTATATATGTATTTATTTTGAAAACAGTAAAACTGTATTATTTTAAAATATTATTTTTATTATATTCAAACTTCAAAAATTAATAACCTTCCCGTTTTAGATCCGCTGTCAACGCACAGCTCCTTGATTTGAACTATTTGAATTCTGTACGTTTTAAAGTAGGTTTCACTCAAAATTTTTGAATTTGTATGCAGTTATTTTCAAAACAGCCAATGGCACAATTTTGAAATTCTTTTAATTATTGTCTTTAAACTTTGAAATTGCGTAACTTTTTCGTTTTAAGTCGGATTTTTGTGCACAGCACCTTGTTTTGGGTGTATTTGGAATTCTGTACAGTTTGAAATTACTTGTTGGTGAAAATTCTGTTTCGATTTTCTGATATTTCCAAAACAGTAAAGTGACACTATTTTAAAATATTCTTTTATTATGTTTAAACTTGTAGGTTTCATATATTCGTCGTTTCAAATCGGATTTTTGCGTACAACCCATCGATCTTTTCAGAAAAATGTGTATTTTATTTTGAAACCATTTTCGGTCACTGATTTTGGTTGTTTTGGCAGATCACTGTTTGAATTTGATTGTTTGAGTATTTTTGATATCAAACATTGATTATAACAATTATTTTCAGGATACAAAATATTTTCAAATCGTTTTGAGGCTTCGATTGAGTGATCAGTGGATCTCCCCTATATTTATGTAGATATGAATTGACCTATTTTTAAATTAAATTATTTTTCAAAGATTATATATATTTACAATTATTTTGAGTATTTGCGAAATTACTTATGTTATTAAATTCCTTATTCCGGGAGATCCGCTATTTCATGAAATTTTAGGCATGGGTTCTAGATATGAAGAGCAATCATGGGGAAAAGGATTAGTGGGTGATTGAGTTCCAATCATTCACTAATCCCTTCATTAGGTGTCTTTCCTTTTATTTTTCGTAGATTGCATGTGTAGGTCGCACCACGAGCACTTAGCTTAGGCTCTCCTAGACTTAAGGACATGGTGTGTTTATTTTATATTTGTACTCCCATGCATTTATTACCTTGAGGGTTAGCTAAAACTTTGATTCAAACCCATATAACGTAGCGACACCTTAAGGACCCGTCTAGAGAACTTAAAAGTTTTCTAGTAGCTAGGATAGATCCCGGATTGACATGAAAACATCAACACTTAAACTTAGTGACATCATAAACCTCCCAGAATTTTCTAGGAATTTTTAGGAGCTTTTAGAGCCCTTAATTAACCAACCATAATTAACCTGCTAAACAAGGCCCGGAGACCTTCTAAAATTTATAATAAATACATTTTAGGTCAGAAAGTTACCTATAATACCTTGAACTAACCAGAATATGATCCTTGACCTTAGATAAATAGGGCTCCCTTGTTTGACTTCAGGTTGACTCCTAATTTGACCATAAGTGGAAGTTTACTTTTTTGCCCCTAATAAATCATTAAAAATTTATTAAAAATCCTAAATTTTCCCCCAAACACTTGGAAACGCTTTATCAAGTCATCCCTGACCTTTGGGAGTGATTCAAATTAGTTTGGAGCAGGTTTGGATCAAAACCATAAAATCGGCCATTTATTAGGGAATTTAGAAATTCCCTTAACACCCTAACTTAGAAAATCCATAACGAATTGTAGAAAATTCCAAATTAGGCAAACTCACTTGCATTAGACTCCTATTAGGGTCTAGTATTTATTAAAAATATTAGATGTCCAGAAACTAACCTAAATTAGAAAGTCAACTTTTTGGTCAACCCTAGTCTATAGGATAGGGCCCGAAACTTAGAAAATTCACAACTTTGCCTAGAAAACTCTAAATCCAGTGTACTACCTGTCTAACTGCTCGTCTTAAGGTCTAGTATTTTCCTAAAGCATTAGGAGACCCAAACCTAACCTATTTCCCATAGTGATCTTTTTGGACCCTTAGTCTAAGTCTTAGAAGGACCCGGGACTTTCCAAAATTGGCTAATATAACTTTAACTTCAAATATCATCATCCTAAGTTCTTAAAACTGACCAACAAACTAAAATAACTAAAATGGACCCTAATCCATTAATGTTTGAATTTCAACTAAATTTTCCTTTCCTGATTTTCAACTTATCTGCCTCTAGATAATTTCAACTAACTACCCATATTAGGATCTATCCAAACCACACAAGCCTTACACACACATAGAATTGTTTGCTAGGGCACCACTTCTAGATTTAGGCTAGGCCGCTGGATATTTATTTTCTGCTGTGTGCCGGACCTTTTCGCGGATTTCATTGCATGCTATTTGAAAAATGATTGATATGTTTGCTTACTTTTACTGCACTCTGAATATGATGTGATGAGCGCTACATTTACCCCTAGTTTAGGAACGTCACATATATATATATATGTTGTTCTTCCGTGTAGGTGGCCATGCTCAAGCTAATAAAAAGGGGGGAGCAATGTCATGATTTCTAATGATGTTTTATGCATGTGCTTGCTCAGCTCCCCCTAAAATAAAATGAGGGCTAAATTAATTATAACTGCATAGGTGGAGCTGCTTAGCCCTCATAATAAAGAGCATGGCTTGGCACAGGGTCAATGGTGTTAGCACTTTCATTTTTATATAAACTGCTTGGGATTTTTATTAGGATAACCTTGTAGGTTCTTTAGATTCCTTTTCTGCTTTTCAAATGGATGTAATATTTGTAATAATTGTTAAGAGTTGTGAAAACAACTATGAGTCGGGATATTCTTATCCAACTCGGACTCCAAAAGAAGAAGGCATCCCTAAAGGGGAGAGTCTTCTTCCATTTTGAAGAATGAGTGGGATGGCTTTAGATATCCAAAGAGAAAAGGCAATACACCCCTGCTGGGGAGAATTGTCTATTCGTTTGGATATTCAAGCCACGACGGATCCAAGGAGTCCAAGGAGGGGAGATCCAAGGAGTCCAAAGAGGTGTGATCCAAGGAACCCAAGGAAAAGACATCCAGAAAGCTAAAGATTGAAGACCCAATATCCCACTCAAAGTTGTTGGCGTCTGTCATAGGCTTAGAAATCCGGGTTGTTGGTAGTGGTGTCCGGCCACTTTATTTTCTGCAAATTCTGGTTGTAATAAGGGCAGTTTGCCTATGGACATTTAGATGATTTATTTTGGGATTTATATTGATGTGCTTTCCTGGTTGTGCAGTAGAAATATCTGTTTTTTTTTCTAGGTTTCTTTCTTGCATGTCGCTTTGGTTTTCGTCTGGATTTCGTTAGGCTCTTTAAGGACTGCAAAATCTTTTCTACTCATAACCAAAATTTAATATTTAAGTTTTAAATAACCTAGAAATCTAACGAACCTAGGGAATTACCGGAACCGTCCGGGGTCGCATGCATATTATTGCATCCTTCTTTCCTTGTTATAAGACATCTCCCTACCTGCGGGTAGAGTCCGGATAATCTGGCCTATGAGGATGAAGTGCCGGACCTAGGGAGACCCAGTCTTTTCAAAAAATTATTTTCTATAAGCCTATTTTTAAAGTTCTATAGCATTCATGAGCTGACATTTCAACTAGCATGCATTGCATTAGAAAACAATTTAATTAAAATTTAATTGCATTAGCTAGGAGCATCTGACCCACATAAGTTCAGGACCAATTAGGAAATTCTCTAGATGTCGGTCCTATTTCCAATAACCGTACCACCCACCCATCTTTCATAATTGACTTGACAGCATGGTTTTAAATCGATTAGGTGGTTAGCTGGCTCCCCCATCCAGGCCGGGATAAGTCCAGGTTTTGCACTGCATTAGCTAGGACACGGGTTTAGTGTTTCGTAGAGCACTAAGCCCAATCTAGATTTAGGGTTCGAGGCTACTATATTCGGTCTCGTAGTATGCCTTAAATAGTAGGTAGGTCCCTTCCTTTCAGGGACTATAAATCCTACTTATCCGCGTCACAGGATGACGCCACCTCCATCTCTTCTCTCACGCATGTGGTTGATTGCCTGACTTTTCTTTCTCCAGTTTCTCTTTAGTACCATAGAGCCTCCGAATGCTGGTATGAGCCACGCATGTTGACTGAGCCTTTTGGGACATTTCTTCCTTTTGAGTAGGACTTCTTAGTCTATACCCCTGTGCTGATCCCACTTTAGGAGAGGATAATGTATGATCCTTAATCGAGAGTTTTCTCGGGCTCTGGCCTGGGATGTAATTAACCACGGGGGCTTGCGCCCGTGGGAAACTTGGCCCCACATCTACTAAACCCCATTCGAACTGTTGTATCGGGTGGGGGAAACCCGTGACTAGGTCGTGTATATTGCTATCCATCGAGGTGTGTTGGTGAAAGCCTCTATCCTCAATGGTTAGTCGTATGCACGATCCAATCTGTCCCTTCCAATTGACTCGTTCGCGCGGTGCTCTTTCGGAGGTCCACAGTTGGAAGGACCATAGTCGAACGATGGTGGTCGGAAGGAACGTAGTCGGCGGGCGAACGTGGTCAAAAGGGCTGTGGTCGGTGAGCGACGAAGGTCAGAATGACAAAGATGTCACCATTCTCCTCCAGGTCGGCAAGAACCCCGGCTGCGATCGAAAGGAACTCCGGCGGTGGTCGACGAACGGGTGGAAGTCGACGGCGGTCGGCGGCGAGGAAGCTCCCAAATTCTTCCCTTATCTTCCTCCTTTCTCCTCCTTTTCGTGAAAAGAGTGGGGACTATTTATAATTTTTTTAGAGTGGCATGGCTTGTAATATACGGAGGATCAAGGTCAAAATGGGAGTAGTTTGAATGGATTGATCCCCTTTATCATAGACCGTTTAATTGTCATTTGAATGCCTTAATGATATTGGAATTCAGTGGTCTTGGGCTCATTGGATTTGTCTCATCGAACTGCTCGATTTGACTATAATCATGTAACATTTGAAATTGTTTGGTAATTTATATTATGGTTTGAATCTTCCGAATGCGCTTTGGGTCTTTAATTTGGACTAATCTGGGCTCGAATTGAGTCGAATTTAGTGTTGTTGGACTCGCATTTCTAAGACGTTTAGTTCAACTGTAAGTTTGCTTAAATTGAAATTCATGTGGTTCCACATTTAATTTTGTTGTTTCCTCGAGATTTGTGCCTGATCAAGATAATTTTTTGATGATATGTCAAAGATATTTCACTATATTTGAGTAAGTTACAAATGTTGACACATCCATTAAATTGGATATTATAAAATTACAATAATATGGAGAATCCGTCGAAGTTTGTATGAGTGCTCGAGAGTCGGCATGATCATGGTCGGGTGGCAGCCTGGCAGGGGTTTGAAGAATCATAATTAGGCGACATTAGTCTAATAGCTGAGGTTGGAAGTGTCATGACCTTACCCGATATGACACAATACTAGAAAGGTCATATCGTGGTCGATCGTGTCAAGAACCAGAAATTAAACTGACCCTAAAATCCAGTTGTAAAGAATTGGAAAAAAAAAACTATACTTCTAATATATATAACATAGAGCTACCACTGAATACATTATAAAGCAGAAGATTAAATATAAAAAATATTTTTTCTTTATATCATCCAAACTATACATAAAATATGAGGTCTATCTATAATAACACTTGACAAAAAAAGTATGAAAAAAAATAAAAGTTGAGTCTGTAAAAAATAGAACTAGCCAAAAAGCATACCTATAAGATAGACCAGAGCTTGCTATTAAACTACTCAGCTCGCTCTTTACCCTTCCCGACCTTAAACGGAAGCAAAAGTAAGAATAAAATAACACGGCTTAGTAGGCTATCTGTAATACCCTCAAACGTTTATAATAATGTTAGTGTTAACTTCCTATAAAGGATAGCTTGTTTTTATTAAATTCTACTTTTAATTCCGAGATATTGATATATAAAAGCATATTGAAATATTAGTTTAGTATTTAGTAATAGAATTAATAATATTGTACTAATCATATATTATTACTGATAAGTAATTCCTTGATAGTAGAATCTGATATAATAGGCATTTCACTATGTTATTGCTTAATAGACAGTCATTATATAAGTATTTATTGCATATTTTTCCCACTATAGCCTTCCACTTAGTTTCCTTTCAATGCATGCAATGACTGTGATTTAATCATATGGCTGGCAGGAGAATCTGTTAGTGGGGCATTAATAATATTATAATATACAGATAAAAGCACTATAGTCTGAAGCAGCTCGATTATCCGATTTATTCCATCCTTCCAACAGCCCAATTCTTTGGAGTCTGAAGCAGCTTCCGACGAGCACACCACTTGCTGGGAGACATAGGAAAGGCCTATGGGCTTCTGCTTGCTGGGGAAAAGTTAGGAAATTAGTAAGGTAAGAAAAGGGAAATTTGGGGGAGGGAAAGAAGATGATTTGTGTTGTTCTTTGCTACAAATAATAGTTGTGATACTGCTACTTACTGGAAATAACAGCTTCAAACAAAAATAATTTGAATTGCTAAATTCAGGAAGCTAAATTGGGTCGTTGAAATCAGGTGTTGTTGCTGTAAATTGTTGAAATCATCCAGAATTGTTGAAATCAATGAGAAAAGGAAGAGCAAAAGCTAAGAACAAGTAAATGCATTGTTGTTTGTTGAAATTAAGAAATGGTGGTTGCTGAATTTTTTCAAAAATGCTATTGCAGTTACTGAAATCAGCCGCTGAAAAAAATAGTAAGAAGACAAATTAAATTGGCTATGAATGAATTTAGTTAAGAAAGAGAGAGAGCTAAGGGAGGGAGTGGATTGAATGAAGATAAACTTATAAGGTTTTCATATAAACTATTATATTTTATTTGAATACAGATTTGAATGACAAATAATTACACTTTAGATTGTATATAAGAGGAAATGAGGCAAGGGTACTTTAGGAGAATGATTTTACCAGACTTCTTTAGAAGACGAGATGAGATACCAAACGATGCATATAAAATAATAAAATTTTATACATTTGCAAATGCATATTTGTTATATTTATGGAGTAGTATATCAATTTAATCCATTTTATTTATATATGCGAATTGTTGATATGATTATGAAAATGGGCATTAAATGAAAGAGAATATAAAGTGATTTAAGTCATATATGAGGAATAAGCCCGCACAAGTAAATGTGAAAGACCTATATATATGGGGAGTAAGCATATACTATCAATTCTAAAAGTTGGGAATGAAGACCCAATCTTAAATGAGAGAGCAGCTTTAATTTTAAAAATTGGGAATCTAGTTCCAACATAGAATTGGAAAGGTGAAAGGGTGCATAAACTTATAGTCATCATATGACTTACTTAAAGATTTTGAACTATGAGTAAGATGGAAAGTAATTATACATTTCTTATGACCAGTATATAATTTACTTATGTTTTAAATTAATTGTTAATAATGTTGTTATTATTTCTTATACATTGCTTGTGTATTTAATTAGGTCATAGCTCATTAACAGTGATTGTACTGCAGGAATGGGGAAGGAGTCCGTAGGGCACTAAAGGGGTGACTATCTTTCTTTTGGTGTACATACCTTTTGGGTGTACATAGAGGTTCAAGTGTAAGCTATACAAAGACTTTTGGGTATGTAAGTAAATTTTAAAAATTTTAGTAGAGCTCTGTATTTATATTGTTTATATTTGATGTTACTTGAGTACATTACATGCTTTATATTATAAAGTGTGGAGTTTGATAAGTTGAAATATTATGAGAGTCTAAATAAATTTCTTTCCTTCTCTGTTATACACCAAATTAATCGTTAGAAGGCGAGTCAAATTGGGGTGTGACACTATCGTAGTCTAAAATATATATTAATAGCTTAAACTAAAAGGACTAAAAATTAAGTGTTGTAATAGTAAATAGAAGTACACTATGGAAAGTTAAAACTAAAACATGTATTGATACTAGATTTTTAATAAGCATTTAAATAAATATTAAAAATGTAATGAAATTAACAATAAATAAATAAAAAATTATAGTAATTATCAGAATGGCTCTTAGGCCCCAATTTTTCGTATACAACAAATAACAAAATCTATTCTAGATACCAACATAACCCCTTCTTAATAAATATAGCCTCCAGGCTCAAGAATTTTCAATACATAACAGATAATATAATCCTTTTCTGTCGTTAACAAAATATATTCTCTCCGTCAATTCAAATATTTTAATTAATATACACACATTTCAATACATTACATTTAAGAACTTGTCATAATGTCTTAATGGTTGGCAACATAAAATCTTGGTTAGCAGAAATTCACATTTTAAAAAATGAACCAAATATCTAAAAATCGTGTATAACAACGTTCTAAAGCTTTTACTGAATTAAAGCACGATTTTTAGTTAATTTATGAATTGATAAAAACTGCTTCTTTTCAAAATTACCATGAGGAAAATCTCAAAAAAAAAAAAAACTCAAAAAGACCTGAACAGTCGCACCGATAACATATCAAAAGTTACACGATAAAAGTCACTAAAATTCGATAAAATTACTTTTTTGTAAAACTAAATTATAAATGCAATCAACAAAATCTCAAAATTACTGAATTATTTAAAATTGAGATAAGCAAAACGTAACATAGCTCAATTCGAGTAACTTTCTTAGCCCAAAGTTTAAAAATATCAAAGCAACCCAAAAATGAACTTTCTCTCACTTGAAAACCCTCTCTCTCTCAGTAGGTGTTGCTCAAATGGAAAGGAACGTAATGAATAGTGGATTTAGATATTTAAAGTGTTAAATTGGACCCAATACATAAGCGCCACTATTTGATGGCCGGAGCGCTAGTTCATTTTTCATTTTCTCAAGAGCGCCACTACGCAAGCATCAGGTGCCAAGACTAGTGTCGAGGAGCCAAACAACACCACACCTAAATGCTCTACGGGAAAAAATCTAAATTTCACCAATGTGCATTCAAATCCCTTGATTCTACTCCAGAACGCATACAAACCTGTTTATACACAAACAATTTTAGGCAAATACAAAAGAGTTCAAAATGCAAAGATTCAAGCAATTATCTTTTTCAATTAAGGATAGAATAGGTTGAACTAAATACTAAATCTAGAGGCACCTTATGAAGTATGGTGGCAAAGGTCCGGAGAAGGTCTTGCAAAGGTCCGATGGCGGCACTAGTCGGAAGGAGGTTTGGCACAATCAGCGACTATGGGTGGCCCGTCGAAGGTTCGATGACAGTTGGACAGTAAAATGAAGGTCCAACAGATGTTGGCGGCTAGGTAGAGGTCAAAGAATGTTACCGGCGAGGAAGGGGTTTGGTGCCAATTGCCGACCTGGAGGAGGTCGGACGGTTGTTGGTTAACGGAGGTCTATTAACATTGGTCATATGGAGGTTGACAATCGGCTAAGGGGAAAATTTCCAACGGCGATTGGTTAGGTGGAAGTCTGGCGGTAATGGTCAGCAATTGGCAGAGGTCCAGCGGCGATGATCAACCAACAAAGGTTTGCTGGCATTGGTGCTTGGGTGGAGCTCTAATATATTTGGAGTCTCATAGCTCTCTCCAATCTCTAGCCAAAGTTCCCCCTCATGTTGAGACTGGGGTTTTTTTTTTTTCGAGTGACATTCCCTGTAAATATGAGAAAATTAGGAGCATTTCATGAGTCGACCCATATTGATTCCTCGATCACAGATTATTTTATCAACATTTAGGTCTATAAATGATATCAGACTTAAGTGATCTTACACTCATTGGATTTGTCTGATCGAGCTGCTCAATTTGATTATAAGCATGTCATATTTGTATATCATTTGGTCACTCAATTCAACCTTTAAAATTTCCTATTATGCTTTATGTCATTGATTTGGGCTCTACTGGACTCAAATTGGAATGTTTTTGGTGTCGTCAAGCCCGTCTCGTTGAAACATTCATTTTGATTATAACTTCATCGAAATCAAAGTCCAAATTATCTCTAATTTAATTAGACTTCTTTGAGTTATAATTTTTATTTGTTAAATCTGCATCATCTTACTAAAGATAATCCATCACATGAGTCTTTTATTGAATTTAATCTGCCCATTGAGAACAGTGATTCCAATTTCTAGAAATTATTGATACGTCCTCAAAAAATTATCTTGATGGGGGCACGAATCTCGATGCAAAATCAAGTTGGAAACTTCCAAGATTAAAATTGGGACCATCTGAACTCTAATTTCAGCATACTTATAGTCGAACTAAACGTCTCGGAATACGAACCCAACAACACAAATTCGACTCAGTCCAAGCCCAAATGTGTCCAAATCAATGGTCCGAAGTGTTGTTGGAGGGTTTGAACCACAATTTGGATTACCAAACAGTTTCCAAACATGACATGCTTGACAAGACAAATCCAACGAGCCTGATATCACTGAATTTGACATCACTAAGACATTCAAATGTCCATCAAACTGTCTATGATTAAGGGATTCAATATCGGCCGTCCATCCAACCACTCCCCATTTACCCTTGTTTTCTCAGCTATTTACGGGACATGCCACTCCAAAAATTTATAAATAAACCCCTCATTTCTCTTAAATGGGGACCCAAGCAAGAAGAAGAAGATAAGAAGGAAGAAGAGAAGGAAGAAGCTCCTTCTCGACCATCGCCTGACGTTGTTGCTCCGCCGGACCACTGCTTGAGGCCCTCACCTCCTCCGGACCACCACTGGAGGCCCTCACCTCCATCGGACCACCGCATGAGGTCGTTGCTTCACCGACCCACCACTTGAGACCCTCACATCCGTCGGACCACCGCCCAACATCGTTGCTCTACCAGACCACCACTTAAGGCCCTCACCTCTGCCGGACCATCGCCTGATGTTGTTGCTCCGCTGAACCACGACTTGAGACCCTCACCTCCGCTGGACCACCGCCTGACGTCGTTGCTCCACCAAATCATCACTTAAGGCCCTCACCTCCGCCGGACCACCACCTGAGGCCCTGAGCTCCACCGGACCACTACTTGAGGCCCTAAGCTCTGCCAGACCATCACTTGAGGCCTTGAGCTCCGTCAGACCACCACTTGAGGCCCTGGGTTCTACCGGATCACCACCTGAGGCCCGAACTTCTCCCAGACCACCACGTGACGCCCGGACTTCTGTCGAACAACCACCTGAGGCTTGAACTTCTGCCGGACCACCAGCTGAGGCCCGAACTTTTACCGAAACACCGCCTAATGCTTATAATTCTATCAAAGTACCGCCCTTCAACTATGGTCTATCAGACCCCTGTCTCCTGTCGACTACTATCCTTCCGACCTCCGTCGCCTACTATGATCCTTCCGACCAAACAAACATGTCTATATTGTAACTCCCACCATGTAATGTGCACTATATGATGTACATTTGTACCATCAAGCCAAGGCCTTCTCCCAAGGAAGGGCCTCATTTGTAATCGAATGTAAATACTAATTGATTCATTCAAACTGGGTTAGGCCCCATGGGTTTTCCCCCTTTTTAGGGGTTTCCACTTAAAAACTCTAGTGTCTCTTATGAATGCTACACCCTCTATCTAATCTGCTTGTGTGCTGGATCTTCGTACAATGCTAAGACGTTAAACTATATATTTCTCTACCGCCGCGAATACTCCCTGACGCAACAATTATAAATTTCAAATATATGTCTTTGAATTCAATCAAACAAAGATAATCAATTTAATTTTTGAATGAAGATTAGAGCCTCCCTAAAGGTTTTATGAATCTAATATGTCTCTCATATAATATAATTCATCAATCAACGGTGGAGCCATACAATTTTTCTAGTGATGGCGCAAATTGATCTAGTCTTAAGACCAATATTAGCAATTTTAAGAAGTTTCTATATGAATTCATTTTTTAAAAAATATAAGGGTATAAAAATGATTAATCATTTTTACTTCTATTTCAATTGAAAATAAATATTACTAATATTAGAAAATACTTATAATTAGACTCAATGAATAGCGAAAAATTAGAGCATCGATTTAGGGATTGTGAATATCCGATTTGGATCTAATTCATAAACTAAGTAAAATAAACTCTTTTTAGAAGAAAATATGAGTCTTAACATAGATATTATAAACCTTAAATACCTCACAACAGATCTAATTTGTTTAATAACAACAACCAGATCCATTCTTGGCGACAAGATCATAATATGGCCAAAAGAATTATGAAGTTTGATCATCATTAATAATTATGTTTTATGAATGATTATTTTTGCTTATTTTCAAGAAATAAGCCTATGGAAAATTGTAATACCTGTCATTATATCCATATAGTTTTTAGTAACTAATCATTAATTTTAAGTTAATTAATATTTATGAGTTTTAGAATATTGAATGGGGTAAAAAATAATTGATGTTTGGGAATAAAAAGGTGAAAATTCAAGTTTTGAATTTTATTTTGTGGGCACCACGGTGTTGGGGAATATGACGCCCTAGTGCTGAGCTCAAGAAAATTAAAAAATAAATAGGTTTTAGGTTAGCGCCGCGGCACCAAGAAGTGTCACCTATGCGCTAGGTTTCAAGTGAGCATATTATGGAAGCATCAATACGATTTTTGGAGAGTTGTGGCTTTGGGATAGTTGGGCATCGCGACGCTAGCTCAAAATAATAAAATTTTTAATATTAAAATATCTCAATTCATTTGCTCATTTCATCACCACCCTAGGCTTGCCATAGATGGGAGGAGGAAGGGAAAGGTGAAAAAGAAAGACATGGAACGAATTTGGTGGCCAAGGTCTTGAATTCGTTCGTTGTGTCAGTTTAGGAAGTTGCATAGCTCTAGGTAGACTCCTAAACCCTTATATTTAATTTCAATTCCAATAAATTTGCTAGAAGTCATGAACAAAAATTTATTTTTATGGGATTTACAAAGTTTTCATTGCATGATTTTTTTTTAATGTTATTATGCTCTTTAGAATGGACATTTTGGCTATATGCAATTGAGTTTTCAACGGTTGACTTTTCCTGTACAAAATTTCGAGCAAATTACTGAGCTGAGGTTGTAGTTATATAAATGTTTTGAAATATTCATGCGAAAGTTGCTATGAAAGTAGAAATTGAAAAAAAGAAAGTCCAATGAGCATTTTGTTATACATGAAAAGTGGCTTTTATTGATAGTTTATATACTTCATGCTTAGTACATTGATCACATTATTAAGTACTATTACATTGTATTTGCATTATACACTCATACCATTAGAGGAGTTATGTTCTAATGGATGAGAAAGTGCACTCTCAATTATGTTACAAATGGTCCTAGCTATACTCTTATAACCCCATCTACCTGATGCAGATGTGAGAGGGATTTTAGACCAATTGTTGGAAGTAGATGTGAGAGGTTAAATAATATTATAAATACGTTTCTGACCCCATATGTCTAATTTATATACGGGAGGAATTCTAGCCACACATTGCGTGTAGGTGTGGGAGGTATAAGGGGAAGCAGAGATATAAGAAAGCATCGTGTCGCACCTTATAATCTAATTTGAAAAAATTATTTCTTTTATCTTTTTTGAATAATATTTATAATTATCTAATTTCTTTCAATAATAAAATATTAGTAAAAGCAAAATCTATTGATCAAAACATCAATATATCTTTAACCACTATCCAAAAATTATGTACAATAAGTCAATAACCAAGAGTACTACAATAACAATATATTGTCCACTCACTCCTAACTTTTGAAGAATATCTAAAAGAATAAAAAATAACATTATAACATGATGAATACTATAACTGATAAGCCTCACACTCATGATCTTCCTTCATCACCTTGAAATTATTTAAATTATATATAATGAACTAAAAACCTTAGCATGTTACTACCATCATACAATTGATCTCAAAGTACGATAAAAAAAGTATTTATATAATTATTTAGTTTGTAATAGTGATAATTAATATGAGCATAAATATGCGCAGAAACAATAAAACATATATTATATGATAAAATATGTGAACTAACAAACCAATATTAGAGGCTAGTAAAATAGTGTAGCACAAAAATTGTAAATATATATAAACCAATAATGTCACGCCCTGGGATCTAAATTGAAATATATATTTATTTGAATTCAAATAAGAGATCTTTTCTTAATTAGTTCCCTCATAATTTCCCTTCTATCATAATAAATTATGTCTTTGCTGGGCCCCACAAGGGGGGCAAAATCTTCCTGAATTTTCTTCCAGGTTCAACCCCTCCACTGCCTGCTGGGCCGACCTGTCCATTATTCCTTTGCATGTAGCTGTAACATCAGTCTCTTAAACTTTGACACCTCGTGTGTGATCTTCGATATGTCTATAAAAGATTCTGTTAAAATGATTGTGAATTCAATTGTGGGTATGAATGATTTAAGAAATTTAACAAATAGGTGTGTAAAATCCTTAGTTTCAGGCATGGATAAGATTCAGAAAGTAGCTATCTACTCTAAAATTGTTTGGGGAAATGCTCCAATGCAGCTAAATTCAGATTTTCTGCAAAATTCTGTTATATGATAAGTTATTTGGTATTTATGTCTTTAATTTTAAGAAAAATATATTTATTAATGTTTATGCTTCATAATAACTTATTTTGTTTTAATTTTTTTTTTTCACACAATTATTATGTCACATATGTTTTAATTAAATAAAATTAGTATTTATTGTGTCATCTAGTTGAACCCTCGTCGAACCTTCAGATCGTGAACCTCTCATCCATCAAGTTCGTTGTACGGTTCGATTTTCACAACCTTACCTTCGACCTCCGTCACACATTCCCATCGACTTCTATTGCCCGACTATGATCTCTCCGACCTCTGTCCCCCGACTACGGTATATCCGACCTCCGTTACATGACTATAACCCCTTCGACCATTGTCACTTGACTATAGCCCTTCGACCTCCGTCACCTGACTACAGTCCCTCTGACCTCCGTCTACTGTCGACCAAGGTTCTCAAACCACTGTCATCCGACAACAATCCCTTCAACCTTAGTTGCTCAACTAGGGTCTTTCTGACCTCTGTTGCCTGCAGACTATGATCATTCAAACCACTTTTGCCCCCAAACTGTGGTCCTTCTGACCACTGTTTCCCGATAATGATCCCTTCTATCTCAATCGCCCCACTATGGTCCTTTTGACCTATATCGCCCATTAACTACTATCCATGCGAACAGGGGTGGAACCAGCCATAATTTTTATAGGGGGCAAACTTATAAGTAACTAGTAGTATATATGTCGGGGGTCCAAGGGGGCAGCGCCTCCTGATAAGGTTCGACCTGGGGGACAATTGCCTAAATTTTTATTTACTATTTCTCTTTGTATTTGGTTCATCATTCTCTAACAATAACATATCTACACAAGATATTTAATTATATTGTGGACAATTACCTAAAGAACATAGTATTTTAATATTTTTAGGGGGGGGGGGACAATTGCCTAAAAACTCTTATAATAAAGACTAAAAAATAATTTTTGGGGGGGGGGGGGTCAAATTATCTAAATAATAGTATAATTAAAAAAAAAAATCAGGGGGGCAACCTCCAAAGGGTTCCGCCCCTACATGCGATCTTCATCATCTGATAACAGACCTATGACCTTAATCGTCTGACTGCAGCCCCTCGGACCTTCATTGTTTGACTACGGTCCTCCATGTAAGATATATAAGAAGTGTACTTTCTTGTAAGACTAGCTGCCACGTCATTAAGACGATACAGCCACTTGGCTTTTCATTATTCTTATATATTCTGGATGTAATCTGTTTTCATCTGAAATAACAAAAGTTTAGTTTCTCTGAGTTTCCTTTCTCCCTGTTGGCTCAAGCCGTACTCATCTCACAAACTCTCACCGCTATCCCATCTGTGTGTTTTTATCGGCTACGCCCCTCTCCAGAAAGGCTATCGTTGTCTCGATCCTATAAACAACAAGGTCTACACATCCCGCCACGTAGTGTTCAATGAAGAAATCTTTCCCTTCAACCCAATACCAAACCAACGATAGTCCGTCACATCTGATTCCCCCTCTCCTTCTTGTTCCCACCAACGGTCTACCATTCTCCATCAGCGATCACATTCCAAATCCCACTACCCACACAATCACAACCCAATCTACTATCCATTCTTCACCCGCACCGGATCCTCCCATACTCGCAACCTCCAATAGTCAACATGACATCCCACCTTCACCCAATATCACCTCCTGCACTACCATTCCTATCTCACAACTTATCACTCATCACATGGCTACCAGATCCAAGATGGGTCACTCCAAACCAAAGAAACTCTTCAACCTCTCCCATATCATTCACGACACCGAGCCCACATCCTACAACCAAGCAATCAAAAGCGCGTATTGGCGATCCGCCATGTCACAAGAATTCCAAGCTTTACAAATTCAAGGAACTTGGGATCTTGTCCATCCCCATCTGAAACAAAACGTTCTCGGCTGCAAATGGACCTACCGAACGAAACTTAAATCTGACGGCACCGTAGCACGGTATAAAGCCCGACTAGTCGCTAAGGGCTTCAATCAAGAACACGGAATCGACTACACGGAGACCTTCAGTCCCGTTGCCAAAATTCCTACAGTTCGTGTCCTCATTCTTATAGCTCTTCACTTCAAGTGGGACATTCGCCAACTCGACGTCTCCAACGCCTTCTTGCACGGCCAACTATCCGAGACAGTTTACATGCAGCAACCACCTGGCTTTCAAGACGCCGTACACCCAACACACGTGTGCAAACTAAACAAGGCTCTATACGGACTCAAACAATCCCCACGCGAATGGTACGTTACTCTATCCAATCACCTTTAAAATTTTGGGTTTACCATTAGCACCGCTGACCCCTCTCTTTTTACATATAAATCGGGTACAAATCAAGTCTACATCCTCATCTAAGTCGATGATATACTACTCACATGCAACCCAACCTCGGAGATCACACGCCTTCTAGCCATTCTCCACGACAAATTTCAAATGCAAAACCTGGGCTCCCTAGCCAACTTTCTCGGCATCCAAACCACTAACACAACCTATGGAGTGCTTCTACATCAGCAACAATATGCCAAAAGAATCCTGGAACGAGATGGCATGCAAAATTCAAAGCCCATAGCCACTCCTATCTCTTGCAAAACAAACAACTCCACCAGCTGCAGCACGGACTTCACCAACCCTCATCTCTACCGCCAATTAATTGGATCGCTCCAATACCTCACCCTAACCCACCCCGACATCCAGTTCGCCGTGCACCAACTAAGCCAACACATGTACGCTCCTCTCAACAGCAACTTTGATGCCCTCAAAAGACTACTTCGATATATCCAAGGATCAACGTCTACAGGTATCCCTCTACACTGAGACAACTTAAATTTACAAGGCTATGTAGACGCCGATTGGGCCAACAATACCCAGGACCGTAAATCTATTTTTGGGTATTGTAACTTTCTGGGAAAATCACTTATCTCCTGGCAAGCTAAAAAGCAATCTACAGTGGCTAGATCCTCCACCGAAGCAGAATACCAAGCTTTGGCATCCAAAGCCTCAGAAGTCATTTGGCTTCGCCGTCTACTCGAGGACTTTCACCTTTCACAATCAACACCTATAATCATCTACTGCGACAACACGTCCGCCATCGCACTTGCCAACAATTCGGTATACCATGCCATAACTAAACACATTGACGTGGATTGCCACTTCATCCGAGACTGCATCTGCTCAAAACATTTATCCGTTCACCACATATGTACCAACGATCAAATCGCCGACGTGTTTACCAAGCCTCTGCCAATCCGAAGATTTAAATTCCTATGAAACAAACTAATCTCCGCTCCACCGTCATTAGTTTGCGGGGGCCTGTAAAATATACAAGAAGTGTACTTTCTTATATGACTATCTGCCATGTCATTAAGACGTTACAGCCCATTGGCTTTACATTATTCCTATATATTCTGGATGTACTCTATTTTCATTTGAAATAACAAAAGTTTAGTTTCTCTAAGTTTCCTTTCTCCCTGTTCGCTCCTCTCCGTCTCGCTCTTATCACTCCAGACTAAACAAATATGTAAATATTCTCTTAAGAACAACTCTCATGTTATTGGATTCTTCTAGCTACAACCATTTAATATGCTTTATATGATGTATATTAGACATTGTACCAACAACTTCACCCAAGGAATGACATTCTTTATAATCATTAACAAATACTAGTCTAATCGACAATTTTAACTAAGTTTGGCTCAGTGGTTTTTCACTTTTCAAGATTTTTATGTTCAAATTATGGCATCTCTTATAATTATGCCACCTCTCTATCTCATTTGTATATGTGCTGAATTTTCGTACAAACCTAAGACAATAAACTCTATATTTCCTAGCGTTGCGAATGTTCTAGAACACAATAATTATAATTCAATTTTAATGAAATGAAATTTGACTATACTGTTTTTATATTTTTATTAGAGATTTAGTAACTCTCGTTGTTATTATTTATAGACGAGACAATTAATCATATGTTTAAGTAAATCCAATCCTTTCTTTAAATCCTAGGGCATTAAAATAACTTTCTTAAGATATATTTGGAATAGTTTTTTTGGCTACTTTTTTCTCATAGTTTTTCATAAATTTATGTGATGAAAAAATTCCTTTCTACAATCATAATAATGATTTTTTTTTACAACCTCAAAACAAACTTTAAGACTGACTGGTGTGGTATCGCAGCTCTGCTAAGGTTTATCCCTTCTTGCCGAGTTTGCGCCGCCTCCCTCCTCTCCCCTCCTCCGGCTAAGCCGGAGGCCTTTTATATTCCTTAGTGCTCTGCTTCTTCTCCTCTTTCCGGTATGGATTCCCTCCCGCTCTCTGACTTCCCCCCTTCGGTGCTTGCTGGCGGAGCCTCCCCTCCTCCAGCTCGTAACTGGAAATCTATTTTTGCCCTGGTGGAAAGTAACCCTCAAGCGTTCCACTTCTCTCATCATCCACTTGAACTGGAAGTCATTCCCTTTACTAGCGAAAAGCTGTCTCTTGGGGCTGAAGATTGGAGACACTGTTTGGTTGGCTACTCCTTAGGCAGGCGTCCTTTTTACGAAGCCTTGCTCGCGGCTTTGAATAAAACTTGGAACCTCAAAGGTGCGCTGCAAATGTTTTCTCTTTCAAACGGTTTCTTTCTATTTCGCTTTGCTTGTGCTGAAGACCTAGATGCGGTGTGGTCTAGAGGTGTCTGGTTTATCCTAGGCAAACCGTTTTTACTTCAAAAGTGGCATCCTAAGTTTAAACCTAAGAGGGAAGATCTCTCTTCAGTCCCTATATGGATAAAAATTCATGATCTCCCCCTGGCTTGCTGGAACTCTGAGGGTATTTCTAGGATTGCCAGTAAGGTTGGGGTTCCCATAGTAGCTGACACTCTTACCACAAATAAAATCCGTCTCACATATGCTCGTATTTGTGTCCTGGTTGATAATAAAGCTAATTACCCAGATGTTATTCAAGTTTCCTTGGATGGGGATGTTGTCTCCCTGAAAGTTCAATACGAATGGAAGCCCTCTCCATGTGCTCATTGCAACTCTCTTGTTCACCAATCCTCTTTCTGTCCAACCAAGCCACCTACGTCTAACACTGTTGCTACTACCTCTTCTAATCCAAGGGGGCGTAGTCGTAGCCGTTTCAGGACGCGAAATCCTTCATCTCAACCGATTTCGCAACCCAGCCAACCAGCCAGCCAGCCACCCAACCAACCCCCGACCCAGCCTCCTCCTCATCCAACTGCTGGATCTTCCCGGGATCCTTTACCAGCGTCTAGCTCCACTCCTGGCATCTCTTCATCCCATGCCTCTTTGACTCTGCCAGTCAATAGCATTGGGAAACCTCTTCATTACCAGCCTCACTCACCCCCGCCCCAACCCCAAAAACCTGCCATTATTATAAATTCCTCTGAGATTCCACAGCAAAATCAAATTTTGCCTTCTGGCATTTCAGGTCCTACAGCTGCTATGGTGGTAGACTCCTCCGCTATACCAAACCTTAAGTCCCCCTTAGATGAGGCCTCCACTTCCATCTCCACTACATCTGGTAACTCTTATTCTTCTGAAAATGCCTCTCCTGATGGAGTCATCTCTCCAAATCGTTTTGAGATGTTAAGCGCTCAGGCATGGGAAGAGATGCTCTTCTTGACAACAAAGCTCTTATGGATTCAAATACAAAATCAAGTAAAAACAAAGAGCAGGCGTAGGCTCAGCCACCTTCTCCGATGATCCAGAAAAAATCTGCTAGGGGTAAGCAGAGCAAAAAGACCCCCAAACCCAACCCTTCTTGATGTCTTTGCCGAACATTGCGGCATGGAATGTTAGGGGGTTCAATCGCCATGACAAGGTGCTATGTTGTAAACATCTTGTTAATTCTTTTAAACTTGATATGATTTGTCTTTTGGAGACTAGGATCCATCAACCTGCTTTGAGCAATCCTTTCTTTGAAAAGTTACATGAGATTTTCTCTAATGAAAGCAGCTGCAACAATTTTGATCTTTCTTCTTCGGGGCGTATTTGGATTAAATGGAATGCTAATAAGCTTCACTTTACTCCTTATCTTATTACTTCTCAACTTATCTCGGGCTCCATCTCTATTGGCTCTGTCAATCTTTTCCATATTTCCATTATTTATGCTGCTAACTGTAGCACTGAGAGAAAGGAATTGTGGACTCTCATTGCCAATACTGCTCCCTATTCTAGCACTCCTTGGGTTTTGATGGGAGATTTCAACTGTTGCAGATTTGACTCTGATAAGTTGGGTGGCTCTCCTCTTCAGCATGGTTCTCATGTGGATTTTAATAATATGATTTTTGATAACTGTCTTAGTGATCTTTCTACAGTGGGCTCCTTCTTCACTTGGTTCAACCAACGTACTGATCTCCCTATACACATTAAGCTGGATAGGGCTTTAATCAACAATGCTTGGATGGATGCTTTTCCTCGCTCTTTCTGCCCTATTCAAAGTCCCTCGTGCTCGGACCATTGCCCACTTATCTTGCAAGATGGCATTTTTGCTTAATTCTCACCACAGATTCCTCTTCAAAAACTATTGGACTAAGCTTGATAAGTATTGGTACATTCTTCTGGAGGCTTTTTCTAAGCCTATTTCTGGTAATCCCCTCTCCTTTTTATGCCATACTCTCAAACAGGTGAAATAAGGCATTAAAAATGAATCTTGGGCTAGCTCTTCCAAGATTAACCCCTACCTTGAGGAACTTACCAAGAAACAATCTGTTTTATTGGGCATGATTCACGGGAATCCTTCAGATACTACTCTCAATTTTGCTCTAAAAGAGACCAATCTTAAAGTATCACAGATCTCCAACATTATGGCTTCTTGGGTTATTCAACGGGCAAAAGTTAATTGGCTTAGGCATGGCGAGGATGATCTAAAATTTTTGTTTGACAAAATCAAGAGTAGGCAAAGCAATTCAAGATCTGTTGTTAATTTTTTTGCCTCTTCTCCGACTTCTGGCAGAAATGAGGTTATTAAGGGGATCATTCAACATTATCAAACTTCGTACAATCCTCCTCCCCCCTCTTCCCTGGATATTAACATGTTTCCGATTGGGAATTCAATCCCTGGTGCTTACTTTGACTCGCTCACTCAACTGGTTTCTGTATTGGAAATTCGCAAGGCTGTTTTTAAAGGCAAATCAAATTCTACTCCTGGGCCGGATGGGTTCAATTCTCATTTTTACAAAACAGGATGGCATATTGTGGGTCCTTTGATGTGCACTGCTGTTAAATCCTTTTTTTCTAATGGGTATCTTCCCTCTAGAATTAAGGCTACTGCGCTGGCCCTTATCCCCAAACATAATAAGGCTGAGCACCTTTCTGACTTCCGGCCTATTGCCTTATGCAATTCTCCGTATAAAATTATTGCCAAGGTGTTATCTAATAGATTCAGCCACATTATGCCTTTAATTGTCAAACAAAACCAATCTGATTTTGTTAAATCTAGGGTTTCTACTGATAATATCCTTCTAGCCAATGAGATTCTTGCTCTTGCTAGGAAAAAGGGTGGCAATAAGTACTTTTGTGCTAAGCTGGATATTAGGAAAGCTTTTGATACAGTATCTAGGGAATTCTTGATTGCAAGGATGTTGCTAAAAGGCTTTCCTCATCTTTTTGTTAGCTGGATCAAATCCTGTATTTATGATGTTAACTTTTCTGTGGTTATTAATGGTGCCCTGGAGGGGTATTTTTCTTCTTCGGCTGGCTTAAGGCAAGGTTGCCCGTTAAGTCCTTTCCTGTTTTGCCTAGTGATGGATGCGTTTTCCTCTTTGCAGGATGAGGGTGGATTTAAAGGAATTTGCTTGGAGGGCTTCTCTCTTTCTCACCTTTGTATGCTGATGACGTTATTATTTTTGGGGAAGCCAATTTAGATAATTGCATAGCTCTATCCAATGTTCTCAAGGCTTTTGCTAATTCCTCTGGTCTTCATGTGAATATGGAAAAAAGCTTTGTTATGTTTCCCAAACATGTGCTTAATCAACAGGAGCTTTGTCAGGCCTTATCAATACACAACATCAGTCACAAAATTTCCTATTTGGGCATCCCTCTGTCCTTCAATAGGCTTAAACTTGTGGATTTCATGCCTCTGATTGACAGCATTACCAAAAAATTATCGGGCTGGAAAGCTAACTTGCTCTCTTTCGCGGGGAGGGCTCAATTCTTAAAATTCACCATCCTTAACTCCATAGCTTACTGGATCAGGGGTGCCATTCTACCTAGGGCTGTCTACAAATGTTTCAAAAAAGTGTGCTCCAAATTCCTTTTTTTTGGGGATCCAGGGAACTCCAAGAAAATTCACATGGTTTCTTGGGAGAAGGTGTGCAGGCCGAAGCAATTTGGGGGACTGGGCATTCCTTCCCTGGATGGAATGCAGTTTGCCTTTAATTGTTCTGTTGTTTTGAGAATGTATAATTTGGACTCTCCTTTCTCCTATTGGCTCTGTTCTAGGTACCAATCCCCTTGGTGTCCCCCTCCTCCCAACGCTTCAAAATTCTGAAAAATGATTTGTGAAACGGCTGTTGCTACCAGGAGTAAATTCTGTTTTTCGGTCAATGCTAGAGCTCCTATTTCTATACACTGGGATCATTGGTGCTATAATGGTAAGCTGGATGATTTTTCTGATGGTTTTTATGTCCTGCGAGCTACCTCTCCCAAATCTCTATTAAGAGATCTCATCTCCAATGACAAGTGGGATTTGCCTGTTGATATTCCCTCTCTTGTTAGGGAAGGAATTCAGGGAATCCCCATCTATACTGCTGCTAATAATTGCTTATATTGGGGAAATTCTCCAAACAGTAAATTTTCTGACTTTCTGTTAGAATATTACTCCAATCTCCCTAAATGTCCGTGGGTCAATCAAGTTTGGCATAAGTCTCATGCTCTAAGATATTCCAGCTATACTTGGCTTGCTTTACTTAATGGACTAAAAACTGCTGATGCCTTGCTAAAAAGGAATGTTCTTATTCCTTCTACTTGCAGTCTTTGTAATGGTTATCCTGAAAGTATTTCTCACCTATTTTTTGAATGGTTGTACTCTTATGAGATCATTACTGAGGTAATTCCACCGGCTAGAAAACTGCTTCTTAGGCCTAGTATTCTACAGCTTTTAGAATGGATTGGTGGGGATCTTTCTTTATCGCAGCAAGTGAAAAAAATGTATTTTCTTTTTATTTGCTGTTGTGTTTACCATATTTGGAAAGAGAGAAATAGTAGAAGGTATGGGAATTTGGTATCCAGTAGCACAGCCAATGCTTTTGTCATTAAAAGAGCTGTTTATGGGAAGATTTTGAAATGGAAAAACTCGTTGGATTTGCTGGGAACAGTATAAGGCGGGGGCTATGCTCTGATCTGGTTTTCTCTGGCCTCTCAATGCCCCTTTGGTGTATGGTGCTTTGCCCAACCTGGACGATGATGAATCTCCCCTTTTCCTTCCCTTGGATGGTCATTGGGCAACCAGGGATTGGAATGTCGATAAATCTTTCCAATTTTCTGAGTCCAGACTTGTGGGCTCGGGAGCTGTTTTATTTTTGTCTTGCTGCAGGTGCTGGCTTGCACCTTCTTATTTCTGATGCTCGAGCTTCGTTGATTGGCTATTTGCTGGGAACTCTTCACTCGGGGACTTCTTCTACTTTGCTGACTAATGCTTTGCACAATTCCAATGTCATATGGGATCGGATGGCCACTCTGATGGATTATGTCCAGTTTTGGGTTACTTATACTGCTTACCACTTTTTTTGCTTCTTTTTTGATTTTTGAAAGTATATGGGTGGTATAGTTGGGTTTTTTTTTTATTTCTCCCTCATAAGCTTTTGTTTTATTGCTTATGATGGGTAGTTTTTTCTTATATTTTCCTTACTTGCAATGCTCCTTCTTATTAGTAATATATGTGCTTATGCCCCAAAATTCCCAAAAAAAAAAAAAAAAAAAAAACTTTATAAAATTCTGCAACCATCCCAAAGGCTTTTGATAAAATGATGAAGATGATAAAGTAAGCCAATACGTAATATATATATATATATATATATATATATATATATATATATATATATATATTAAAAGTAATTTTTTAGTTAGCCAATACGTAATATAAGTTGCATTAACAATCAAAATTAGGTTAATATAAATAACAATCAAATTAATGTTATATAATAATAACGACTAAAAAAAAGAAAAATCATTTTTATTATGAATAAATGACATATTATTATTGATATATTCTTTAAAAATTATTTTGATCGAGCACGAATCTCGAGGCAATATCAAGCCGGAAACTTTAAAGATTAAATCCGGGAGCACCTGAACTCCAATTTCAGCGAGCTTATGGTCAAACTGAGCGTCTCGGAAATACGAACCCAACGACACCAAACTCAACTCAATCCGAGCCCAAATGAGCCCAAATCAAGCACTAGAAGTGATGTTGGAAAGTTCTTACCACAATTCGGGTTACCAAACGGTCTCCGATTTTAACGAGCTTATAGTCGAATCGAACGGCTTGACGAGACAAATCCAACGAGCCCAAGATTGTCGAATTACGACATCATTAGAACCTTCAAAATTTTGACGAACGGGTACGATCAAAGGATTCAATATCAGCTATTCGTTCGACCACTCCTTATTTGCCCCTGATCTCACACCTATTTACAAGCTATGCCACTCCAGAAAATCTATAAATAGACCCCTCATTTCTTATGAGAGGGGACCCAAGCAAAACGCAAGAAGAAGAGGAGAAGAGAAGAATAGGAGGGAAGAGACTCCTCCTCCTCGACCGCCGCCAGGGTTCCGCCCGAACTCCAAATGACGCCGGAATTCTGCTTGACTTCCACGGTACACTGGAATTCTGCCCGACTTTCCCGGGACACCAGAATTCTGTCCGACGCTCAAGTGACGCCGAAATTTTTCCCAAGTAATGCCGGAGTTTCACCCAAACTCCAAATGACTTTGGAATTCCGCTCGACTTCCAAGTGACGCCGGAATTCTGCCCGACCTCCAAGTGACGCCGGACTTCTACTAGTTATCGGACTTTGGCTGGACGTATATCGAAGATGGATTTCTTTCCATTGTTGGACTTCTACCTGACATCCTTCTAACCTTCGTCGTTAGACAACAGTCTTTCCGATCTCTGTTGCCCGCCGACTACAGTCCTCCTGACTTACGTCGCCCGTCGACTACAGTCTTTCGGACCTCCGTTGCTCGCCGACTATGGTCCTTTTGACTTATGTCGCCCACCGACTATAGTCTTTTCGACCTCTTTCGCCCGACGATTACGGTCCTCCTAACTTATGTCCCCCGCCGATTATAGTCTTTTTCTATCTCTGTCGCCCGCCGACTACGGTCCTTTCAACTTACGTCGCCCACCGACTATAGTCCTTCCGACCTCCGTCTCTAGATGACTACGATCCTCCTGACTTACATCATCCGTAGACTACAGTCTTTTTGACCACCGTCACCAGACTATAATCCTCCCGACCAAACGAACACATCAATGGTGATTCTTTGTATTCACATCATGTAATGTACTCTATAAAATGTACATCAAGCTAAGCCCTTATCCCAAGGAAGGGCCTCATTTGTAATCAACTGCAATACTAGTGGATTCATTCAAACTGGGCTAGGCCTCGTAGTTTTTCCCCGTTTTTAGGAGTTTTCCACGTAAAAATATAGGTTTCTCCTATGAATGCTACACACTCTCTTATCTGATTGCGTGCCGGCTTTTTGTACAATGCTAAGACGTTAAACTTTATATTTCTCTACCGCCGCGAATACTCCTGGACACAACAATTATATTAATAAGATACTACAAAATTAAAAAATTATATTTAAACTAAACCTGTTCTTTAAATAATAATATTACTGGATAGTAATATTTTTAAAATAACTTTAAACAAAACAAACCCTAAATTTCACTCTAATTACATATACATTAGTTCGGTCAATTTATATAATAAAATTCAAAATTTCAAGAAAATTAATTACGAATATTTTTTAAAATTTTGGTAAACAAACCTTATAAATTTCAAAAACAATCCATCCACCACCATCTTTTTTTGACCTGACTTTTTTTTTTCTAAATAAATAAATAAGGAAAGAAAATTAAAGCTATCTGCCTTCCGTCAGACATTAACTGGAACGATCTATTTTAAATTATTAATTATTTCGTTCTCACCTTAGCCTTTTTTCATTTATAAATTTATGTGTATGATGGAGGATTTGCTCAGCGTTTTGAGAACTTGACCTTTGTTTATCCTCTCGATCGGCAACCTAGGGTTTTCAGCTTACACGGCCACTTAAAGTTCAGCCGTCAAGAACCGGAAGCTTACGAAACACTTAGATCGCCCTCTTCGCTAACAGATGATTCTCAGTAACAGAGGGTCTTTAAAAATCCTCATGTCAGAATCTTTGTAAACGCTCAGATCTATCAGGAAGACTGAAAATCTCTACCATTCTTCTCAAAGAACAAACCTTTTCTCTGTGACAAAACCTTTTGAGGAATAAATCTGACCAGATTTCCTTCCCTGTGGATCCGCAAGAGAGTCTCGTTATTTTTTGTTTCTATACCTGAAATAATATTTTTTCCGACTTCTTAGACCGAATCATGACGTAATGGTTTAAACGGATCAACCAAGCACAGATCTGTTGAACCTAGTTAAGGGCTTTTCGTTTTGAACCTCAAAGGAAGAAAAAAATTTCCGGATCAAGCTTAAAAATGTTCAGATCTGTCGTGTATCATGGAAACTCACTTATCGGAGAAGTAGAAATCCAGCCCAAGAACTCAAACCTTGGAACATGGACGAGGGAGATCCGAATCTCCCACTTCTCCCCTCCCAGCGATCGCTGCCCGCCACTGGCAGTTCTACACACTATTGCCACGTCTGGCGTCTGCTTCAGAATGGAATCGAAGCGATCCGCGGAAGAGTCACTGCTTTTTTCAGTATATTCTGCCTGTCTCAGAGAGAACAAGGTATTTTTCTTAATTAAAGGAAAATGGCTAAAAAATCAATGAAATCAAAGGGGTTTCAGACAATAACATTTAAACCCTAAAATTTATTACTAAAATCATTAGTCAGAATATCAAACGTATGAACAGTGGCTAGATCGGCACTTCTTCTCTGAACGAATATGCCCTACTAAACTACAAATATAATGAGCAATTTATACCCTATATTTATTTGAGACGAAAATTTCACACTTCATAAATGAATAGCTGAACCTGCCATGCTTAAATAAAAGGCAGTATCTCCGGATCTTGAATTTTGGAAGACAGTTTGAAATTGAGCTTATCAACAGCCATAAAAGCACTTTTTCACTGAATCTGTTACTTAGTTTGTTAAGCAATGTGGATAAGCTTATTTGTCAGAAACGGTTTGGAGCTTTGTATATTGTCTTTTGGGAAGGAGAAATTCAGTATTTATTTTGATTTAATGTGCCAAACATTATAATTGTATAAAGTGGCTATATGTATAATGAAGCTATGCTTAAGATCAATTAGTTCTATGCAATATTATCTATAGGTGCTATTTATATTATTAGCAGAGTAATGAGCAATTTTATCTTAATAAGTTTTTAATTTGCATCATACAATCTGCTAATGTACAATATTAATTTAATATATTATTACTGTTGCAAGTGGACCAAATGGTGTTATGATCAATGATGATGAATTTGAGATTTATACAACATAGATTTGTTCGATTTCTTTTCAAATAATTACACTACAGCCATCTTTGCAACTAGAAGAGTATTGTTTTGTCTTCTCCGATTTAAGAGATATTCATAACTTCCTAGATACAAGACTTAACTAAAAAGTTGTTTAGAAAATTTCGAAGTGCAAGAGGATCTTAAACTGTTGCAGGTTGAATTGATAATAAGCTTGCTGGTTTCCTATATGCTTAACAGAAGAAAATCATAATTAAAGACATGTAAACCTTTTCATGATCGATAGTTTTCACATCCTGGGTGTTCATTAGAAGTTTGTGAATCACTAACTTATGGTACTTGTTACATTTAAATTATGATTTTTGTATCTTGCATGTTTAATAATACCCATTGAGATCATTCTAATCATTATGGCATATTGTTATTATGAGATGGGAGGTTGGGAATTTCCTATTTATCAATTAGTTTATTTTACAAAGAAAGAAGTTGGGTATTTTGAAAATTAACATGAATTTTGGAGTTTGAAGTAGGCACTTTCCTGAAATCTGTAGCTTGAGTGGTAGAATGAGCACATATGTTATTTGGACATCAATTAGTTTCTTGGTGAATATGCATTTAATCTGACCAATGAACTTCAATGAGGGCATAGGTGAGTAGTTGTCCTGTTGCAAGAAACTTTTCCAGTTAAATCTTTCGTACATAAACTAGCAGCCTTGATCTTTTTATAGTTTGTTTCCTCAGTTGTTGATTTCCTAGCCAGACTTATCTTTTACTTTGGCAGATAAATTTAATCTGATGCCTTTTATATATGTGATGAGAATCTCTTTTATTCTTGCTACATTATATAGGTATCATGCAATTAAAAAAGAGGTTTCTCTGTGATGAGTTCGGCGGGGTAACAGTTCCTTATATGCAAAACATATAAGTCATAGATATTCATTTTTTCACCTGCTGTATTGGTTGGTTGAATCTATTACCCATTATTTTGTACATAATCATTCTACAAGCTATGTATTGCTTTCTTTAAATTGGCAATTTAAGGGCATGGTATTTAAAATACATATTTTTTAGAAATGCAAAGTAACTAAATGTGATTTATTTTGATTTTCAAGAGTTATTTGGTTGGAAATACTTAGAAACTAATTTATTATTTATTATGATATATTTTAAATGCAAAGTACATCATCTCTCTCTCTCTCTCTCTCTCTCTCTCTCTCTCTACCTTGTAAGGTTGGAGATAAGGCTGGGGATGGCTTGCGTAAGAGGCGGGAGTTTGAATAGGATTGGTGATAGAGGCGCATGGGAATTGGGTCGTTTATGGGGTTGGAGAAGGTGTTGCATGGGAGAGGGGTCAGGATTAGGAGCAAAGGGGTTGATGACTGTTGGAGCAAGTTTGGGGTTGCGAGTGAACTTGTATGCTGATAGGGATGGCGATGATGGCACATGGGAGAGGGGGTTGTGAGCGACGGGACATACGATGCAAGGATGCATTTGGAATATGGTTGTTTAGAAAAAAAAAAATGTAACGCACCGTAAGTGTGGCTTTTGAGGATTCGAAATTCCCAAAAAAATACTTTGCTTCTGCTTTATTTCATGCTAAACACGTAAAAAATAAAACCCATATATTTCTTTTATTTTATACCCCATAGCTTACAATCACACAACCCCTTCGTAAATTTTTGTACATTCCATATGTTTGATAGCCTCATATTTAAGGAGATAAATCCCCACTCAATTGTGAATGAATCACTATGTTCATTTTTTATGCTTTGGTGCATCCTCTGCTAAACCTTCTTGAACCCTTGTAAGAAGGTAAGAGTTAATTTATGCTTTAAGAAGCTAATTTTTTAAAAGTTGGTACTATTTGGTTGGTTTTCCCTATGGTTTAACAAAAAAAAATTAACAAATTGTTTGCTTATAAAATTGTCATTCTTTGTAGGCCATTTGATTTGGTAAGATAATGGATTTGTTTTGTTTCCTTTTTTATCCACATTCATTTTACCTTCTAAGTGAATACACTGTTGGAGTGTACCATCTATGTGTTAGCAATCAAGCTGAAATGACCATTCTCACATTTAAATGAACACATGTATTTTTTTAGTATAACGATATTTGCTCTTATGAGTGACTTTCATCTCTGCAGACAGCAGTTGCTTCAATAGGAGAGGAAGAACTCCATCTAGTTGCCATGCCTTCTAGGAGGAATCTTCCACAAAATTCATTTTTTTGGGGATATATTGTTGCACGTGGATTGTATAATTCCTGCCTTGTCATGCTTAATCTAAGATGCCTGGGAATTGTGTTTGATCTCGATGAAACTCTTATAGTTGCTAATACAATGCGCTCATTTGAGGATAGGATTGATGCCTTACAGCGAAAGATCAGCAGTGAGGTAGATCCACAGCGTGTTCATGGCATGCTTGCTGAGATCAAGCGGTATCAGGATGATAAATCAATCTTGAAGCAGTATGTTGACAATGATCAAGTTGTAGAAAATGGGAAGGTGTTGAAAGCTCAATCTGAGGCTGTTCCACGTCTGTCTGATAGTTATCAACTTTTAAATCGCCCTATTATAAGACTACATGAAAAAAACATCATACTTACTCGGGTCAATCCAACGGTAGGCTTTTGTTTCTTGTCCAAGTGTTTGTAAGGTTCTTTTTATGTCTTTCTATATTTTTGATGCATGCCATATTGTTGTAAATTAGTTGCTGTAGTCATTCTTTTTGGTCTTTATTAGTCAGATGACCTGCAATCATCTGGTTGAAGAACTACGCACTTTTACCAAAGGATGCTTATGAGATTAATTCACTGTCATTATCTTAAATATTGTAATTGTTATGTGGTCTATGCTCTCAAATGAATTTTTTTATAGTAATATTGGTGATAGACTGCTATTTATGTGACAAAATTTCTTCTGATTTGGTTCCATATTCGCACTACATTTACGTTTCTTGTTGTCGATTTTTTTCTAAGTTAGACATTGAGATAGATATTGAAGCGATGATATATTGGTTATCCTACAGTTTATTTTCTTGTACTAGACCTTGCAAATTGTATAGCCATGTGCATTCCTCATTAGCATAAATGGATGGGTGCATATGTTGTCTATGCATAAATTTTACTTAGATATGAATCTAAATTTGCATTCATCCGTGAAAAGGTTGGAGTAGCTCCAGTGACAAATAAGATTAGTGAGAGTCTACTTAGATGGTTTTGGTCATGTAAAACGGCGGCCTTTCAATGTCCCTATTAGGAGAGTAGATGTATTAGATTTGGCCTATATTAAGAAAGGTAGAGGTAGACCTAAAAAGACTTGGTTAGTAAATATTCTAAATGATCTCTATTATATTTAATTGAGAATTTGACTCTTAAATAGGACACAATGGAGAAAAAAAGATTCATGTAGCCGACCCCACGTAGTGGGATAAAAGCTTGATGTTGTTGTTGTTGTAGTAGTGCTCTCTCTCTCTCCCTACCTCTTGATATAGATCGTTATGTATGTATCCATATCCTAGGTTTTCATGACACCATATCATGTTTATTTATCACATCTATTGCATATCATGTTTATGATACATAGGTAGCTTTTAATGTAACTCGCTCATTTTTTTAAGTATTCAAAAACTCCCTTATTTTATGGCATTAAGGCTTAATTGTTTTATGGTTTGATAGTTTACTAGGGACAAGCTAGTAATGTCATCTCAATTGCATGCGACATTTGTTTTATGATCGCCAGATATTTATTCTTATGTGAGTGTTTTAGGAAAATGCCTTTTCTTTCTTAGGTGATGGGAGGAATGTTAAATCATTGGAAATTTTCTTAACATTTTCCACTATAACTTATAAATATGGCTCGCATTATGCCTTAGAGGGTAAAGACTATCAATAGTTTTACCACCGTAGATTCTATATTCTTCTTTTTCTACTTGTAATGACAAAGAAATACTTGCTATGGGAAATAAATTCTTTCTATGCTTCTTTTTGGCCCTTTTTTTATTCTTCTTTATCTTGTTAGTTTCTTCATCCAATTTGTATGGTTTTCCTATTTTACTTTTTTTTTATTCCTTTTTTTGCCTTTATATTTTCAAACTTGCTTACTGTGTATTGTGTCAGTTTTTCCCACCTTCTTCCATTCCGAATGATTGTTTTCAATTGTCCATGTTTTTCATGTTTTTCTTTTTAACTTGATTGATTGTGCTGAGTTTGTAATTTATAACTTGTACCCTTATGTTGTTATCATGCCATATATCATATGACTATAAACATCTAATATGTTCATCCTTAATTAAGAGTTCTCTCTTACGCGTTAAGAAGGTTAATTAATTATGAGTGCTTGCGCTCATGGAAAGTAAGGACTCAGATCTAACTAAACCCTGACACTACCCTCAGGAAAAATCTGATTAACTAAAATATGACCCAAGGAAGATGGAATCCTATGTCTGCAAAGCGGGATTCATGCCGAAGTGCCATTTTTTTGAGTCAACAAGTATCCTGTGTGTGGATTTTTGATGATAAAACTTCTTTTCGTTTCGGTTCAAATTATATGATTAAAGTATGTTAATCTTAAAGGTTTGTTTACAAAATATGTGCAGCTTGTGTTATGCATTGAGTATCATCTCCATTCTACTTTTCAGTCAATAGAAGTTCACATATAAGCTTACCTTGCACTTCTACTTTTATAGATAAGAGATACTAGTGTCCTTGTACGTTTAAGACCTGCATGGGAAGATCTTCGAAGCTACTTAACTGCAAAAGGTCGAAAGAGGTTTGAGGTTTATGTTTGCACAATGGCGGAAAGAGATTATGCTTTAGAAATGTGGAGGCTTCTTGATCCAGAATCTAGCTTAATCAACTCGAAAGAGCTCTTGGATCGAATAGTTTGTGTCAAGTCTGGTATGTTTGATATTTTGTGCTGTGTTTTTTTTTTTTTTTTTTGCTACAAACTAATTTCCATTGATACATACCCGTTTTAGTTGGATTTGGTAACTATCATTTCTTCTTGTTGATAGGCTTGAGAAAATCTTTGTTCAGTGTATTCCAAGATGGAGTCTGTCATCCAAAGATGTCATTAGTTATTGACGATAGGTTGAAAGTCTGGGATGAGAAAGATCAATCTCGAGTTCATGTTGTCCCTCCGTTTGCTCCATATTTTGCTCCTCAAGCAGAAGTAAGTTAGATCTTTAAACATTTACATTATAATATTATATGAGAATTCAACTTCTTTCTTTGATTCATATATTACGTGGGACTTTGGTATGTTCCTCTAATCTCAACTGACTCTATAACCTTAGGCAAACAACAATATCCCGGTTCTTTGTGTTGCAAGAAATGTGGCATGTAATGTTAGAGGCAGTTTTTTCAAGTAAGCATATTTATATTCTTGTATAATCAGAGCTTTGGTTGATCTGTGATATGATTGCATTGAAACTATGGAATCGTGCAAGTTCTAAAAACATTGCTAGCTACCATGTAATTTAAGTTTTGCCTAATAATTATGCATTTGGTGTCAGAGATTTTGATGAAATTTTGCTTCCACGAATGTCTGAAGTTTCTTACGAAGACGAAATGGAATACCCATCTGCTCCTGATGTGGGAAATTATTTAATTTCAGAGGTACCGGGTTTTGTAGATATGTGGTCCTATCCTTATATTTGGCATTTTCTCCCTTTTCAATTATTTTTACACTATATTGTCCCTAAACAATTTCGATACAGGATGACGCCTCTACATTGAATGGAAACAAAAATCCACTTGGTTTTGATGGAATGGCAGATGCTGAGGTCGAGAGGAGATTGAAGGTCATTGTTATATCAATAATTTTATTATTGAACATTTTTGGTACACTGGAATTTAAGGAAGAGTACAGGAACATATTCATATGTCAATGCTAAATAGCATACATATTCCGACTGTTTGAAGTCCTAAATATCTGTAGGCTTATTTTCCAATGTTCCTTTGTCGTACAGGGTGCAAACTGTATTGTCCAAACTGTTGCTCCCATTGCTATCAACTTTGATACGAGGGGAATTGTGCCTCCTGGCCCCCCTGTCATAGCTCCTACAACTCCAGCAGTTTCATTGGCAGCAACCCAATTGATCATGCCGCTGGCCAACAGCCAGTTTCCACATAATGTTGTGCCTGTTAAGCCATTAGGGCAATCTGTTCTGTCAGAACATTCCCTACAGGGCTCTTCTTGGGAAGAGGGTGAGGTCCCAGAATCAGATCTAGACCCAAACACAAGAAGAAGACTTTTGATTTTGCAGCATGGACAAGACACACGTGATGCTCCTCCGTCGCATCCACCATTTCCAACTAGGCCTCCTCTTCAGGTCTCAGGGCCCCCAGCTCAACCTCGAGGAAATTGGTTTCCTATGGAAGAAGGTTTGAGCTCAAGGAAAATGAATATGGCATCAAGAGATTTTCCTTCAGAACATGAAGCAGTACCTTTTGACAAGAATCGATCTCGATATCGGTCACTCTACCGAACGGGCGAAAAATCGATGTCTTCGGATAGAGTTTTCCATGAAAGTCAAAGATTGCCTATGCAGGTACTTGCTTTTGCTTAACATGGCAAAGACTTGCTCTTTTAATTATGCTAATTTCTTACCATTTTCATTAACTTTGAAGATTTCCTAGCATCTTAAAGTTTCTACCCAGATAATTTCATGATTCAGGTACATCATGGTGAAGTTCGGCCTCAACCCGACAAAGCAGCATCAAATTTCAGTTCTCTCCATGGTATTTTACTTTTAACTTGTGCAAATGTCAGAGAGGATTTGAACTTCTTTATTGTTTTTCTCGACTACATGTCCAAGTTTATCTTGAGTATAGCGTGGCTGTCAGTCTTAACATTTAAGCCAATTAGTATCGAAGTGAAGTGTTGACAAAAATAAAAGGGCAAGGAAAATGGGCAAGACACGAATAGAAAATTCTCTGTTTAGGTTAAATATTTTTTTCCTGTTACTGCTGTAGTAGTTATCCTTTTGAATAGTTTGATAGATGGTTTCAATAGCAGACTTTTGGTTGAATTTCTCTTTTAGCAATGCTTATTTAGGTTTGTTGTCGTAGAAGCTTCATTTGTTCATGAGAGAGAAATTGGAAATATGTAAACTAATGAAGAGAAGGCAGTGATGCATAAGAAATTAGATAGAAGGTTTGGATAGTGTGCAACTCCTAATTAATTGATTAATAATCATTGTTTTTTTCTCTTGTGAGCCATGATGTATACTTTTCAATGAAGATTGTGAGAATACGATTGATTTTAGCGATCTTAGCTCCCTAACTGAAAATAAAGATTTTTTTTTATCGTTGTATTAGTAAAACCAAAGTTAGAGAGGTTTTAAAGAAAAGAAAGTGTGGAAAAGCTGTTGGACTTGATGATATTTCAATATAGTCGAAATGCTTAGGAAATGAAGGAATTTCTTGGCTTGCTAAACTTTTAAATATTATTTTGAAGTTTAAAAGGATGCCAGATGAGTGGAGAATGAATGCATTGATACGTATTTTTAAGAATAAAGGTGATGTACAAGATTGTGCGAATTATAGAGGTATTAAGTTAATGTGTTATCCTTTAAAATTATGGAAGAGAGTTATGGAGCATAGGTTGCGACGTGATACTAATCGTTCTCAAAATCAATTTGGATTCATGTTGGGTAGGTCTACTATGGAAGCTATACATTTATTGGGAGGTTTGATGGAGAAGTATAGAGAGAATAAGGAGGATGTACATAACATATTTATTGATTTAGAGAAAGCACATGATAAAGTTCCAAAAGAAGTGCTTTGGAGAATTCTAGAAAAGAAAAAGGTTAATAATGCTTATATGCAAGTCATTAAGGAGATGGATGCAGTAGCTGTTGCTTGTGTTCAAATAGAAAGTGGTTTGACCAAGTATTTTCCTATCTTTTTGCTTTAGTCATGGATGTTTTTTCACTAGACATTTGCAAGAGGTTCTACCCTGATTTATGTTTTTTGCTAATGATATTCTTTTTGTTGATAAGGCTAGAGAGGGAGTTGAAGATATACTTGAATTATGTAGGTCAACCTTAGAGTTTAAAAGTTTTAATTTGAGTAGATCTAAAATTGAATATATAGAGTGTAAATTTAGTAGTAATAGATCTAGTGGGGGATTGTGACTTTGAGCGATCAAGTCATTAATAAGAGTTCACATTTTTAAATATCTTGGGTCTATTCTTCAGAGTGATGGTGAAATAGATGGGGATATTATTAGTAGAATTCAAGTTGGATGGTTGAAGTGGAGGAATGCATCGCTTATTTTGTGATAGAAAAGTCTCCCTCAAACTTGACCTCAAACTTGAGGGAAAATTCTATAAGATGATGGTGAAACCTTCAATGCTTTATGGTGAAGAATGTTTGCCATTAAAAGAGAAGCATAATATTGAGTTAAGTGTTGTAGAGATGAGGATGCTCAGGTGGATGAGTGACTTTATTTTTAGAGACATGATACGAAATGAGCATATACGTGAAAAGGTTGGAGTAGCTCTTGTGGAAAATAAGATTAGAGAGAGTCCCCTTAGATGGTTTGGTCACATAAAACGACAGCCTTCCGATGAACCAGTTAGGAAAGTAGATGCATTAGATTTGACTTATGTTAAGAAAGGTAGAAATAGACCTAAAAAGACTTGGTTAGAAAATATTAGAAATAACTTTTCTTTATTAGGTTTAAATGAAAATTTGATTCTTGAAGAGGACACAATGGAGAAAAAGGATTCATGTAGTCGACCCTACGTAGTGGGATAAAGGCTTGATGTTATGGTTGTTGTTGTGTGGGGAGCCGTGATAGTTTTTTTTCCTTATTGTTGTGTGTCAGAATCCTTTCTACAAAATGAGAGGGTGGAGCAATATCACAATTTTATTAGATTTTTAATACTCAAGTACATAAATAACAATAACCAACTATAATTTTCTTGTGTAAAATACAGAAAAAAAGAGATAGAGTTAGCCCAAAGGTGAACTTTCTTTATGAAGAATTTGTAATTACATATCTCACAGCTATGTATGGTCAGGACATCAGTATTGATTGGGCAGTAATCTATAAGCTATAATGCTCTGATGTAAAGTTGTTTGCAATAATAATGGACTTCGTAGTTTGATCAACTAGTCTTTATGGGATATCAACATGATGTCGACAGGGGAGGTTGGTGGGACATTAAATAAAGGACGGCAACTAGATATTTTCTAGGACGGTTGGTTTGTTGTCCATGTGGGATGCGGAGTGGAATTAGACATCGTTCAGCAAGAATTAGACATCGTTCAGCAAGGGAAACCTTCATGGAATTAGCAAGACATACCATTTATGCACCAATGAAGGAGGCTCTTTGGTCATTGGTCAAGGAAGCTGACCCATTGTTCAAGGCAAATGTCACCAACTCCAACATTGATCTCCGAGGGATATTGTTGAGGGGAAATGATCCCTACCATGTTGGAGTCATTATGTTTGATGGAGTTATTAATTTGAGATTTATTAGGGAACAATTCTCCTTGGGCAGTCATAAGGGTGATATCAAATTTAAATTTGAAGATTTCGATTTTGACATGAATTAAGTCTTAAGTTAGGTCTCAATTTTTGAATTGATTCAAGCCAAGTCTAATAATTTTATAAAATATTATTCTAATTTATAATCAAATTTTTATTTATAGATGTGTATTCAAAATATTTATATAAAATTATCAATGAATTGTGTATGTATGAAAGATGGTTGTATCTGCATATTATATAGAACAAAGTTTAACATTATGCAGTTGTGTATTGAGACATGTTTTATTCATGGGGTGAGACATAAGTCGAATAATTATAAAACTACACAGTAATAAATATTGTGCACACATCAAAATACGAAGTAAGAAGTAATGTATTAACATCCGAACCTATCAACATATTAAAAGTAACACATTAACATTTGTTCATAATGAGAAGGAACGAATTGTGCAAAGTATCAAGTAACAAGTTTTGGAAAGCAGAAGTGTTATGTATATATCAAAGTAAGAACTAATAATGTAACAATTCAAAATAAGATTAAGACAATAAGTTTCTCTATCTTACTCCTATAATCCAACATACAAATTAGAGCATGACAAATAATTAGCCACTGAGGTTAGAATTTTTATCACCAAAAGTGCTCAACACTCTCATTACTGGGGGTTCTTCATTTGAGTCATAGTAATAATTAATAGCTTTCTCCCCCGCATCATTCTTATTTGTGTTGATTTTCTCCCAAATTTTCTTCTGTTCTTCAGTTTAAATTGTTTTTGTCATCCTTAATCAATAATAATCAATAAAAATTTAAAATTATTAATTAAAGTTTGAAATAATAACTATGTTGATTATTATAACTTCAAATAGCTAATTTCTTTTGCATATTTCCTTTATTTTTATTTCTTGATGGATTGTGTTAGACATTAATCTTACTTCTGCTGCCCTCATCAAAGAAATCAACATTAAGATCTCTTTATTGTAAATCAAATGTTGTGACTTTATTATCATCATTCATAAATTATTCATCATCTAATGACACATCATAATAAAATAAGAGATTTTTGTCATCCCTTCAAATCATTTTCTTCAAATTTTCACCCTTTAATTTTTTTTTTGTACATTATGTAAACCAATGAGTTCATCCTTAAGATAGTCAAATTATTTCTCTTTTTGGTATGAACTTGATTGTATGTACTTTGGCTTTGGAGTGCCATCACCAATCTGGGTCTATCATTGGATTAAATTTGAAAATAAAAATCTAAAATTGGGAGAATCTTTCATTATTTCCACCAATAATTAAAATTTACTTGGAGAATATTTTGCTACTGTATCTTTTGCTTGCTGCAGTTAAAAAAAATCTTTCTTTATTTCTAAATGATGTAAGTTGCATATCCGCCATTGACCTCTCTGTTAGTCAGCCATTGACCTATTCATTTATTGGTATAAGCCTAATTAGATCTAAAGGTTGGTCGACTTGTGCACAAAATATTGGAATTGGAGATTAGGATAATATCATGTATCATGCAACTGACGACAGCTGAAACTTTCACTTCTGATAATTGATTTATCAAATCTTCTTCTAGCTTAAACTCATACCTACCTAATTTAAGTGCTATCAACCTCTTAACCTTGTTCATTGTATTGTAAATTAAGCCAGTAATAGGCTTTTCTCTGCATCAGCCACTTCATTAAAACTGAAACAATGGCTTTGCTATTGTTATTGTATAATTAACATTTAGCCAAAACCTTTCATATAGAACAATCTTCCTAACTTCTTCTTTAGCTTTCTTTTCCAATGCATAGCTAAGTCATTTTTTTGGAAGTGAGCATAACTTGCCGTGCTTCTAACATACTTCGTAGAATCTATTAGGCTATAGCAAATTTTTAGCAAGTCAGTCACGAGAGTTCTTTTTTTGGAAAATTTTCTCATTTAAGCCATGACTCACAAATGATTGTGTAGATGAATTTCCTTATCTTCTTTGTTTTGTAAAATATTTTCTTGTGCCGGACAAATCACCAAGTTTCTCTAAACTCAAATCTATGCATGTGCCGCACAGGGTGTGTAATACATATGTTTTCTCTTCTCCAACAACTTATTTCTGGGTTTTTTATAAGCACTAGCATTATTTGTAATAACTTGTATCACCAACCCTCTGCATCCTTACCTAATATGATATGCTTCAACAATAACAAACTTTAAGAAAATAGTGCCATAGGGATTACTAATCAAAATATTTATCATGCTTCTATTTTTGATATCAAACTAACCATCAAACATAATATTCACTAAGTTTGATTTCAAGTCCTTGTAATCTCCTCAATTGACTTTTTCAGTTTTGTTTAGCTCCTTCAATACCCAAGTTCTTAAATCATGCATAAATGGTTGTTTGAAGTCTCGATCATTAGACCCTATGTAACAGATCATGTTGGAATAAGAAGGAAAGGTTGCTATTTTAAATTGAATGACTTTCTTATAAATTAACTTTTTAATATTCATAGACTTGTATGCGTGACTCTAAAGAAATTTTAGGAGGCATCCTATTGATTTACCTCTTGTCCTCATCTTTGTCATCCTCTATATTTACAATGTATTGATCCATAGGCTCTCTTGCACCTCAATATGATGTTCGTTGCAAAGAAGATGAGGAATCTTTGCCATTGGGCTTACTTCCATAATAAGAAACATATATCATATCATCAAATTTTCTTTGTGTCAAATGATTTGGCATTGTAGCCTTGTCCTCATGTTGGCGTCTAAATAAATAAGCAGGCTGGCCATGATTCATGAAGTGATCCACATACTTATTGGGATTTGTAAACCTGTCAAATGGCTTGATGGATAGCATCTTAAATCCTAGCATGTGTTGCTAATATATATTATTGGTATAGGGCATTTCTGGTTGGTTCCCGAAATGCTGGACCTGATCGTGGGGGAAATGAGTTAAGGTTTCTTTAGTAGATGGACCCTTTGTCCACAATCATGTGTGTGGAGGCTTGTTTAAGCTGTTGTTACTTGGAAACTGGGAATGTTGTTTTCTTGATTCTTGAGAGGCAGATTATTATATGTTAATAATAGTTATGGCGTTTCATCCGAACAGGGTAGGAAAAAGAGTCCGTTGGAGAGCAAGTCAAAATTTCTTGATCAAGTTGGTGTACTCAGGTTCATGCACTTTGTCAATTTTTGATTGTTTTGCATGCTTGTCTATCAGTGCGGAAAAGGTTCTCACAAATAACAGTTTGCTATTGTGTATGACAAACCTCTCTACAAGTAGGTCGGTTAGGCCCTATATGATAATCTTAGCTTTAGAAAACTTGAACACACAATAAGATAAAGGGGGAAAAATATTTTTTACATAAAAACTCAGAAAAGAACCCAATTGAACTTTCGATATAAAGAATATGCAACTACAATACCCGTTGTCCATTTGCGAGACGGATTACGTCAGCGCATTCAGAATGTCAAATTCATCAAAGAAAAACCACTTGAGCACAATTCGAACAAACAACTGTTGACCTCATTTTTATATGAGGTCACTAAGACCCTTCCAGATTCCGAATCAATCCAGACCTTAGGATCTACTCTAGACCCTAAGATTCTTCCAGACTCTAGACCCTAGGATTTTTCTAGACTTCAGATCTTAGGATATATTCTAGACTTTAGGATTCACTCTAGAGCTTAGGATTCCTCCAGACCCTAGATCCTAAGATCCATCTAGATTCCAAACCCTAAGGCCTATCTAGATCCTAGAACCTTTCTAGATCCTAGATCTTAGAATCCCTCTAGATCCTAGAACCTTTCTAGACCCTAGATCTCAGATCAATTCAAATCTTAAATCAATCTAAACTTCAATCAATTCAAACTTCAAGTACATTCAAACTTTGACTAAGTCCAGTTGAGAATCCAAACTTTAATTTAGACTTTGACTTTACCTTTGATCTACCCATCCAATCATTAATAATCACCAAATGATTGTAAATGATTTGGATACTTCAATATTAATCATTCAAACTTAAAATCCAAGCCAAACCCAGAATCCAGAATCAAATCCTAAGTCTTAAGGCCCTGTCCTAAAGACCTTTTCTAAGAATTTTTTCAAACACTCCAAAACCCAGTCAAATGACCTCTGATTCAGAGTTTATCACTTGCAAAGTGATAAGACATGTCTCTGGAGGTTACCCTTCAAATTTGAGCCCATTCTGAGGTCCCTAACCCCAGAATCTAAATCAAAATTCAAAGGCTGTAAAACCTTCAGATATTTACAGCCTATGCCACTAGTCCTGCCACCTTGAAGATTCTGACCCTAGAGCCTTCACCAAAGCCTCTAATCAATTCCAGACCATTAACCCTGATATGTTGATCAATAAACTGCATTTTTTTGGACTCATTTCAGCCCCTAGTAGCCATGAGCCCAAGAATGACCAGAATACCCCTATGAGGGGTTCAAATAGGGATTTCAAACCAAACGACCTTCAAATTGAGTACAACCACTTCTAGCAAGTCTCAATTCTCAAACCAAACTTGTTGGGCCCATTTCTGGGCTTTGGGTCAACCTGGTTGACCAAGTCAACACAGTTGACCCAAGTGGCCCTTTAAGGGTCCAAATAGGTGTTTTGACCCAAATGACCCCTCTAGGCCATGAAACCACTTTCATTAGTCTTGAAATGTCATTTCAAATCTGTTGAGCCCAAACCCAGACCCTGGGCCAACCTGGTTGACCAAGTCAACCCAGGTTGACCAAACAGGCCATTAAGGGTTCAAATAGGGATTTTGACTGAATTGACCTTCCCAGACCTGGGGACCACCTCCAGTGGTCTCCAAATATTATTTCAAATTTGTCCAGCCCAGACTCACCCCTTGGGTCAACCTGGTTGACTCAGTCAACATGGTTTGACCCAATGAACCCTTAAGAGTTCAAATGAATCATTTCGACCCATTTAACCATATCAATATCCTCAAACCCTTGGAAATCATTCCATTCAATTTCTTGAATATTTCTAAACCTATTTTGAGTTCAACCCAACTTGGGTTGACCAAGTTAACCCTCAATTCTAGGTCAAAGTTTGATGGCATTTGCTCCCATTTCTTCTAGGCTTTCACTTTGACTTTTAACCCTTGATTAAATCATTCCAAATGATCCTTTACCCCCTCAAATGCCACATCATCAATTTTGACCTGGTTGACTGGTCAAACCAAGTCAACAAAGCCTTAAATTCCTCTTTGAAATGGTCAAACCCTCCCTTTTGATTTCAAACTCATCTCCTTTAGACTTTGGTGCTCTCCCATTGACTGCTTCTACTCCCCCATGCCACCTCAGCCTCCCTTGACCCGTTGACTGGTCAAAACAAGTCAACCTCAAGCCTAAGCCTTTTCAAAAGAGCATCATCACATGCTAAGCCCCTTTTCCTCCATTAGGTTTGCCTTAGGCCGACCCATTTATGGTCTAAAGCTCACTTGGAGCTCTCCTAACCAGGCTCAGGGCCTGGTTTAGCCTTAAACGACAGTGGTCCCCCCCACTTGTCCCAAGTCCACCCAATGGGGGCAAGGCTTATCCAGCCTTTGAGGCAGCCTTCTAGCTGTTCCAGGGACATGTGGCATCATCTGGAGAGCTCATGAATCGATCCCAGCCATCCAATCCAGCCCAGAACATTTGAATAGGTGAAAAGGTGACTTTTGAGGCCATTGGATCAAGGAAACTTCTCTCACTAACCCCAGCCTCCCAGAGCGAGTTCTTTGTTCGTTTTATCTCCTCAGGGCCTCCTCTACCTTTCGACTACAAAATCCAAGTGGTTGCACGTCACCGGCGGCGAGTTCTCCGGCGAGTCCACCACCCAGTCCGTCCCAGGCTTGTAGCGGTCGATCCAGGCGTGTTCGAGCTCGGTTTTGCGCTGAGGATCTACACTTGGACAGTCTACAAGCTCATCCATCCAGAAATTTTGAAGATCTGACGGTATAATCTCTTAAAACCTTAGACCCAGCTCACACTAGAGGGAGTTAATTAGCTTTATGTACAGAGTGATTTAGCTAAAACGAATCTTTCCCCATCATTTCTGTTCATATCCTCTTCTTGGGTTTAAAATTTCAAGTGGTTTCGTCCATCCGATCGAAAGAACGAACCAAATAACGGATTCTAGGGCGTCATCCGTAGTTTGCTGCGGATGTACGTTTTCTGGACCGTTGATCACACGATCAATGGTCTAGATCTAGCCGCTCCGCGCCTTGGTTCGCCCGTGTATTCATTTTAACGTTCTATCAATCGTCTGACGAGATCAGGGCCGTCCGTTCGGAACAGCGGGATCAAACCTCCACCGTTTGATCTTCCTCCGCTGAGATCAAACGGTGGAATGCGATCTCAGCCGTTAGATCGAACCCGCGGCTAATCCAACGGTTGCCGCCAGCCGCTGACGTGGTTAAGTGAAACCGCGTGAAGCGGTCCGCGGCTGACGCGTGTCCCCGCCGTCACGCGGTTTCGATCCCGCGAATCCGAGCGCGCCATCTGTCCTGCCGCGTCGCCATTTGACTAAAAAATTATTTTAAATTCTTTTTTTATTAACAAAACTTCAAAAAATGATATTAAATAAAATATAAAGCCAAAAAATGAGTATAATATATCAAACTGTTCAGAATTTTGTCTAGTTTATTTTAAAAATAAAATTAAACTGTTTTGATTATTATTTTATTAGTAATTTAAGAAATACAGAAAACCATATTTTATTTTTAATTAAATTTAAATAGGATAATTTTATCTGAAATTTGGCATGAATACTTTTAAGTATATGACTGATTTCCAGAAATTTTTATGTATTTATTGGAGCTATATTTTGATAGTTATTAAGTGTGCAAAATAAATATATTTATGGATATATATATATATATATATATATATATATATATATATATATATATGTATATATATATATATTCATGTAGATGTATACATATATTTCCAAGATTTGTATTAGAATATTTTATTTTAGGTAACAACATATATATGTATATTTATAGTTTTTTTTTAAAAAAAATATCCAACAACGATGAAAAAAATGGTCTACAGACGTCATGCTATGTGAAGTCATTTGAAGGTCCTCCATTTGCAAAATGGACCGCAACGTTGTGTTTGGAGGGCCAAAATTACTTAAAATGACATTAATATTGCATAGGTCATCGCAAGAGCAAAATAAAAATTTGCCCACACATGGGGCAACAACACACAAATCGACATGCACGATGAACGAGAAACTATGCTAGAAGTTGATCTACATTTTTTATTGATTAATTTAATTTAATTTATAAAAATAATAATAAATTACATAGATTTATACATACATGCATGCCCCAAGTAAAAAGTAGATGTCTTGAATTTACTAATGTGCATCGTTTTTTATTATGCGCCATGAAATAATAAATCCATTCATAATATTAGAATATGTGATCATTTGAGCAACTTGCTTATGATCCTACCTGTTTATATATCTCTTTCTTGAAAAATAGTTGTCATAATATATGATGAGATAATTTTTACGACTTGGCCTGGAGGCTTGAATTAATGAGGCGGGAACAGACGGTCAGATGGTAGATTAAATTTTTATTTGCTAAATTTATCTCCAATACACTGAAAAAATCACTAAATTTAAAAAAAAAAAACCTGATATAAAATGAATTAAATAAATACCTTTCATTCGATACATCATGTCTACGATACTCATTTTTACCTCTTCTACTCATTTTGATTTTTTATTATATTAAATTATACTTGAAAATATTAGAGCAAGTAAAAGTAAGTTACATCTCAGTGAGTAAAATATACTTTTAAATTATAGTAACCCAACATAATTGAAATAATATACATAAGCATTTCAATTCATATCATAAATTAATTCCACATTTAGATTAATTTTATTTCAAAACTTTCAATATTATGTAGATACAATATCTTTATCTATATATTTCTTCTTTTTTATAAATAATAAATCGTCATAGGAGCCACCGTCTAATTTAGTACCAATGCAGGTACACCTATTCATTTATTTTTCCTTTTTCATAACCATTTCCATTTACGTGTACGGGTACATTGCATTCTCAGCCAGTATCATAATGGGGCGTGCTCCATCAATCAACATGCACATGCAATTATATATATATATATATATATAATCATTCATTCTTATAATATTCATGAATTTTATATGATAATATGAAATATAATATATAAATTTTCATTATCAATAATTGGATACGAAAAACAAATCATGATCTAATTAACAATAAATATTTTATAAGTATGCATTATCTTTTAAAATATTTAATTGAAGAGAAAATAAAATTATCACTGTAAATAAAGAAACATGACTACTCACCTTGAACTTATGATTATTTTAAGAATAAAATATATTTAAAAAGAGAAGAAAATTTGAAATGTTAAGTTAAAGAATTTATTAGCAGTTGATAAAATTATTAAAAGGATGGTCTTTTATGTAGGAGATAATCTTTTGACCTTGAAGTAAAGAGTAAGAGTGAATAAGTAAGATACTTAAGTTCAATGTGAGTACTCATATTTCTTTATTCATAGTGATAATTTTATTTTCTCTTCAATCAAATATTTTGAAAGATAATGCATGCTTATGAAATCTTTATTGTTAATTAGATCATGATTTATGTTGCTCATACCCAATGATTGATCATGTTGAGTTAAATGAAAATTTATATGTTATATTTCACATTATCATATAAAGCTCATGATTATTATAAAAATGAAATGACTAGATAGATATGGTTGCTTGTGCATGTTGAATGATGTGCACCTCTTTATGGTACTGGCTAGGGATGCAATGTTCCCATGCACGTAAATAGAAAAGGAAAAGGAAATGAAAAGGAGTACCTTCATTGGTACTAAATTAGATGTTGGTTCCTGTGACGGTTATGTTATTTATGAGAAAGAAGAAAGATATATATATAAAAATATTGTATATGCATAATATTGAAAGTCTTGAAATGAAATAAATCTAAATGGAATTACTTTATGATATGAATTGAAATGCTCATGCATATTGTTTCAATTATCTTGGATTACTATAATTTAGAAGCATGTTTTACTCACTGAGTTGTATCTTACTTTTAATTTTTTAACATTTTAAGGTATAATTTAATATAATCAAAAATTCAAAATGAGTAGAGGTGAAAATGTGTACCTATGTTGCACCGATACTGATATGACAACACAGATACGACACGATACGGATACGGGACACGTCAATTCTTAAAAATGTAGGATACGGGGATGGCACAGACATAACATTATAATTTATAAATCATACATAAAAATTAAGAAAGCAATCAAAGCATAATATTTGAAATTACAAAAAAAATTAAAACAATATCATTTGTATCATTGTAGCTTATAATATTAAAATAAAAGTAAGCATTAAATGTTTAGTACAACAACAATAGGATAAACATAAATTGTCTAGCATATAAAGTTTCAAATATTCAATAGAAGGAATGATATTAATAGCTTCTTCAGTGGTTTGCCTTTGAACTTCTATATCATCTTCAATAAATATCGTAGCTTCTAATTCAAGCTCATCAAGTGAAAGATTAGCAATTTCAAATATACCTTTATCATCAAGAGACTCAAATCCACTCGAAAATAAGAGAACCTCGATCGCAGCCATGGAAGTAAATACGACATGTCTTTTTTTCGTTTTTTTTTTGTTTTTCAATGGATACGCGTGTCCTTTTGAAATTAATTAGTATTTTACTTGGATATGGCTTTGCTGTATCCAACACGTATTAGTGCCGTATTGGGGGCGTATCCGTGTATCGGTGTATCAGATACAACACGTATTCATAAATAGGTGTATCAGTGCAACATAGATGTGTACCGTAGACGTGATGCACCAATGAAATATATTTAATTCATTTTATACCCGTTTATATTTTTTGAAGTTTTAGTGGTTTTTTAGTGTATTGGAGATAAATTTAGTAAATGAAAATTTAATCTATCGTCTGACTGTCTGTTCTTGTATCGTTGATTCGAACTTCCGTGCTGGGTCGTAACAAAAGTGATATTAGAGCCCAAGAACTATCTTAGGAATGTGAATCATAATTAAAGAGCCATAGGAATGATCTATAAACTTATTTGAGAAATATGGAAGAAGAAGAAATACCACCTGAAGTGATTGTGAACATCAATACCTTTGACCAGTTGATGATTGATTCAAATGCTTTAGGAATCAAGATCAAGCCTGGAGTTGGAGTGGATATATATCTGAAGTTTTTTCAAGATATGCGACCACTATTATTCAAGGGTAATGAATGACTAATTGAGGCAAAAAATTGGTTACTTTGTATAGAGAAGATTCTGGATAACATGTCATGTCCTGATGAAAGGAAAGTGTCACTCGCTACATTTGTCTTGGACGTAGAAGTAGAAAGGTGGTGAAGAGGACAACACGAAGACCAATTAGGAGATATTCCAAATTTACTGGTCAACTGGGAAGAATTTGTGGAACTTTTCTGAGAATGGTTTGTACCTATATTTTTAAAGAGGCAGATGCATGACAAATTCATAAGACTAGTACAAGGAGATAAACCAGTGATGTAATATGACGCATAATTTATAACTCTATCCCGATATGCACCGCGGTTGATTTCAACAACAAAGGAGAATTGTTATTGATTCCTATCTGGTCTAAAAGATGCAATTTGACAACCTTTAGTACCTTTAGGAATCGAGGATTATTCAATGTTGGTGGAAAGAGCTAAAAGGGTGGAGATTGACTTTCAAATCTCTCAGAAGAGAATGGATCAACATAAAAGGAAGAGTGTTAAAGAAGATATCCAAAACAATCAGATTGAAGGATCAAATGGGAATAAGCCTAAGCTTAGTCATAGTGGAGTTAGTAGTACTGCTGTCAATAGAGTCATGGAAGCATGTGCTAAGTGTGGAAGATTTCATAAGGGTAAATGTTAGGTTCTAACACTTGCTATTAGTGTCGTTAGCCTGGACACGTAACAAAATATTACCCTATATTGGTTCAGAGGACTTCAGGAGAAATGCGATCAAGTGAAGCACCTTCACAGAGGAGCTTTGACAAACAAAAGATGATAGAATCGTTAGTTTCAGCTTCAACACAAAATCAATCCAGGCGAAATGTTTGACCCCGAGTTTATGTTTTAACTCATCAGGAGCCTAATAAATCTATAGATATTAATAAAGATGCATGAAAAGTCTTTAATATAATAACTTGTTATTCAATATTCTATATCAGATATTTTGGGTTTATTATGTTATCTTGTTATGTTATATCAAATGTTTAATTTTATTCCGTTATGTATTCAATTTTGAAGTTTATGTTGAATAAAAAATTTTTGAAGATGTTATTTACTTATGTAACTAGAAGTCATATGTAAATTTCGAGGATGAAATTTTTATGAGGGGAGATTATAATATATGATTTAAACTTGCTGGTTCAATTGAACCGGCTAGCCCTAAATGAAAACCCACAGAAGCAGGCCAAGCAGAACACCGACGAACCATGAGTGTCCATGTGCGTAGATTCCCTAGGTGGAGTCGGATCATGCGATTGAGCGAGAAAATGTGTTTGAAGGTGAAAACTAGCGACTCCTTGTGTGCGAAAACTTTGTTTTGCTCACTCTTTCACCGCACAAATAGAAGAGGCTTGGAGCGAGAGAAGGTTATCTGAGAGGAAGAATAAGTAAGAAAAAAAGTAAGAGTTAGAGAAATAAAGAAAGGAAGAGCGGGAGACAAGGCTTGCGAGCGAGCTGCCGGGCGGAAGCAAGATCAACGGGTAGGGCAAGCGAGAGTTGTGTAAGAGAAGAAGGTAAGAATTTTTAGTATTTATTAAATTATTAGTAATTATTAAATTAATTATAAATTAAGAGGGAAAATAATTATAAAGCATTTCACTAATCAATATTTCCTTTATTATTAAATTTTAAAATTTATGTTATGCTCTCTTTCTCTCTCTAATTATTTGCTTTTAAAATCTTAAATTTGATTATTATTATTTTCTAATCAAATTTCTTATATTAAGATATTTTAAATTTAATATTACAAAAATATAAATTTCTTCCTTTCAAAATACATATATTTTCTAATAACTTATCTATTCTTGTTAATTTGATTCATAGTAATTAACTTATTAATTATAAATAAAAAATTTCTATAAATATTAAGTTTATTTTCTTTCTTAATATATACACATTTATATTCTTTTTAATAACACAAATACCTAAAGAAAAAATAATAATCTCTATAAATTGAACTTAAAATTTTCTAAGAAAAGTATTCTTTCTTCACAAAAATATTTTCTAAATTAAAACTCTCTTAATTTATAAATTAATTTAATTAATACTAAAATTTCTTACCTTTTTCCCTTACACACAACTCTTGCTTGCCCTACCCATCAATCTCGCTTCCTCCTAGCAGCTCGCTTGCAATCCTTGTCTCCCTTCCTCCCTTCCTATCTCTATTTCTCTATTTCTTTTTTTATTTCTTACTTCTCCTTCTTCTTCCTCTCCGATAGCCTTCTCTTGCTCCAAGCCTCTTTTATTTGTGCGATGAAAGAGTGAGCAAAATGAAGTTATTACACATGAGGAGTCGCTACTTTTCTCCTTCGAACACATTTCCTTGCTCAATCGCACGATCTGACTCTGCCTAGGGAGTCTACGCATATGGACGGTCACGGTTCGTCCGCGTTCTGCTTGGCCTACTTACGCAGGTTTTCATTAGGGCTGGCCAATTGAACCAGCTAGTTTAAACCGGATATTACATAATTGCCGAGCGAGATAAACAATTCTAAAATAAAATTCAAACATACAAGAAAAGATTTTAAATCAAGATATGCTTCTTATTAGAGCTCAAAGTAACATTAACATTTAAAGATATAACTAGCTTAGTGTAGTAGATTTTAAATCAAGATATGCCTTGTTAAGTACATGAATGATTGGAAACAAGCACAATTGATAAATGGAAATAAACCTAATTAGTAAGTATGAAATCATTTAAATTGCATCAAGTTAGTCAATTATTAAAATTAAATTTCTTATTTTAATTCTCTCACCTCATTCTTACTAATCATTACATCCAAAATATCATATAATGCTTATATAGGTTTTGACACATTTATATTATTTGTTCACCACTTAACCTATCAGCTAGAATAACCATTAATAAAATCCGACATTGAATTCAGACCTTTACAAGTTTTTCAGTATAAAAGGGTTGGAAATTCTTTTTTATTTTCCGACTGAGGCTTATCTCCTCAGGACTTTTGTTTCTTTATGCCAAGGTCAACTTAGTTTGCCTTCCTATCTCACATGACATGACCTTTTGTAGGATTTCTTGATATTTTAACTTCATTATTTCAAACATTTTTCTTTGACATTGATGTGTATACACACACATACATACATACATACAAATTAACTTATAGTGATATGGTTCAATGGTAAAATATGATGCATGTAAAAATAAATGCTTGTATACTCATTTATGCCTCATGCATAATTTTATAGTTTTATAGTTAAAATTGATGAGAATTAATTTGAACTTATTTGAATCAAGGATCACATAATATTTATTAAACCTTTTGATAATCTTAGATTTTTAATGTGCTCAATATAAAGAAAATCTATAAATGCATAGATAAGATGCCAAAATAATCATAACTGTGAAAATATTAGACCTATGAGCAATTCACACCTTATTTTAGAAATTGAGTATCTTACTTGAATTATAAGATTTTTGGGATAAATTTCTTGATTTTTATTCCCATGACATCTTGTTCTTTCATAAAGAACTTAATACTAATAATTATTTTCATTTTAATTTAAATTTCAAAAATTTCAAATCTAAGTTAAATTATTTAATATCAAATAATATTTTTACCACAAAATAATTTATTCTCATTCAAACGTTTAATCTTGTAGACTTAAATCTAAACTCAATTTGTGGAATAAATATTAAAATAAAGTTCTTATTGAAAATTTTGAATTCTCCTCAACCCCTTCTCTTCCTCTTTCTTCCTCTCCTCTTTTTATTTCTTCTCCTTTTTTCTCTTTCCCTTCTTCCTCCCTTCTTCTTTTCCTTCTTTCCTTCTTTTTCCTCTTCCCTTCTTTTCTTATTCCCTTCTTTTCCCTATTTTTTTTTCTTCTCTGGTCTATTTTGTCGAGCCCTCTTTTCTCCTCTTGCATCATCCTCTTCTTCCCTTCTTCTTTATATTATTCTCTTCTTCTTTCTTTCTTCTTCTTCTCTATTTTTTTCCTACCCTAATCTTACTCTTATTTGTTTTTCAAGCCTCCGGCTACTGTCATGGTAGTAGATAAACAGATAAGCATGGATAAGGGATAAATCGAATAAGATAGGTTTAGGTTATTAACAATCTAATTATTTAATTATGTAATTAAGTTATCTTATAAGATGCCCCCACCATTAATTTAGCCAATTACTCTTGCATGGCATAAAATTTTGGGAAAATCAAATTTTTACAATACAAAGTTACTATTATAGTAACATTTAATATTTTAGGCTTTTTTATTTAATTATAAAATATTTTATTTATTTATTTATTTATATATACTTTTATATATCAAAATGAATGAAATGAAGTGTAGAATTTTGTAAAAATATTTTTGATAATTTTTTTGATTTGCGAAAATGGGGTATACTTTTAAGGGAAAATTTTCTTCTCAACTTTTTTAAAATTTGAGTATTACAATTTAATTATTGTTATTAGATCATCATCTATCAGTAGTGCTCTTTTTAGCACTACCAATCAATATTATTGATATACACAATATTTTTTGTGTGTCAATATTGATAAAATATGTTATGCATTAGAGAATACTGCATGAAAAAATTTCTGTACATGAATACCTAACTTATTTTTAGGAATTTGAAAAAATATTGCAATTTGATGTTAAAAAGTTGAGGTATAGGTAATTTCCGTATGTTAATTTGAAATAGAGGTATATATTAGGAAGGCAAGCAACTTGGGAAAAAAAATAAGAAATGAGACAAGTTTTCTCATCTAGTTGAATAATTATCAATGGAGCAAAATTCTTCTTAGAAGGGTAGAATTGTACATAGATTTTCTGGAAGATGATATAAAAATTTCTCGTCAAACAGTACATCCCAAAAATTATTGATATTATTTTTATAAAATTTAACATTTTATTTCAACTAGTTTGATATAGAAAAGTATATATAAATAAATAAGTATTAGAGCATTCTATAATTAATTTTTTAATTAAATAAAATAGCATAAAGTATTAAATTTTATTGTAACAGTAGCTATTGCTTTGTAATAAAAAATGATTTTTAAAAAAATTCTTGTCATTCGAGGGTTAATCCTCAAATTAATGGTGGAGATAGCTTATAAGACAGTCTAATTACATAATTTAATAGTTAGCTTTTTAATGATTTATGCCTATCTTATTTAATTTCTTCCTTATCGTTATCCATCTTTATCTTCTCTTACAAAGCTGTCGAAGGCTTGAGAAACATATAAGAGTGAGGCTTAGTTAGGAAAAACAAAGAATAAATAGCAAAAAAAAGAATGGAAAGGAAAGAAGAAAATGAAAGGATGTGGAGAAGAAAAAGCATGAGAAGAATGGAAGAAACCGCAGAAGAAGAAAATGAGAAGAGGGGGGTCGTCACAGTGACAAGAAAATAATAGAAAAAAGAAGAAAGAAAGAAGGAAAGAAGAAAAAAAAAGCAAGAAAGAAGAAAAAAAGGGGGAAAAGAATTCAATATTTTCAGCAAAATTTTTTTTTTATTATTTTATTTCATAAATTGAGTTTGGATTAAGTTTATAGGGTTGAAGGCTTGAATGAGGAGAAATCATTTTGAAGTGAAAATATTATTTGATGTTAATTCTTTTAGCTTTGATTTGACAATTTGAATATTAATTGCCATTTTGAATATAATGATTAGTAATAATTAGTAAGAGGATTAAAATAAGAAATTTAGTTTTAGTTGTTGACTAACTTAGTGCAATTTAAATGATTTGATACTTAACAGTTAGGCTTCATTTTCATGCAATAGTTATCTTTGCTATTTTTTATTTAATATTTGATGCATTTAATTAATAAAACACGTCTTAATTTAAAATCTACTATACCAAGTTATGTTTTTAAATATAATGCTATAACTAATATGATTAGCATAATATTTAATATTATTTTTTATATGCTTGAATTTAATATTAGAATTGTTTATTTTGCTGAGCGTTTTAACATATCAAATATTACGATGACTGTATTTCACGAAAAGAAAAATAGTATGTGGGATCATGATCATGTGACTCAACTTATCATATACCCTAGTACTATAAATTGATTTACAATTTTAGGATGTAGTATAGAAATGAATGCACATGATGTAAAGTAAAGAATTCTAGTATGTACAAGTTTTTATGATAGTATTATGTGCTATGTAGTATTTTTTGATAATTTAAATTATGCACGCTTTTTTATTGATGCTTCGTGGCACATAATTTTGGTCAATAAAAAAAGCATTAAATTAAGTATTGCAGAGATGAGTATGCTCAGATGATTGAGTGACTTTACAAAGAGACATAATACAAAACAAGTATATATGTGAAAATGTTGGAGTAGATCCAGGTGCAGATAGGATTAGAGAGTCTCTTTAGATGATTTGGTCACATAAAATGTCGGCCTTCTGATGACCCTGTTAGGAGAGTAGATGTATTAGATCTAGCCAATATTAACAAAAGGTAGAGGTAGGCCTAAAAAGACTAAATGACTTTTTATTATATTTAAATGAGAATTTGACTCTTAAGATGGCACAGGAGAAAAAAAAGATTCATGTAGCCCCACGTAGTGAGATAAAGGCTTGTTGTTGTTGTTGTATGTTTTTATATGAATAATTATGATGAAATTATTAAAGAAGGAGTTATATTTTGTGACAATCTAGCTAGACTGTTTTTCACTCACTTGATCTTTATTAGTAAAATATAATGGTTATTGGTGGAAAATGTGTCTAGCTAGGTTGTCAACCTCATTTATGTCTCATAGTTGACTGGAAAGATGTCGAAATGGGGCATGATTATAATGGCTTTGCATAATTCATTATAAACAACTGCAAAATAATTGTCCATGCGTGTTCGCCCAGCTGCTTTAACGTGTGCGTATAAGATAAGGTATTCTTTTGGTAAGGATTTTGTTGTATTTATAAGAGGTCTTGTGATTTAAATATTCCTAAATTACTTACATTTTAATTTTGGTCACTTGCAATGGTTAGTAAAGGTTGTAAGTTGCTTTTTAAATGATAAATGGGCTTATGGGCCTTTAATTTGTTAAGGTTAGCTCATCTAAGCCCATACCCATTTGGGCTAGATCCATAGGGTCTTAAAAGAGTTAGTATCACATGCATATGGGATGTTCCAACTCTTGACAACATTAGATGTCAATAAGAGAGGTTTGTTGGGTGTTGGCCGAAGAGACTAATTACTTGTTGGTGATGAGGCTGTCCAAGTTGAGAGATTGGTTAGCATGAAGATCATTTAGATGCATACATGTCAGAACCCCTACTTTTCAATGCAGTATACTTAAAATACTTGCAACCAAATTTCATTTGGGATTCCATCACTCAATTCAAATTCTTGGTGTTAAACATTTTATTCCAGATCATAGATTAGGATCTTGAGATGACCCTTCTTAGCTCCGCAACTATTAGTATATTGTTTAAATTGAAACAAAGCTGAATCAAATCATTTCATGTGTCAAACTTGAGTACGCACAGGTGTCTCCACATCAATGGTCTGTGCTTTAACGATCTTGCCTACTTTGACGGAGAACTTGGAGAAATTCCATAAACGTGCAATGAAATGCTCATCTCATAGAAGGACACTCGGAAGCTCTATATTATATTAGAGTACTTAAATGGTTGTTGTCTCTACAAGATCACATAATTAAAGAAAACAAGACTCTGACTTAATGTAAGATGTCTCATCATCATTTACTTGGATATATACTTGGAGCTATGAATAATGCTATTGGAGTCAAGTTCATTCATGGATTTGGACCATTGATATTACTTAGATAAGTGGACCTGATAGGTTGAAATGTGATCAGAATTCAGGAAGCATGCCAAGAAGGAATTCATGTCTTTCAAACTAATTTTATGGAGCTGTACAAGTATTTTCCATTTTAGATGCTCAACATCTGGACTCTGGAGGTTATATATAGATGGCGAACTTTTTTGGATATGGCATATATTACATAGGGGTAGACCTTTATGAAAAATAAATTACAACAACAACAACAACAACATCAAGCCTTTATCCCACTACGTGGGGTCGGCTACATGAATCCTTTTTCTCCATTTTGTCCTACTAAAAATCAAATTCTCGTTTAAATCTAATAAAGAAAGGTCATTCCTAATATTTTCTAACTAAGTTTTTTTAGGTCTACCCCTACCTTTCTTAACATAAGTCAAATCTAATACCTCTACTCTCCTAACCGGGTCATCGGAAGGCCGCCGTTTTATGTGACCAAACCATCTAAGGCGACTCTCTCTAATCTTATCTTCTATTGGAGCTACTCCAACCTTTTCACGTATATGCTCATTTTGTATCCTATCTCGTAAAGCCACTCATCCACCTGAGCATCCTCATCTCTGCCACACTTAACTTAGTATTATGCTTCTCTTTTAATGGCCAACATTCGACACCATAAAGCATTGCAGGCCTCACTACCATCTTATAGAATTTTCCCTTAATTTTGAGGGGTACATTTCTATCACATAACAAGCCCGATGCATTCCTCCACTTCAACCATCCAACTTGAATTCTGCTGATAATATCCCCTTCTATTTCACCATCACTCTGAACAATAGATCCAAGATATCTAAAATGTGTACTCTTATTAATGACTTGATCGCCCAAAGTCACAATCCCCTCACTAGGTCTATTAATAAATTAATTAATAAAAAAATATCCGGAGCGTATGCTTTTGAAGTTTTTCATGTTGGATTCTATACTTTAAGAGACATCAAGATTGCTGGTATTCATTTTCAAGTAGTATTAGAAAAAAGTGGCAAAATATTAAATAAGTGGATAATAACAGATGATTTAAGAGGGAAATTGAAAAAAATCATTAAATTTCTAATTTTCTAGAATATGGCCATTATGTTGAGAAATAGCTTTCTTAATGGAGGTTTCTTATGTGTAAAGATATTTGTATAGTTCAGAAAAACCACTAAATGACATGCGTTTATGATATACTTGATGTATTTCATAGATGATATCATCGCTTACCTTTTTATAACTATACCAAAATTATACTTTTGATAAGGCTCCTGGAAAGCCTTCTAGACAGTGCATCATATTTATGACCTTGGATATTTTCCAGAACAAGCACGATTGTGAAAGTTCGTTAGGGATGTTAGGCCCCTTATGAACTGGCCCAAGGCTAATTAAGAGTGAGGTGAATTAATATTTTAAACAAAACTCAAACTTAAAACCAAAACCAAGATTCACCACAGAGAAAACACAATGCAGAAATTAAATGCGGAAATAATAAAGGTAAGAACACACCAGATTTATAGTGGTTCGGTCAAACCTTGACCTACGTCCACTCCTTCGAGGCACCCTCTAAGTATTGCACTAAACTAAAGGTCTCTCCTTTAGCCCCTACAGCTAGGCGGAGAAGCCCTTACAAACTCACTTCCACCTTCCCCGGTGCGGCGGAGTTGCCGGGTCCTTTGACACCAAAGAGATCTTCTTCTTCTGTGAACTTCTCTCAAGACAAGCCTTGAATCCGACGGTATTAAGGTGCAAGCCTGCCGGAGCAACCGTGTGGAATCCCCCTCCACACTCCCTTGAGTCCCCCCTCACAGGATCTTCTCCTTCTCTCAAACTTCACCCGTTCCTCACTCCCTTTCAAGCTCTCTTTTCAAGTTTCCCCCAAAAGAATGAAGCTACAATGGCTGCAAAGACACAAAAGTGCTTTGTCAAAAGCTTAAATAGAAGATCTCAAAACGAGCTCATTAATGCAGCTTGTCGACTTTATCGTCCAGGCCGATAGGAATATCGTCATAGCTGATTAGTACAAAATAAGCTCAATCAGCCGGGACGATTTGGGATGATCAAAAGAAAATTGGTTACATCGTCCTGGCCGATACAATATCGTCCTGGCCGATTAGTTCAAATCCGAGTACAATCGTCCTGAACATCTCCCGGAATAAAGTCTGGCCGATGTTAATCGTCCAGGACATCATCCTGGCCGATCCTGTGATCGGCTCGGCCGATGTGATCGTATCAATCAACCTTAAATGCTTTCCATAATTACCAGATTAATTTAGGCATAATTGTGCTACATCGTCCAGGCCGATGTATAGATCGTCCTGGACGATTTCTGAAATAAAGAACACCTAAATTGATCATGACGGCTGATTCTTTCTGATTTGAGCCTATCGTCCTGGCCGATACAAGCATCGTCCAGGCCGATCGGCTTAATGACGGCTGCTTTAATGAGGTTGATGCCCTAATTAGAGTCTGTTTTTAAACCGATCGTCCCGGTCGATATAAATATCGTCCCGGACGATGTTACCAAAAACAGTAAACTCTAGGGAACAGACAAAATCTTCCAAGGTGTGTGTGTGCGCAAAGTTATATAGCATCAGGAGCCAAACCAAATATAATAGACTCAAGAAAGGAAAAAGAGGTACAAAATGACTCAGACCTAGTCTACCCAATCTTGAGCTGGTTCCAAATTGCAGTCTGATCTTGTGGACCTGAAATGTCAGTAGATAAGACAGTCGTAGAGAAATAAGAGTGTTTGCTATCATCAAAATCATAATCCATGAAAACAGATCCGCAACAGATTGATCATCTGAAACTGATGATCTTAGCTTATTCTATACCGCTTGATTGGTTACTTTTATTTTTCTAACTTTAAAACACTGCTTTAAAGATAACACGATTGCGGTATTTTGTTGAACATATCTAAGTAGAATTTTTTGTTTTTCATGAATATCCATGAATGACGCTAAATACTGAGAATCTACCAGTGAATTTAAGAGCTGCATATTCCCCTTTTTCACCTTGAAGGCAGCGAGATGTTTGTGGGTCACATGGCATCCAATCATAGTGATGGTCATTTCAATTTGGGTCACGGCTCTCAATATGAAGATGCTCCTACGGGATTTCTCAGGGAAATTTCAAGGAAGTGCGGTGCCAAGGTAGAAATTCTTCCATTAAGTCCAAACTTTTTATGTAATTATTTTCTTCTATTGAAGTTACCTTTAGATCTTTTCTGTAGATTGAATTCAGGTCAAGTTTGCTTGACACTACAGAACTGCAGTTTTCTACGGAGGTAATTTAACTGTTCAACCTATGACGGTAAAAAGTGAATACTTGGTGATTCCCTTGATTGGGGCTTTCAGAGGTTATCATTTTCTCATTTCTTTTTGTAGGTTTGGTTTGTTGGGGACAAGGTTGGTGAAGGCATTGGTAGAACAAGAAAGGAAGCTCAACATCATGCTGCTGAGAACTCCTTGCAAAATTTGGCCAGTATGAACTTCATTTCGCGGATTCATATTATTGATGAAAAATAGAATAGCGTCATACCTTTTTAAATGTGATTTTTTCTTTAATAATACATTTTCTGTTGTGGATTAGTTTTACTTTTATGGTAATATCTTTATCTTAATTATCATGAAAGAGCCATATCCAAAATGCATTTCGTTGAAATAAATGAATGCTATGGCGCTCTTTGTTTTATTGGGAAATGTGGCTGTCCAACACTAGTGTATCACCTTGTTCCAAGGATTTAAAAAAACGGGGAAAGGGGTTGGGGGACATATTTATATTCCTTAATTTTCATTTTTCAGACACCAAGTAGTTATCTCCTCTTCCTATTTGTTTTCACCTGCCTATTCCCAGAAATTGAACTCGTAAACTTCTCTCGCTTCCACTAAGCTAAGCATTGGCTTGCCATAAATGGCGTCATCTTTCTATTTTCTCCCTTAGAGGGGAAAAAAAAAAAGCACCTGCAGGATCGTGATTTTTTTTTTGGTTCCTTTTGATGGTAGGGTTGGGAGAACATCACGATGCTACCATTAGCCCCTCTCGGTTTCATATCATATACTCAATATAGAGGTATAAGGATGACAGGGATCCAACAAAGTATGGGTGTCATTAGTGTATCTTTCCTGCTAGGGAGTGGCCTTTGTATGAGGGGAAAGAGATTGCAAGTGTTGTTATCTTTTGGTTTGCATAAGTACATGTAGGCAGAGTGTGCAAGGGATGATGTTGGTGGATAATATGACTACAGGGACTGTGAAAGATGGTTGCTGGGAGATGAGAAAACTGCTAATGTTTATTTGAAATCCTTTCTTTTTGATCTCTTGGCACCTGAGATTGAAATTAGTATTTCTAGGACACATTTATTTGATTTTCCTTGATAGTATATTAGGAGTGAGAATGATTCAATTTCAAATTGATCCAATCCCGGTTCGAAAGTTGGTCGTAGATAAAACTGATTCACTGCTTGGCTTGAATCAACTAGATTTCAAGCTGAATCTATATCAATTTTTTAAATTTTTGCAAAAAAAAAAAAATTGAATATGCACATATGTATATTTATAATATACACAAAAGATTCAATTTTTGAGCAATTTTTGATCTTCGAGGTAAAATCTCAGTCCTTTACTCCTATATATTAGATCTTTGCTTTAATTTTGTCTTCTCCTGGTTTTCTTTGTTTTGACTTTTGAAAATGTGCTTGTTAACTTAATACGGTACAGTATTGAACATTATTTTTCTTGATATATTAATACTCTGTTAGTCTAAACACTCGAATATTTAAATGTGATATCATCTTGAAGCCTTGATTTTGTTCTGATTGCAGATAAGTACTTATCAAATGCGTTTGCTGATTCCACTCATTCTAAAGAAACTGGTTTTTCAAGTGATTTAAACTCAGGCAATTCAGATTCAACAAGGAATGATTTCCTTACAGGTAGAATTACTCCACTTTCCCATCATCAGGGTCATGAGGGATCAAAAAGAACAGCAGCTCCTGTTACCGCTCTCAAAGAACTTGTAAGATACTTTGACTTCTTGTTGGTTTATTGTTGGGTATATATGTGAATGTGTGACAAAATGCATGTTTTTTTTTAATGATCTCTCTTCACATTTCAGTGTACGATGGAGGGTTATAATCTTTCTTTTCAATCCCCATCTTTGCCTGCTGGGTGCTCAATTAGTAAAGGGGAAGTTTATGCACAGGTAATTTGCATTCTTCGGTTAACCACTATTACTCTGTGCTTGCTGTACTTCATGATATCCTTATTTGTTTTAGAGATGATACTTATCTCTTAAACAAAGAAGCAAAATGATTTTGAAATTTCTGAATTTTTTAGTTAGAAACAATGAACCATTTCATGTTGTGTTGGATGAGAATATGAGAGCACTGTCTTCTTTCTGTCATTTTATAGTGGAAAATTTCACACTTAACTGTTTACACCATGGTTTTGAACACCGGACTGAATCGGCCGGTTCGACCGGTTCAACCATGAACCTGTTCTATGACCTAATGAAAAACTGGTCTAACATCAAATCGGTTTGAACCGTCGGTTCAACCGTCCAACCGTTGAACCGGTCCCAATTCTTAATAATAAGCCGGTTCAATTCATAATATATGTAAATAATTTAACTTAGTATAAGATAATTTTTTAAATATTAAATTAATTCAAATATAATATATTTATTTTAAAAATAGAATTTTGAAAATTTTAAAGTGTTATGTATTAAACACTAGCAAATCATATCCACATGATTCCACCACCTCAAGTGGGCTGTTGACCCATAGATACAAGAAAAGCTATAGAAACATAACAATAAAATCTCCCATGCGGGACTAAATAACTAGTAGAAATTTCTATAATGTTTGTATGGTGGATTGCTTCCATGAAAATTTTTGGGAAAATTATGTATAGAATATTCAAACAAAAATGATTATAATAATTTTTAAAGTTCTTAAATTTATAATTATTCAAATAAAAAATGGTTATGTTTAATTTTAAAAATTAGAACTTCTCTTTAAATATGAAATTAAATGATAATAAGAAAAATGAAAATTCTAAAATAAATAATATAGTATACTTTATAAATATAATTTTTAATGTAAAATTTATATATAATTTATAGATGTAAATTTTACTTAAATATATAATAAAATTAGCAATTATTTATATCAAATTTATATATTTATATATAAACCAAAATTTCTATTAAATATGAATTAAAATCAAAGATTGTAGATATTTACATTTAAATTTAAAATTAGTAATTATGTATATTTAATATATAATATAAATTAATAATCAATTATATTTAACTTCAAAATTATGGAATATATTATTTGTGTATGAATTTTATTTATTTTAAGGCTCAGAATTCTTAGAATTATGAAGTTTTTAAGATTAGATTGTCATCATTATTATGTTCATTTTATTAATTTTTAATAATATTATTATTTATTAAGTCATCCGGTTCGATCCCGGTTCTACCAGCCAAACCGTGAACCTCTCCTTTTTTTGGTTCGTTGTTTGGTCCGATCATAACCTTGGTTTACACATTATTTGTTGGACTTTGATAAATAGCTGGGGGCTGAACTCTTAATACAAACTCTAAATTTTCCTTTCTCCATGTAACTTTGGCTTTTTTGTGATGAAGGATGTTTTTGGGTCTTTGATTTCTAATGCACTTGTCGCATCACATTTTGGTATGCTCAATCAATGCAATAATTATGCAACTTTTGCATGAAGCAAGCTATTTATTTCAAGGGATGTATATGTGTGTAACACCAACATTTTTCTTGTTTAAATTAGTGATTTACTACTTTTAAGGGATTCTTTTTTTGTTTGCCTCAGAAATCTTCCTAAATTACAATGTAGTTATTTACTATTTTCAATAAAAATTGAAAAGATTAAAACCCCATTCAAGTGAAAAGAGTTTGGCATTCTAATAAAAAATAACAACAAGAAAAGACCAAAAAAATGAAAGAAATTTATTCCATTAAAAACAACTATGATAAATAAAGCGAAGAAGATAAAAAACAGTGATGATAAATGAAGCAAAGAAGACAAAAGAGAGCCAAGAGAAAGCAGAGAAGGGCCAAAAGTAACTAATAGGAAAGTTTCATGCTTGAACTCACAATTAATTAAGGATTAAAATCACAAAAGTGTTGACCTCCATGCTAGAACCAAAAGAAAAAAAAATATAATTTTTAATCATAACTGTAGAGCTGGCGGTCCATCCCCATATCCTGTACGAATCTTGCTCAAGTCCAGTAACTCTGCAATTCAGTGCTGAAATGTCTCTTCACTCTCACCTAAAGCTTACCTATTATCGTTGTTAAAAACGATGGCAAAAGAAGCCTTCGACTTCTTTACTTCCACACTCGCCTACCCCTCACGCAGGACTTAGCCCCAACCTTCCTCCTGTCGAATGTTTGCATGCCGACCCAGCGCTTGTAGCTGAACCCCTGGTGCACTATCTCCCCTGTTCGAGCTTCCTCACGCACGCAAACTAGCCGAACATCTCCCTGCTCTTCCCTGTGTCGATCTCCTCTGCCCTAGCCGAACCTCACGCAAGATCCACACATGTCTCCCGTCCCTCCTCCCTTATGTCAGACTCCTTCCACGCCAACAAGCCAATGCCCCCATTCACATCCACAGAGATCCCGACGCCAATTGACTGCACACCCTTCGACTCAATCTCGCCGAACTCTCTAATGTGCTGACCCCCCCCCCCCCCTCATGCCCGTCCACACGCCCCTTGCTTACAACCTCCGTCGACCTCAAGTCGTCGAAACCAAACCCTCTAGCCGACCCCACCTGCCATTCATACACTTCCGGATCTCCTCCTCCCTGCTGTGCGGAACCCACACGCACAACCTGAAACTAAAGCTTCATCCAACCCAACCCTCTATCCCTTCTCTTCCTCACACAGCCACTTAACCATGCCTTCCACTACTTAACCAGCCCACAGCAACCCAAACTCCACACAACCTAAAACTAACCTGCATCTCCAACTAAACCCAATCTAGCCCACACAAAAACAAAAAAAAGAGATGGAGAAAGATCTTTTTGCAATTTTTGCTAATTTCATCGCCGTCGACCCCTGTGCAACTGTAATTCCCTAAACTTAAAAAATCCCGCTCTCGACGTTTGAGGCGAGTCGGAGCACCCCCTATATGCGCTTTCATAGCACGGTAAGAGGGAGCCTGGTGCAATGCTTATGACGAGGTTGTTAGGCCTTGTACATGCTCTCGTAGCGTGGAGGGGATAATTTTAAGTAACTTTAAGCGCTCTCATAGCGTGGCGGGGGAAAGAAATTTTCGTGTTTTTAAATAGGTACCCCGAAGACCCTTAAGCACTCTCGTAGCGTGGCGGGGATTAAAGAAATGCGGCCTCGGTGTTGCCCGACACCTACCTGAAGCACTCTTGTAGCATGGAGGGGAATGTTATGACTCTTGGAATTTCCACTAAATAGAGGAGACGTCGGGAGGTTGCCGAAATTCAGTTTGAAGGCGCACAGAACTTGAGCAAAAGCAGAGGACCAAATTGAACAATTACAGGAGACTTGATTTAAACTTAATTGAACAACATATGACTATACTTGAACTTGAAAATGACACAGGGAATCAGACATAACATTTAAAAGGAAATTGCAAATTAAAAAATAACAAAAATTTAACACAGATGAGCAAACAAGAAACTCGTGGATTTTAATATAACTCACTTGCAAGTAAGGAATAATGAGATTTTAAAAGATGCACATGCTATGATGTGACACTTTTAACGAATAACTATCTCAATCATATGGATGAATTGAGACGATTGCTAGGAATATAATGGTCCATTTGTGAGCAAAATAAGGGAAGCATGAGACGAATATGGCAAGTCTCCCTATAGGGATATTAGTTAACCTGCAAATAATGTTTATATTGCCTACACAAATGGAAAAGGAGCATCCGATGAATGTGATCGATCTCCTACCAACACAAACCGGGGAATTGCAACAAACATGACACATTGTCTACAAGCAAAGAGCAATGAATATAAGAAATAAGGCTTAAAATGAATGTGATAACCTACTTGCAAATGATAATAATTAACCGATAGACGAGTGCACTATCAGCCTGTGAGCAATGATAGCAGAGGAGCTAGCTTTCAAACAAGCACGACGGTCATCCTACAAACATGAGAAAGAAATAATGATAATGAGTGAGCTGAGAATATAGTGGCCTTCCTATGTTCCAGCTTCTTCAATATCAATCCGTTTTCAAATGTATACAACAGTTTCCATGAACATTGAAATACATGCAAGCTAATGCAGCAATTCACCGATCGACGTGTAGAAGGAAACTGATGACAAATACAGTCAATCAACAGGCAGGGAAGAATTGGCGACAAATGCGATTCACCCGACGATCAATGTTGACTTACAGATGAACACACATGAGCTTGCAAATGATAACACTGATAGCTACCTTACAAATGCAATCAAAGAGGCTGTGAAGAATACAACAAAATGTTCATAAGTGAAATATGAGAGTTATGCAACGGATGGTGCAATCTCCCTATAGTCAATATCAACTTGCATATGAACACGTCAATTCAGCTGCAAATCTACACAAAGCAATGTGCAATGAATGCAACTCATCCTTACAGTCAATCATAAGCATGAAGAAGAAGATGACAGTGAGCACTACACACTGCCTGTGCGCAGGAGTAACAAACTTGTGGTAAATGCAGGCATCTACAAGCCACTATAGGAAATACGTTGTGTGCATAGCAGCCCGCATGCAACGACTAGTGACTTCTAGATATCTACTAATGACTTGCAAGCATATTTAATAAAACTTGCAATGCACAATGCACAATAGTCTGTTTGCAAGAGCAACAAGTTACTCGCACCTACAATGCCACACCACCATATTCACAACAGGTATACGAGCAGACAGAAGACTTGTGCAAATTCTCAAATGAAGCCCTGCTCATTTATTCTCAATAACAACTCATATGTAAAAACATCAAACAATTCACGCCTACAACGACACGCCGCCAAATCGCAACAGGCATATGAGCGGATAGTAGACGTGTGCAAATTCTTAAATGAAGCCCTGCTCATTTCTCAACAACAGCCCATTTGTAAGAAGCATCAAACAATTCACGTCTGCAACGCCACGCCACTAGATCCGCAACACTTACGCAAGCGAACAGAAGGTGTCAACAATATCTCAAATAGAGCATCGTGCACGTTCAAATGGCAGTCGCCCGTGCAACCGACCAATGTTCTAAATTGCCCTCACACGTGTATTACAACATGTATACACACAAACATAGAAGTGCACATGCGAGCACATTAACCTGTATACATGCAAGAATATACTTCCGCATGGGCCTTGACGAGCGTATTATGGGTACACATGTGACATCTGAGGATGCTTCGCGGGTTAAATGGTGAATCCAAGTTCGAGTCCGATCCTTCTATATGAGTAGATAGGAGTTGACAAGGTTCTAACCATCAAACAAATGTACGGTCGTGGTGTTGACTTAGATATTTATTTTAATACGTTCATATTATACCTTCAAGGTCTATAACTTAAATCTTTGGTTTGATCTTTCCATCCGTAGTGACTCAACTAGCTATAGAGTCATAATACGCTGAAGCACCATCAGGTCCAAAGAAATTGACAAGCTTTAAATTAACGATTGTTCTCTCTTCAAAATGTAGAAAGATTATCTTCAAGTATTTGTTTCTCGCATTTGATATTATTTGGGGAACCAAATTTGGGCTTCACTTAGCCAAGCGTGGCTGTAGTATGTAATAAATGAATTCATCTAATGATTTAAATTCACAATTATAAAATTGGGTAGGCTAAGATTAATGAAAAATTGAAATTTTACCTTGGGTTAAAAGAGTAAGCTAAATGGTGAAGGGGATTGTTGCTAATAAAATATTCATTTTTGAATAAGATTGTCATACACCACGTTATAAAAGGTTGAGTCTTTTTTTATCTTTTCATCATGTCTATATGATGCCTTAACCCTTTTGGATCAATCATAGTATTCCACATATTATATACAATATGGGGAGAAGACTTGCCAGTATCAGTCACTCTTAACATGTCATATATTGACTCTATAAAAGTAATAATATAATATATTTTGTCCCACAATAAATCATCCAATATTCTTGTCTTGATAAATTTGACCTTGTCTACATCATCTTCTATATACATGCTCCACCTATCACTAATCACCATGGTATGCATTCCTTATTTTATTATTTTGAATTGTCTAAGCACGATAATTGTTAAAGCAAAATGAGTCTATGCTATAACCTAACTTTTTAATTTCACAAATTAATTAAAAATTGATAATCTCGTTGAGTGATTTATGATGAATGTTTTTATCAAGCTCGCATCGTCTGCTATGCCTTCGATCCAATTGCATTCTCCATGGGTGATCTCATTATTATTATTATTATTTTATAGAGCACATATATTATTCAATGCAAGATTCAATATATAAACAACATATGGAGTTCAAAAAATATGAGAATATTGTGTTTAAATCAAAACTCTTAGCACTCTACAAACTAGTGCATTGTTAGTGTAAATTAAAGTTCTTTCTATAGACCCACTTGCATAATCATTTCTTTGATTTGATTTGCAATATAGAACTTATCTTTATACACTCATTTATATTTAATGGCCTTGATGAACGTAGGCTCATATTTTATAACTACCATGACATTAATTATTGGTCTCCTTTTTGCATCTATCCAACCATCACAAACAATAGTAATTTCTTTCTCGTTCTAAGTCTCTTTGATATGCTTAAACATTCTTTCTATATTTTGCTCTTTCCTCTTGAAGTAATGTTGTCCCCAAGAGATTATGAACATGAGGAATGTATATAGTGAGGTGTTGGCTGCATATGATAAAGCACTAAAATAGTAGGGATTTCTCGCTAAATGAAAGGGAAGTGCTGCTAAATAGAATATGCGAGCAATTTCTTAATGCAAATGATCTCTAGCTTACAAATTAAAAGCTTTTTCAATAGCATTAGAGCCCAACACATTAACTCTTTTTTGGTTCATAGCCTCTAACCTAAAATATCCTATTGATTGTGAGCTAGAATATTGGTTGGAGCCACTTTTTCCTGAAGAAGGAATGGGATCCTTCTTAAAGGAGGCATTCTTTTTATGCCTGCCTTCATCATCTAGCTTTTGTACTTCATGCAACTGTGTTGGTATTATTTTAGGGAATGATTGAATGCTTACTTCAGGTTATTTGAGCAAGCAAGCGCTCACTTTAGATTAAGTTTCATTGAACTTTTCTTGACAATAATGACAGTAAAACATTACATTACTTCTCACTCCTATTTCTCCTAAATTATTTAATTTGATAGCATATACTCGTATAAGTTTTGTCATCTTCTCTATTGGACTATTACCAATCTTATTTGTGCCACTCAAGTAGTCATTATTCCAGTATATAAAAAACGAATCAAGTTTGTAATTGTATGTTTTAATCAACTGATTGAACTTAATCCAACATATTGGTGAGTTATAAGTTATTTCCTCTTGTTGTAAATTTCTACATTTTGTTTATATGAAAGAGATGCTAAATTTTTTCAAAAATGTTCTAAAATTGTCATATGAAAATGGACAATATGTCTGGAAGTTTATACTGGGATTTAAAACTTTTAAAAATGAGTATACATCCCAAAATTTGATTCTTAGAAGGCTAAGTAAAGTTCAATGCTCTTCGAAAATATACATTAATATAAAAATAAAAAAATATTTCATTAATATGAAAAGCATAGACAATGTTTAATATTGTTAACAAATTTGCAATAAATTTCCATTATAGATTGTATTTTATGCCTAACTTTTATGATTAAAAAGAGAAAAAAACCATACTTGTTGGGGGGGAAAGAGACAAACAAGGTTAGATGTGTTGAGCCATGCCTATAATATGTCCGTACCCCACAGTTTTTGAAGTGTTGGACACATGTAGGGGTGTGCTAGCCATGTTCTTTCGTCACACGTGGCCGACGTAGACACAAGAGGTGTTTAGGAGTGCTTGTGCTTCCTAGCCCTCTATCTATGTACCTTAATGCCACCTCTTCCCCCTTGCTACTCGTATCCTCCAATTCCATTGCTCTTGTTTTGTGATTTCACCTCTATTTCCCAAAGTCTCATTCCTTGGTGTCATCGCCATCATGTTGTCCTCGTGACACCAACCGCTTGAAATTTTGTCCGTATCTTATAACATAATTGCTATTCTCTTATGCCATCCACTTTCATAAAGTTTTTTTTATTATTACTTGTTAAAACAATATTTATTAATCTATATTATTAATAAAAATGCATTTAAGAATAACAGTATTGTCCATATTTTAAAGTGAACACTAATCATTTTTGGGACGTTTGAGCGATAAAGAATAATTATCTTGCACACCTATGCATCACTCATGATCCTGCTACCATTTTGGTCGAGGCTTCATCCACTCATCTACAATAGAAAATAAGTTAACACAATTCATGCATTTTTAAAGTTAAATTTGTATTTTTTATGTTAATAAATTAGTATTTTATATTAATTAATTCAGGATTGTACAAATAAAAATATATTGTTAATATACATTTTAAGTGCTTGTTAAATTAAAAATTTGTAGATCTACTTTACAAAAAAAAAAAAACTCAGATGAATTGTGTATTTTATATTAATTAATTCAGGATTGTACAAATAAAAAGATAGTGTTAATATACCTTTTTCCTCCAGCCTTCTGTTGCAGTGCAGCTGTCCTTACCACCCTCTGTTGCTATCTATATTGCCTTTGTTTCAGTTATTGGGACCTGTTTCCTAGCTGTGTTTTCTTGTGATCTATAGACTTGCGTGACTTGTATGATTTCTTTAGCAATTCCTGCATCTGGTCTTCTGCGACTTCCTCTATTATTGAAATTTTTTGTTCTTCTTATAGATGATGTGTTTTTTATGGGTTATTTTGATCTCTTGAAATCCCTCCAAGATGTTTTTTGTAATTATATATAAGGGTTTGGTCGTGTACAAAACTTGATGAATTTGATCGCGAACAAAGTTCTAGTTGAATGTGCTATTTCTTTTACTTTCAGGAGAAGTCCTAGGAACTTGAGTATTATCTTGGAATGCAAACTTATTGTAGTAGTATGAGGCTTGATTTTTATATATCTGGGGAGTTTTTTTTGCTTTAAGTTTAGTTATGAAGTGATTGACTTTACTCAATTCCAATACAAGCTAGTTTTCAACAAGCGGGTAAATTTCAACTTTTGTTTTTCACAAATTGTATTTCTTATTTCTCGAAAAAGGCCATTACATTTTAATTTGAATTTCAAAATTAATGAATGTTTATTAATGATTAATCATTAGTTATCTTTTTTATCATATGTAAAAGGGATTGCACGTTGAGATTTGATTGTGTTAGATTTTTCTTTAATCTATTTTATCTTGATATGACTTTTCTATACAGGTTGAAATCGCAGGGCAGGTCTTAGGTAAAGGAATTGGAGTAACGTGGGAGGATGCCAAGATTCAGGTCTCAAACTTATTATTTTATTTTTTAAATTTAAAATACTTGAGATGTTTTCTTTGACATAGGAAAGCTACCAGCTAGCAAAGGTTCTGGCTTTTGATATGAGTGGCAAATGAATTCAATTCGTACAAAATCAAATTTAGTCTGCATGTTCACTCTCTTTGAATTTCTAATGTCGCATGATATTTTTCTTGGCTCTTTTGACTTTGATGATGGTTGATCCTGCAACCGTTTCTTTGATGTCTGACATTATGTAGCTTGTATGTGATATGTGCATTTTTTAGTTGCCAATTAGGGAAGCATGAATGTTTTTCAATTTAAAGAATCACGAAAGAGGGCATATTAGAAGTTTTAAGTTAGTTTTTGTTAAAACTGTTTGAAGCACGAATATGTTCATTTATGGATGCGATGATGCCGCGGTATTACGTCTCTTATAGAAAAATACGACAAGCTTGCATGAGAGGACGAAGAAAAAGAGTGTTCATGTGAGTTTGCCATGCACAAAGAGACAATGCATCTCCTATCGGCATAGAGAGATTGAGGAGAGAGACTAAGGTGGGGAGAACAAGAGAAGAATGATTGAGTGGAAGTTTGGTAGTGTTGGAGAGATATGGAAATAGATGGGCAAGTGTGAGGGTTTCTTTCATTAATCTAGAGAGACAGAGGTGTGGGTGTGTGTACAGTGCAATGGGTGCAACAAGTGATCCACAAAGAGAAAGAAAGAATACGGGAGAGACCGACTATGTGAAATGGTGAAAGAGAGGGAGAATGAGAGAGGAGATGAAGTTGCATATCTTAGAAACGGTAATAATTCAATAGTAAAGTTTTCTCATTTTGGTGGCAGTCTAGGAAAATCATTTAGAAATATTTATAGGTATTCCCTTACCATTGGTATATTTTTTAATTATTTTACCTCTTTAATTATATCCTTTACTTAGCAAGAAAAGCCTGATATATACTATTTAACAACTTGTAAGGTTTCAAATATGTTACGATCAATGACAAAATCATCTACCTCCATAGAATTTGTGTATTCTCTCTCCAACTAAGTCTTTGTTTGGAACAGCTTTTTTATTGCTTCTTAAAGCGGCTTTCTGCTGCAAAAAATTTAATTTTTGCACTAGAAAGCCGCTTTAAGAAGCAGCAAAAAAGTCGTCTCAAACGAAGCCTAAGTTGATTTCACCATTTTCTTAATTTCACTATTTTTTATTACAAGATATAGTAATAAAATAACTAAATAGTCCATTTATCCCTAAGTTTACATCAAATTCATATAATGACAATAAATTCAATTTGTTTAAAAACCTCTCTCACTTATGTTAAATTTGTCTAACATAAATTATCTACAGTCATATTGGATTCATTTATTATCGCAACAGATTATGTTATAGGTATTTTAATAAACATTCAAACAAATTGGTTTAACTAACCTATGAGATGAATGCATGTGAAGCAATGGATTTAACTAAAGTTGGTATATTAAAAATTGTCAGTTGGTTTTATAGGCTGCTGAAGAGGCTCTTGAATCTTTGAAATCCAGACCTGCGCACGTTACCCCAATGGGCTCAGGCTCTTCAAGGTTAGTATTTTCTTTTTCTGCAACACTTTTTTTTCTGCTGATTCCAGAGTAGAAAGCAAAATATGGATGATTGATACAAAACAAGTAGGATTAGTAAAAGATTGGTAAATGGAAGATGGAAACAATAAACTTTTTGTCAAGAAAGAAATGAATTCTTCTTTAATACTGAGGAAATAAGCTAAAATTGAGGCAAATTACTTGTGGTTTCAAATTACAAACAACTAGTAATAGAATGCGCGAAATCTATATAGAAAAATGAGACCAGATTAGTTACATAACGGTGTTTGCTATGCCTTTGTTAGCAATCTCATAGATCAGCTACGCGCTGTGCACTGTAGCTTCATATAGGAGAGGATTAAACTGAGTTTCTTGTCCTCAATCATCAGTCTTCTTTTGTGAAGATGTAAATCTAAACAGGCAACTGTGGCTTTCTCAAAATGATTTAGGCCTCGTTTGGTTTCCCGGCTCCTTTTTTCATTTTTAAATAGAAGTATCGGAACGGGATTTCAGATCGGTGGAAATGCGAAGGTTCGGGAGAAGGTATTTTGAAAAAGCCGTCTTAACAAATAACAATACAATAATTTTTTCGCCGATTCAAACTGGAGATGGAAAAATTACAACCAAACAAATGAGGCCTTAGCTGTTAGTAATGGACAATTTATTTAAACCGTAAGAACGTTTATCTCGGCAGGTAAAATAAAAAAATTTGGAAAAGAAATCAGCATCTAAAATAGAAGAAAATTTATGTGAGATACCATTTGTCTAAGAATGAATTTGAAAATCATTAAATTTAATGTTGAGATTAGCGATGTATATGAAGAGTTTATATAGTATTATTCTCAAAGCAAATCCAATAATTTAAAATCCATCAGGATATAATTTATATTAAGAGGATATCCTGATATAATTTTTTCTATGAAAATATACCATAGAGATTTACATACATACCACTTTATTTCATACTATTTACATATCTAACACTCAAAATATTAATATTACAAGCCTAACACCCATATACAACTTTAATATCAAATATATCATTCATATATTTCATTCGTACCACTCATACCACACTATAAACTTTAATATTTCATTTCATGTACCCATATTTATTCTATAGGTGGTAGGCATGTAATATTAATATTCTGAGTATCAGATGTATAAATAGTATGAAATAAAGTGGTATGTAGGTAAATCCCCCATTCACAGTGAAATTTTTGCATTACTACAAAATCATTTATTGTTAACCTTCTATTTCTACTCGCGTCCTGCCATGAAATCAGGATGTTGCCAGTATCATCAAACAAGCGATTGAAGCAAGATTTACCACAACCAATAGCTAGAATTCCATCCTGAAACATACAAACCCACAAATGAAAGTTCAATATCTGGACACTCCACTGTCAGCTCCATTCTTCAAAACAAAGTATACAATGCAATGTATCGACCTCGAGTTGGTCCTATATGATCTTTCTAGAGCAGACGTTGAGAGGCATTACGGCACAAGACCAACACAATCTTGCAATTTTGTTGCGATTCTCTCGCAGTTGGGATACAAATGGGGCTGCTGGCCTTACTAATCTAGAAATTTGAATTCATTTGATCTGCTGTTTGGTGCAATTGTGGGGTTGAGGATGTTAGAGAAATGGTGAAGCTATCAGGCTGGGCAACATGTAAGGCATTTCCCTTCCCTTCCAGCTCTGCAAGTGTCTGGTCAAGTGAAGCAGGCAAATGCAGATATGCTGCCATTATCATCCTATGAAATTTCTGTTCATTACTTTGCCTGGAAATGGTTTTTCACGATGTAAAGGAGAATCACTAGGGTTGATTTTTTTTTTTTAGTTTTTACCCCCCCCCCTTTTTTTTTTGTTAAGAGGCTTCCCAAAGAATTGGAAGCCTAGAATTTGGCTATGAGATGCGTTCGTTCATAGCACTAGTGCTTTTTGAGATTTGACTCCATAGCTTTCTGTATAATTTTTCTGCGATGCAATTTAATTCCAACAATTTTGTTCACTTTGAATGGTTGAGATTGATTCTGCCGGTTTTTTTATTTTTACTTTTTTGACTTTTGATATTACATTGATTAATATTTCTGTTAGTTTGTTATTTATTGGGTTGGGTCAACAATTGATAGAGAACACCCTTCTCATTGTTTTTGTATCCATACTGGTTTACAGCTTTTATGATGCTCCACATGGTTCAAAGAAAGCTACCAAGTGTTTGTTTGCACTACAAAGGAAACTATATTTTTTGTTTGAGCACTAACATTCATCTTAATTTAAATCGCACTTAAATGAGATTTTTTTTTTATGTACACAGTTTGTGGTGTTTGATTGGGCATTTGATTCAATTTAGTTTGCTCACAATTTATGTAAGATATTTAATTGTTTTTATATTTATTGCAAGGATAAATTTTTATAATCTCAAATCAAGGGCGAATTATTACGACTGGTCATCGGATGTCCGGACACTCAATTCATAAGCACCATGTCACCCGAATACACTTGTCCCAGTGTATTTTGATGATGTGGCGTCTGAATTGATGTCTGGATGAATCCGGACACCGGAAATTATTCATCCGGACACCGGATATAATAATTTGCCCAAATCAAGACTAGTAGAACTATTCTAATGTCCAGCTTTTCAAGTAAAACAGCTTTTCCAGCTATACAACTATTGTTTGTACATGCAAATACAAAAATTACATGCAAATTAAGATGTAACCCTCAATTTATATCATCATAAATCTTATAGCATACAAGAATAAATCAACTACAAAATATGCACATACAGGAATTTTATTTCCTGTGAAAAAGGAATGGAGAATAGGCGATCAAGATCTAGATCACTACAATCCTTAAAAATATAGGGCTATAAACCTGCTGAAGCATACCATTTCCTTGCCTCAGCATATCTGAACTGAAGTTATCAATTCTACAGAAGGCTATTATATATATACACGATTTACTTCTTTTCCTCGTATATTCTTCTCCATTAGAATAATATCTCAATGTTCATGAAAAAAAATATATATATATATATATGAAAATGATCAATTCTAATACAAATTTCTATACACCATATCTCTATATTCCCCTCCGGGTAAAACCCAGCACAAGAACAAAATAAGCACAGCCTTGCTAAAGCCCCAACCTAAACAAAAACCCTTAAAGGCTGCTGCATGGATTTCCTTTTTTTTTTCTCCTCAAATGAAAAAGTATAAGAAACGAAAAACAAACAGGATATCCCAAATCGAAATCCCTAAAGATCTGAGACCCCAATCTTCAAAATAAATATATTTCATCAAATTGCCGTAGCAAATAGATAGCCCCAACCCCCCTTTCACCATGCACATTCACTATACACTGAAGATCTGAATCCTGAAAATTCACAATGAAAGCTATTTGGCTACTGCAATAGTTCTCATATTTCCGAGTTGGGTACTTGAGCAACCAAATAAGCTTGGGCGGTGTTGGTGGCTCACTACATACAGTTTGACGTCGGAAGTCTACTTCCTTGTCTGAGCTACTATCATGTGGCTCTTTCTAGCTGGTCAGGTGCGAGCAGGGAAGCCGAAGTTTTGGTATACTCTGAGGTCTCCTCCTCGGCTAGCAGTCACAATCACCATTCCCCAAGCTAAATTGCTAGTTTGCATCAGCGAGTCGCCTGTGGAAAGTTCGCTGCTACTATGGCGACTGTGTTTGCCAGAGGGTGAATGAAGCTTCTCCTCAGGCCAAGTAGCAGATAATACATTGTCAGGATATGTTAGGGAGAGGGGACTATTTCGGCCACTAGTTTCTTCCAGAAAATCTAAGTTATTATTTGGTTTTGATTGGCAATTGGGGCCGTTGCTTCCATTGGGCACAGAAATAGCTACTGATCTAGAGCTAGTATTTGACCAGGGAACTGCAACTGTGACATCCTGGGAGTTAAAATACTCGTAGGATTGTGTGATAGAGATGGCACTTTTGCTTTTGCTTGGACGGGTATCAGTGTTCTTTCTCCATACATACACGTAAGAGTCCTCACTAGCACATATAACATACTTGCCATTTTCTGTCAAGCAGGCTGAAATTTGGCTGCTAGTGTTTCGAAACCCTGGAAAAATTTGAGATCGGATCAAGCAATACGTATACTTATATTATGATGCTAATATTTTAACTTATTATGTACAAAATATGGTATAAATATACAATTATAACTAATATCATTGTACATAATAACACCATATCTCATAACATAACATAATAATACCATATTATCTATTTAAAACTATACTTACATATTTATATATGATATATTATGTATATACTTAAAAAAAAACTCAGCTTGACTAGGGAACATATTGAATGACTTTGAGCTGATGTTGAGCTAGGGTCAAATTGGCTTGAAAACGAATCATTAATAACACTAATTTTAGCCTCACAATGCATGCATAAGCTCACAAAAGTTGAAAAAAAAAAGAACAAATTATGAAGATATTGGTGTCAGTCAACAGAATCTCAGCCTAATGGGCACCAATAGAAATAATAAAGTTATGTTATTAGTTGGCAATCAAAATCCACAAATTGAGAGAGAGAAGACGTCACATGAATTAATTTAATCTTTTAAATTAAATAAAAAAGGATAATTTAAAAAATTAAATTAATCAATTCAACCGCAATAAAAAAGAATTTGTTTAAAAGCTTTAGTTAGTTAGAGATGTTTAGCTCATATTACAATGGCTTAGAAAAATTATTTAGGTGCTGAAAATATGCGGGCTAATTATTTAGGTGAGGACATCGGACAAGAGAGAATCATCCGGATTTCTCTGTCTACAGTAAAAGCGCATCAGCTGTAGTAACTGTGCTTTGACTACGCTTTTACTGTAGACAGAGAGAAATCCGGATGATTCTCTCTGTCAGGTCTCCGAACCTAATAATTTCTCAAATATATGATACTACTCTAAGGCATGCATGCATAGGCAACTGTACCCAATGATATAAACTAACTTAATAGCTCATAGATAAATAGATAGAAAGATGAAATGCGTTGAAAATAATCATAAATAGGGAAGAAAAAAATACCTTTAAATTTGTGCATAAGATTGATCCCATCAACGACCCTAATCCGTGAATCAGCAGATGTGATTAGAACTTCTGATGAGCTGTCTGGGACAAACTGTTTCATGATACAAATCAGAGAATTGTCGACTACAAAAGTCTATAAAAATTTGAACAAATGAACAAACAGTATAGTTCAAAGAATTCTCATCAGAAAATACAAATCCTATGCAGGGATCTTGAAAAAAATACAGACTACTCATCAGAAAATACATATCCTATGCAGGGATCTTGAAAAAAATACAGACTACCTGAGTTGCATTGATATTTAACTTTCGAGTAACTTATAGTGAGGATTATCACGTATCCTTTCGCATTACATTTATAGAACACTCCAAAGAGATAACCGTTTCACTAAATTCATATATAAATGCCTAAATTGGAATTTCAATGGGAATTTTATAATTGAATCGAAGAATAAAATCATGTATTCAACAACAATATTTTATATAGTCCAACATAACTGCAATAAGTAGATAACTTATCGGAAAATCCATAGGAGTCCTGCATCCATGAGTGGATAACTTATGGGAACAAATGGAAGACAACCTACTGGATATGATGGTTGAATCACTGATATTTTTCAAAATTGACCCTCAAAGGTGTGCCATCAAAATTAAATGCATGTGGGGAATAAGTGGAAGACAATCATAATCAATGGTTGTCATTCGACTTAACACTACTAAGTAAATTATTGAGTAATATATCAATTCCATTTTTTAAAAAAATAGCAATATATCAATTTCATGTTTCAATAATAAAGACAGACTAGTTTTAGGTTGGTTGATTTGGTCTGTATTCCTAGGTGGGGTCCTCATAAACCTTTAGGACTTGTGGGCCAACCTGTAATCCTTTTTTGGCATGGGAAAGCTAGGAGCAACTTGCTCCTTACCAACCTCTTCGTGGGGGTGAGAAGAAAGTAGTGCCAAAAATATTAGTAAAATTGAGATTTGAACAAATCTTTGCCTCTAATAGCAAGCGCATTGTAAAAGCACTCGTGTAAAAAACACCGAACAAAAATATGAAGCCCTCCAATGGTTGAATTCCTCAATTAGTCGTTTATTCACTTTTTAATGTCTCATGAAAAATCATCCCAATAAAATTTTAGAGCAAGGCTAGCCAATTTAGAGCATGTATGCTCGTTATAGCTATCATTTACATGTTGTCCTGTTATTAGTATTTTATTTGTTCAATATTTTGATGGCAAACTAATCTATAGCAGAATTAAAGAAAACCAAATTACTTCTCAATGTCCTGCACCGCTATAGACATTAATTTGAAGAAGAGCATTTTATGACTTTTAATGGTTTTAATAGGTTCTTTAATGTGGAGTGTTAAAATGTCGCAAAGAGAAGGATAAATTTAATTAGAATAGCCTTAACATAGGAATATTAACGTAAACAATAACAAAAACAAGACAGGTCTAATTCTCCTTACAAAACATGCCTCTTCACTTACAAATTAAAGTGCTGAAAAAAAATCCCTCCTTACTTATTTGTAAGGCAATTTTAGGAAGTCTAACACAATGATGCTGATATCATGGAGATTCGAAGCTTTTCAAAATTAGGTTAAAGAACAAGAAAAATCACTTGTCTTGATAAAGATGTCAATACACCGAGGACTTCACAAATTCATCTTGGTTGTATGAAGACAATTAGGCATCAATATTAGCACCAAGGATGGACTTCGCTACATCTAAGAAGATGCTAACGAATCAACAATGGTCTTCATCATGCAAGATAACACAAAATTAACAATAGCTCTCACTTAAGGGATGATGCTTACATACTTTGGCTGACATCATAAGAGGTGATATGTTGTCAGTTTTGACTTCTGCCATAAGGAGAGACACATAGTATTGTTTCCACCTTAAAGGGTGACATGTAGTATGTTTTGGCTTCCACACTAAGGGTTGATATAAATTCATATCAGTTTTCTCTCTGAGGTAGCGGCAAAAAATCTACATCAACTACAACTATAATAAAATATGTGGGTAGGCACTAGTGTAAAGGGAAACTAATCTCAACTTAAAGAGGCACATCTTTCACTGCCAAAGTTGATAATGGACTCTATCGTCCTCACTTTACTTAACCCACAGTCATTAAGAAAGCGCTTTAAATGAGGTGACTCATGGTTACTAATAAGGTGCACAACAGTCATTGCTAAGGTTCAATGATTCAGAAATTCTAAGGCACAACAAGCTCCCTAACATAATGTCCAAAGTAACATCATATGGCTCCCAAACTTATATATAGTTTGTCAAAAGCATGGCTAATGTATGCTCTAAACTTCGGTTTGCTTGATACACCTTGGATGATTAAACGACCATATTACAAAAGGGTTCATCATCCATCCTCACAATCACAACATAATAATAGAACATGAATATTTAATAACACCATTGTCATAGAGCAAATGCCTTAAAATATAGAATTGTACATCTCTTTAATAGAGTGAGTTCTTTCAATAAGAAAAGGAAATTAACTATAAGCGCTTGCGTCTATATGAAGTCTTGATTCCCATATCTAAATATATCCTATTGCCCCATAAAGGAAAATTTATCCATACTAATTTGGCAACCCAAAAAACATATCAAGTTTCTAACTTGGAACATAACTACCAGAGCCTTTTTTTTTTCAAGAGCCCACAAGGCATATTAGGAATTTTAGAATCATGATAGCTGTTATTATGAATTTCCTTAAAAAATGGGATTTCTTTGATGACCCCAAAGTTTGCATGATGGGATTTATTGTGACGTAGAAGAGGTATGAACCCAAGACCATCACAAAAAACTTCAAAGGGTGCTTGTTAACAAGACTAATTGGCATTCACTTAACAAATGAGATCTAAAAAGGCATAAAGTGGTTATGCAAATTAACTCTCTAAAAAACTAAGAGGTTAATCTAATGTTGTTATTCACCTCTTATGATTTTTCCGAAGTCTTTGATATAACTTGGACAATATTGGACATGGACCTAATTGGCATACAAATGTTGAGATCATTTACAATCTATTTAAGAGGCTAAAAAATAGTTATACAAAATCATATAAACCATAGATTTATGTCAATACGTAGGCATTACACTATCAGTGGTATACCTTTTATGAATTAGTTTAACATTATGCAAGCATCACACTACCAGTGACATACTTTTTAGGAATTTGTTCAACATTCAAATCATCATATCCTATAATATTCAAATCTAAGAAATAGATAATGGCTATGGCATGCTAAGGGAGTAGGGAGTTGTGTTCTTATAGGAGTAATGCTATCCTCCAAAAATTTATGTATTAATATTGCTATTCTCCAGGAGTGATACTCTTTTTTTTTTTATGATAATCAAAAGATTATTATATTTAGCACTCAATTTTATAATTCATGTATGGAGATTTTAAAAAGATGATAGACATCAAACTTTAATTTTCACTCAAATCATCAATGGATGGTCAAGTTGAAGCTTTTTTTTCTTCTAAACTTTAATTTCCGCTCAAATGAGAATTGATAGGTGATGTTTTGAAATTAGATGATCATGCTCTTAATAATTAAATAAATGGGTATATAACAGTTCCAGTAGTAAATCTACTAGCTTGAGCCTAGTTCAAATTGATAATGGTTATCATATTAGGAGTCCCATAGATTAAACTATATTTCAACTTTGCATATAGAAATGGGAATTTACATAGATGCACATGGTAGATTTTGAAAATAGTTGCTCTTTGAAATTTGATGCCAACATTTATCAAAAGCTAACAACTGCTTATAACAATTATATATTTATGATGATGGTTTGTCTACACCTAATGAAATTCGAAGAATGAACTCCGAAAAGGTTGGGTAAAAGAAATGTAGCTTTGCACTGATTACTATGTTGACTTAGTGCCATTTCAAATGAGTTAGATCTTCCAAACCATGTTTGGTATTGGTCAAGTCAACGTGGATAATTGTCCTTATATTAAGAGTTGTCAAAAAACATTGTGAGATTTTCTTATTCTATAGGCTTCACATCATGGTACCATTGACACTTGGATCTTATTTCATACATAAGGAACAATAAAAGCCCAAAGACATGTTTTTGATGGATAGAGTTTTTTCTACATGGAAAGGATAATATTAAAGGAACCTTGTCTAGTGTAGGAGTATGACTTGCATTGACAACTTGTGGGTAGTAATGCATAGCATCAATGAATCCACTTATATATGCTTGAGCAGTAATAATGACATTCACCAAAATCATATTCTCAAAATCTAACAATGGTTGATATGGAGTTTAAGGCTTCATTTGGGACAGCTATTTTGTTGCTTCTTAAAGCAGCTTTCTAGTACAAAAAGAAAAAGTTTTGTACTAAAAAGTTGATTTGACAAGCAATAAAAAAGCCAATCCAAACGAAGCCTAAGTCTATTGTTGTTATAAAGAGCATAGATTGATTGTACCACATCATAATATTATATTTTAAAGGGTTTAATAAAAGTCAATATCATAGATATTTTAATTTACATTTGACATATTTTCTTAGGTTTAGATAAATGTGCCTAAATTTGAGTCACTAAGGATTTAATAATCAACAATTAGCAATGCAACGAATTATGATCCATGGTAAGATACATTTGATATTCATGTACCAATAAAAAGACATTCTTAGCGTCCCCGACATGCATTCATTGTGTGGTATTTTAAGTATGAATGCTAGATTAGATACAAGCAATATTTGATACATTCTAACTAGTCAACGATTTGCACAACCCAATCATGTGGACCCTTAACCTAAAATTGGGATTATATAATCGAGTTATTTTTTTTTTTCAAATCTTAGCCTTAGTATCTAAGAAGTGTCTATTTTCTCTTTTACAGTGCTATAATAGATATAGATAACTACATTCATGAATGTAATTCTTTTTTAGATGGATGTGAAGCACTAATCAAAATGTGAAACTTAAAAAAAAAATGACAATAAGTATTATAAGTTCTAGTATATTAATATTTTTTCTCTTTAACAATGTAATAATTGATGTAAACAAACTAATTTCATGAATCTAATTCTCTTTTAGATTGAAATGAAGTCCTTATATAAAAAGCTTGAAAAAAAGTCTATGGAAATAAGTGACGTCACTTCTAATAGATTGATATTTTCTTTACCTTTCATACTATCATCTTGTATTTTCAAACCTATTTGTTCACTTTTTTGTTCGTCAATTTATTTCACTTTTGGAAGAGCGATTGATGGTCATAAACATTACCACAAGGACATAATGAAGCAATGGCTTCAAAAACTTCTGAATGACTCTTTTGGCTACTATGCCGATAGGGGGCTAAGGTTCTTCTCTTCCGCTCATTAAATCTACTAGAGTTTCTTGGTTTTTTTCTATTACCTATGAAGTAGTTTAATAGATGTTATGCTTATAGTTCCTAACGTTAGTATTCCAAATCCTAGATCTGTAGTTCGTATACATAAATATAAAAAGCCCAAAAAGAATTGTATCAAATATTAAAATTGTTTGCCGCATTCTTTGAGAGAATTTCAAGTTTACTTCATCTAGTGCAGATCTTGAAACATACTTCATCAAGTGCTTAGAAAGGTGATTTTATGGTTTGGGCAATCAGCTATATAAACTGCGCATAACATTAAAATTTATGAAAAAATATTGTATGGGCACTGGCATCAGTATACTTTAAACGACATATGTATACCTGAAAACCAGTAATTTTCTTATGACTTGACTTCTTTTTCTTGTTCTGTAAGTGAATTTGATGCTTCTGCAGCAGCTTATTATCTGTCAAAAATGAACAGAAAATATGAGGATAAGCAAATTACAACATACTTCGCAGTTTCAAAAGTTAGCTTTGAAAGAAGCAATAGAGAAGGGAACAATTTCATGACAATGAGATTGCAATTCAAGAGGTGAGAGAAGGGATGGGGGGTGTTATGGTGAGCAAAACAATCAAATTATCCATACCGGACGTATCATACAAGTGGCAATTGCCTTTATGTGAACCAACTAAGGCTCCCTGCAGAAAGCAACACACATAAAAACAATTAGGAAATGCCTGGGAATAAAGATGATATAGCATTAGGTCTCTTGTAAATAGGAGACAAAATTTCTCAAAATTCAGAACAAGGTAATGAGAAAATCAGCTCAGCTGCAGAACCTGTCCATCAGGTGTATAGCAAGCAGCAGTAACCATCTCATGCAGATCAGTCCAATCAACAATTTGCCTATGTGGGATACTCCATAAGCGGACTTTTGAATCTAGAGAACCACTAATGAAGTATCTATCATCAACAGGATTGAACTGAATGCATGTCACTGCATTGGAATGTTGTAGTAACAATCAAAACAAAACAAAGCAAAAGGAAATAAAAATCATATGCAAAAGTATAATAGCATACCGTAGTCACTATGTGAGAATACTTTCAAGCAAGAGTGACTAGACAAGTGCCAAAGCCTGACCGTCTTGTCCATGGAAGAAGAGAGTAAATACTGCAGCGACACATTCAAATCAGAAATGACACTTATAAGGAATCTAGAGTGAAATTATTCTTCGTGATTCCAATTGAGAAGGCTTTAAGTCCTGTGAACTCTAACGATGATAAGGCCAAGATGTCAATGGTACACAAATAATTGAAATTCAATTTAACGATCCTCCATCTTCAATATTTGGAAACTAATGAAAAAAAAATACATTTATTCATACAAAAATAAATCTTCTCAATTTAACGAAGCAATCAATTTCAACTATCAAGCACACTCAATTAGGATGCTTTGGGTAATTCATCTAAGCATGCAAATATGAAACGAACTGCAATTTAGTGAGTTTAAAGTGTATGTACTGCATGTTTTGATTTTATACCCATTTACTTTGCAGACTTTAGAATGCAGATGCAATATTTTTTAAACTAATTGTATGCAAACCATTCAGCGCGATTGCTCCAATTTCAACTCAATGAACCATGTTGACCTTAAGAAATTTCTTGTAAAGATTCCTTGTTTCCTATCTTAAAATGCTACTTAAACACATATAACTGTTACATCCAGTAAAAACACACAACTTAGTCTTTAGTTTCAAAAGCCAAGGAAAGAGAAGGAAGATTTGTAAACTTTGATCAAGTTAAATATATTGCCTATAAAAATAAGATAATCTTAGTTTAAAACTGTTCTCCCATTCCCCATGGGCCATTGTTACTTTATCATCCAACAAGACGTGAAAATAAGACGTTCAAACCTGAGAACGATTAAACCACCTGAAATGCTAATGACTAATAGAAAGCTTCAAAAGAATGTGATTTTCAATTTTCGGTGCTAGTTTTCCCACATAAAAACATTGCACAACTCCAAATACAAAGAAAACTAGTATATGATGAAAAAATAGAAGAACCAAAAAAAAATCATGAATTACACTAATAGGAAATGCTTGTAGGAAACAAGAATTTCCCTTGCTGAAATTTAATTTCAGCACTTTGCAAATCAAAGATTGAGAAAACTTGGATGAATAAAACTAGAGAAGAACTTTTTGATTGACAAATAATAGAAGAGAAGCAACAAGATACAATGGATCCTCAATTGGAGAGGAGAATCCAGCTCTCCCAATCTCTAGATGCCGTTAGAGCCCAAAACAAACATAAGACAATCTAATATCAATCAAAACTCATAATGCCCTAACCCTAGGGAAACAATCTACTTAAATCAAACAATCCAAACGGAAATCTCTAAACAGCCCCTCTTTTTAAATTTCCCTCCAAAACCCTTCTTTCACTTGGCTGCTGGACCCCACTGGGAGGAGGCAGACTTGTGCAACATATGGGGAGGAACTTTTGTTCCGCCTCTGATAGACAAAAGCTTGTCTCGTATGGACCGGTCCTGGACCGGCTGGATTGGTCTAACATACACTTTAGACGGATCTAAAATGATGCAATTAAGTTAGTTTTGAAGAAGATGAATAAATTTAAATTTTATGACTAAAAAAAGGAGTATTGAGATTTAGAGAGTTATTGAAAATATTGAAGTTGCTTGGTTAACAAATCTTTTACAAAGGAAATCCTAAAGAAAAAAAAACCAAATAATTGAAAATAATATTTTGGTGCAGATCATCAAGAATAAGAAGGTATTGAATTTTGATATTTATAGGAGAATTGAGCTTATGAGTCCTACAATGAAGTTTTCGGTAAGGGCTTTGGAACATAAAGAGTTGAAAATCACTTAAAGAATCAATTTTGTTGGGGAAGAAGTATATTAAGACAATTTTTGTATTCCATTTTCAGCATTCGTTGTCAAGAACTGATAAAGTTTTGAAATTAAGAAATATGCATGAGGCTTCTAGCTTGAGAAAGATGGAACCTTCTTGTGCAAAGGATACGATTTGGGGTTTAGAAGGGACAATATCAATAGCTAGTAGCAGAAGTTTAAAAAAAAAATAAGGGATGCAAAAACTTCACAAATTCTCAAAACTCATTAAAAAATTAGAAAAAAAAGCCTTTCGAAAGAATAAATTTTTTAAAAGCAAAACTTTTTTGTTTCCTAGTCAAACTATATTTTCCTTCAACAAAAAAAAACCCCCCGTTATAACATCTATACTAAAGTTTCTGCACCTGTCTTCTTGTTCAATCTATATTACTAAAAATAAAGTCTTAGGCCTGAAAAGGATTTCATATACTTTAAAGAAAAAAGAGATAATAGGATTTCATATCACTCTGAAAAGTCGGACAATCATTTTTCATAGTACTGGACATTCTCTACATAAAAATGATGAGCTAGACCCTATAACGATGTGTTTGATTGGATTCATTTGATGCTTTGTGAAGTATTCTAAAACCATTGCATTAGAGAAAAAAACTAATTGTTTGAGACACGAGCCACTTGATGCATACGATAGAAGAATTGACCATTTTAAATCTAAGAAGATGACTCAAACTCAACCCTAACTGAGATGAATAAAATATGGCATGAGATGCTGAGCACAAGTGTCAAAAAAGACAGATTTAACAAATACAGAAATGAGTTCAAATAAAATAATGTTTCAAGGTTTGTCACAAAATTAGTATGACTAAAAACCCAACCCCAAATCAACACTCTTCATAATATAATATATGTTACTAGCCATTGCTTCCTCAATAGAAGATCTTAAAAATAAGTATCATTAGCTTAACTCACAAGAAGATTTAACAGCTCGTATGAAAGGTTTTACATTACAAGGACAGAACCGTAAATCCAAAGGAAACTTTAACATGTTGCACCTAGGTGCCATGGATGGAACAGCAAAGCAAACCTAAGAAAGTTGGCAGCTTTGAATGCTTTAAGTATAGTAAATTTGGTCATAGATGTACGCTCAAAATTTTCGCACATGTAGTTCAAGTTCTCTGATTGGTTTTGAAATTAAAAGCAAAATGAAAAAAAATTGAAATTTCATGGATGCATTTTTACATATGCACTTAAAAATCACAAGTATAAGTTTCACTTTACTTATTCAAAATTTCCCTCTCCATCAACCCAAGTTTGAATAAAGTACAGATCAAAATAAAAAAAAATGCATAAATTTTCGTAGCATTATTTAGGTTTTAAGATCATAATTGGTCAGCAATTTCTATATCCTATGGATAAACTGAAACCTACCAGTGTGAAGGTTTAGTCGAACAAACTGATTGCCAACTCAGTTTGCAGCTCCTATTTTATTTGAATAAACCTACTCCAAGTAGTTTTTTCTACTACAAACAGCTATCACACCATTCATCATGTGGCACCACATGGCTTGTTGTACTTTGCAGGCGGTGATCATGAGGTAGCAATCAGTGTATATGAAAGGTCTGGTGGGAGAAAGGCTTCTTTATCTGTAGAGGGAGATGCGAGAACACAACTACTTACTGAAAATATGGTTGATCTGATCAGTAAAGACTGAGGGCACGTCAAAAACACTATTCCCAAACACGCAAGAAAAATCTGAGTTTAGTTTCTTTGAACATGTTAAATTTTGGGTCGTTTGTTTGCATGAGCTAAAGCCACTTCATCGCATTCAAGCACCGCCTTCTGCTCCAATAGTCCGTAAATGAAGAAATAAAGAACCCTTTAATTTCATGCAATAATAATTTCTTAACATTATGCACACTTAATAATAATTTTTTATGTAGTTTAATTTGCTTACATTTAGCAAAATTCTTATAAATTTCAAGCAAACGTCTAGCTTCCACTGCATAAAAGAATCAAAGATATTGCGTTATAATGAGGTAACTGATAACAAGTGCTAGAGAAGTAGCTGCAGCAATTCATTCCATTATTTTTCACAAACCTCATACCATCTCATACCATCTGGACATCAAAATCGTAAAACTGTTTAGCATACCTTCAGCGTCGCTTTTTATTTTTGGAAAAAAAAAAGTTCAAGATGGTATGAACTATATATAAGGAGGTAATTGAAGTGATTTCTTCCATCCAATATAACTATCCCCTATCATTTGACATGCTTTCCAAGTCGTAAGTTGTATCAAGATTCGTGCTAGTCAAGAATCAATATGCTGTTTTTCTTTCAATACGTACTGGAAATGCACAAACAGAGACATTTTACAAGAGTGAAGTATAAAAATTACCTGAGATTTGGACCATGAGAGATCAAGTACATCATCAAGGTGACCAATGAAGGAGCAAATTGGCCTCTCCGAGAGAGCAAATACCTGCTCTGGCACCTTCAAATCCCTTGAGCTGAAAGACTTCGTCCCACCAAAATCCTTCGGCCTTCCCTTTTTCTCGCAAGAACTCCCCTCGGTGCATTGCCCTGGAAGTATAGCTGCTGGAGAAGTATTACTACTGGCCGCTGGAAGAGGATTTCCATTAAGATTGTCATCCCCTGTTCCATCCAACAACAAATCCGGCTTTCTCTCGTGTTCCAAGACCTGCCACGTATGGATGACACAGTCCTCTCCAGCACTAGCCAGGTAACGACCGTCCAAGCTGAATTTAATAGTCCAGATGGATCCATTATGAGCATGAATCTCCTGGCTCAAGTACAAACCAGTAAGCTCTTTATGTGACTTCCCGTACTGCCGGACCTTCATCCGCTTAGGGCCGTGCTGAAGCAACTGGGGCATGTCCTGACTATCATCGGTAGCCGAACTAGATCTCCTCCCTCCTTTTTCCGACGAGGTATCCTTCTCGTCGCTGCTGCGACGATCCCGCTGACTCCCTGTAGTCACAACGTTCTTTAAACTCCTTAGCCAGCTTGACCGTCTCTTCGCACTCCCACCACCACTCAATCCAACGCCGTCCTTCGGCCGGCCGCCTGACCCGCCGTTACCTCTTCCTCCCTCCTCCACGTTCTGCCTCCGCATCAGCTCCTGAACGATGGGGGAACTGCCAACGCATACCTCGAATTCCTCCATTGTCAACTGCTTCCCCGTCCCCACTTCCTTAACCTTATTCCACATCCCGCCCTCTCGGAAATCCTTCAACACGAACTCCGTGCCGTTGTCCAGGTCCTTGATCGTGCACCTCTGCGCATCCTCTTTTTTGATAAATCCAGCAATGCCATTCCCGACAAAACCCTTAACGTCTCCCCAGACAGACGGCCGCGATCTCACGACAAGTGGCGGCTTGCCGGCGGCGGCCGGCAGCTGACTATTTACAACTCCATGTTCAACAGAGCCATCGGATCTGGAGCGGGAGATAACGCAGGCAGAAGAGGCAATACTATTCACGTCTTGCCGAGGACAGAGGCCATTACACGACACGGATCGCCCCATCTCTCCCTCCCTAACATGACTTGTTCCGACATCGACTCCCTCACCTTCTGGCTTCACTCGCGCGAGCGAATGGTCACCGTTGAGGCCCATCTGATGAAGCAAGCGGCGACGCCGCTCCTCGACGGTGCCCGGCTCAGAAAGCCATAGGTCAAAGGATACGGCCTGCGGCAGGTGGAAGCGGGATCGGCGACGATGGTGCTGGTGGTGGCTATAGTCGCCGTCTTCATCAGATGAAGAGGTGGAAGAGCACGAAGACGACAGGACACGATCAAGAGACTCGTAGAACTGTTCTTCTTCCTCTTCAATCTCCACCCCGGCCGAATTACTCATTTTATACATAGCTCGACCTCCTCCACCGCCGAATTACTCATATTATAGCGGCATTCAGATCCCGGCGAAGAGATTTGCTGAGAAAGAAGGTTTGCAAGAATCAAACGCGTAATCTAGAAAGTGGAGGAGGATCGAAGCCCTATGAAATAATAGGAAGTAGAGGATCGTCGTTGGAAGTAATGTTTGGTGGGGGGAAATAGATAGGTCCGCCGTCTATAAACTTGTTACACTTTCGGGGGCTTTTAATGTTCTAAAAGTTTCTACAGGGCTACCACTCACCGGGTGCTGCACCGCACCTCTGCTTCGGCTCCCTTTCTGAAACCGACAGCGTGAATGCGCAGCGTATCGTTACGTGGCTTAATGTGATTGGTTAGCAATCAGTTTCGGAGAAAGGAGAGGTGGGTGGATTTCGGCGTGTAATTATCGGTGACGAGAGCCGTTTTTTGTGGAGCTGGCTGGTTGGACCTCGGGTCTACAAAAGTTGGGATCCGGCCCGCATCCGTTTCGGGATTTATTTCGGTAGCTCTTTATCTTCTTTTTAGCGCACAATTTTAGCGGTTAATGCATTAGATAAGATAAATTTGGACTTTTATTAGCGGGGTTAAAATCTGACCCCATCCGAAATCAGACCCGAATTCGATACGAAAAAATTTGGGTTCGGGTCAACCCGTTTGTCATATGAGATGGTTTCAGATTAGAGATTTCAACCCATTTCTAAAATTAGGTCGGATTTGGGTTGACCCGCCAGCCCGAAAATTTGACCCGTTTGCCAACTCCGACTCTCCGTCCCCGCATGTGGTAGCCGCACAGCATGCCTCGGCCAAACAGCCAATCATCCTTGACTCGCACTCACGCCCCATGGTTCGGCAGTCATGCACGTTGGCAGCTAGCCTTGCCTCGCCAACCTCGCTCTAGTCGCACCTTGCGTTGGCCTTATGCCTCACACATGTGGTCAAGTCGGAGTGTCGAACGCCCGAACCTACTGTGTGTCTGCACCAGCCACGCGGCACTGCAGCGACAACCATCGGTTTTGCATTTCAGGAATGACTCATGAATCTTGTCGGGCCAACCCAGGAACCAGCACGGGTCGGGTCGGTTGAAAAATCAGACCCATTTCCAAAAATGGCTACAGTTCGGGTTGACCTGTTTACGTTCGGGTGAAGTCGGGCTCTATCCGAACCCGACCCGTTGACCCGAATTGACACCCTTAACTTTTATATCTCATGTAATTGATCAAATATTTTAATTATATGTGCATATTGGTTTGCATAAGTTTGGATAAGAAATATATTTTAAAATTTATTTTAGATTAAATATCTCTAATGCATTAGTCATATCATTGAAGTTGAAGCACTTCAAATTGGTTTGAATAAGTTTGGACTCATTATCGAAATGGATTCGGTCATGATTTGTTGATATTCTTGCGAGAGCTTCATTGCTAGCCAATTGTTGGGGAAGCGTTAACAAAACCTAGCAGAATAAGAGTTTGCAACCAACCTTGTTGAGGATGTCATCGATAGTGTTGTCTGCGTGTGAGGAGAAGGAGCGATTATTCTGTACGGAATCTGAACGTGTTTGGAGGCGAATTCGGGTGCGCCATGTCACCGAATGCACTGGGCCCCGGTGACGTGGCGCGCCCGGATTCGTCTCCAAACGAGTTCATATTCCGTACAAAATAATTTTCCGAGGAGAAGAGGGATCTGCAATTGAATTTATTAGGAAAGACATTGATTAGATTAGTCATGTGTGAGATAGAATAAAAGTTTGTGACAAGATCGATGTAGGGATGTCCATCCGCCATCCCAATTCCCAATCAAAACTCGACCCAAAAAAATTGAATTCGGGTTGATCCGTTTAATAAACAGGTTTGAGTTGTATAGTTTGGCCTCTTTATTAAACTAATTAGACTTTGGTTGACACGTCAACCCTATTATGACCTGAAAAAAACCCAATTAATACATTTTCCTTAAATTTTTTATTTGTTGATATAATCTTCTTATTTTTGATAATTTAATCTAAAACTTATGGTTAACAAGTTCATAAACATATATTTAAATTAAAATTGGTTATCAGTTCATATTCGGGTTGCTAGCGGGTTGAGTTCATGTTCACCTTTTTTACCTATTTATTAAAACTAGTTATCATTTCATATTCTTTTACTTTCTGTATCTTAGTTTTTTTTTTAATCAAGAGTATAAAGAGATAGACTAATATGTAATAATTTGATCTCATAACTATTGTACATGAATTTTGATATATTTGCTTCCATTGGATTTATTTATATTAATGAATTATTAGTGGCTCTGATAGAATAATTAAAAGATGAAATAGACAATTCTTCTAAAAGTTGATATTGGGACGTTATAAAGATGATCTTCAATTTAATTTTGGAAATTGTGAATTCAAATATATATTGAGATTCATATCGGATCAAGATGATTTTTAGCTACCTATCAAATTTTAAATCTGAATATAATACTCGATGAAATTTTGATTTGAGATGAGTATTTTAATTCTTAAACTTTTTTATGTTTAAATTTGAATTAAAATTAGATTTATAAATATTTTATTTAAAAGATTGACAATTAAATCTTATATATCATCTATTTTACTTAATGACTAATTTACATATATCAACTTAAACTTTAATTAAAAATTAATTATGCTTTAACTTAAAATTATTTGTCCCACATTTGATCACTTTAATTCTAAATCAATATCTTCATGATGTAACTAATAATTTGATACGTCACCAAAAAGTGCATTGATTGAGCACGAATCTTGATGCATATCCAAGTTAGAAACTTCTAAAATTAAATTTGAGACCATCCGAACTCTAATTTTAGCAAACTTATAATCAAATTAAATGTTTTAGTGAGATGAATTCAATGACACCAAAATCGGTTCAATCCGAGCCCAAATGGGTCCAAATCAAAGGGCCGAAGCATATTTGAAATATTCAAAGTATTAATTAGATGATCAAATGATATATAAATAAGACATGCTTATAATCAAATTGAGTGCTCGACGAGACAAATCCAACGATCCCAAGATATCTTAATTTTGGCATCATTAAGACACTTAAATATTAAATGAAAGTTTCATGATCGAGGGGATCAATACGAGTCGTATGATGAAGCACTCCAAATTTACCTTGGACCTTCTTTAAATTTATGGAGCATGCCACTCAAAAATCTTTAAATAACCTCCTCTTCTCACATGAAGGGGAATTTTTGAAAAAGGTTTGAACTTTTGGAGGCTTAGATCTTGGGTTAGAGACTCAAGAGAAATATGAGACTTGAAGCATCCCAAAGCTCCATCCCAAAACAACTGTCGGTGAACCCTTGCCACTAGGCGGTAGTTGCAGGAACTCTAATAAACCATCGTCGTCATACCTCCATATGCCAGTCATTGTCGAACTTGCATTGAATCTCCATCGCTTGTCAACTATGGTTCCTCTAACCACCATTGTCTATCGACTTTGGTCCCTCTAACCCCCATCACCCATCGACTACGGTCCCTCAGACCACCATCGCTCGCTGACTACAGTCCCTCCAATCACCATCGACTGCTGATTATAGTCCCTCAGACCTCCTTTCTCCTGTTGACTAGGGTCCCTCCGACCACCGATTACGATCCCTCTAATCGCCATCGCCTGTCGAATACTATCGTTACGACCACTATCACTCGTTGAATGCCGACTATGAACTACAATCCCTCCAACCACCATCATATATATACCATTGTCCTTCCAACCACCTTCATCTGCCGGCTACGGTCCCTCCGACCACCATCTCCCACCGACTACGACCCCTCTGACCTAGGTCACCCTCCAACTATTGTACATCTAACCTCCGTTGCCCACCAACTATGATCCCTCCGATCATTATTGCTTGTCAATTATGGTCTGGTCCTTCTGACCTATGTCTCCTGCCAATTATGATCCCTACAACCTCTGTCGCATGTCGAAAAAGATCCCTATGACCTCCATCGCCCGCCTATTATAGCCCCTCTGACCTCCATCGCCCCTGAGACCATCATCACTCGCTGACTACGGCCCTTCGGACCACCTTTATTCGTCGACTATGGTTCCTCCAACCTCTGTCACCTTCCAACTATGATCCCTTTAACCTCTATCGCCCCCAACTATGATCCCTTCGATTATTGTCGTCCACCAATTATGGTCCTTCCAACCTTCATTGCTTGTCAATTATGGTTCATCTGACTATCGTTGCTCACTGACAATGACCCCTTTGACCTCTGCCACCCACCGATTATAGCCCCTCCGACCTCCATCTCTCCCATATGACCATCGTTGCCCGCCGACTATGGTCCCTTAAACCACTGTTTCCCGCTGACTGCTGTCTCTCTAACCTTTGTCGACCATTAAGTATGGTCCCTCTGACCCACGTTGCTAGCAGACTACGATCCCTTCGACCTTCATCGTCCATCGACTACGGTCCCTTGACCCTTGTCACCCGTTGACTACGATCTTTTTGGCCTTCATTTCTTGCCGACTACGATCCCTTCATCCTTTATCGCCTACTGACTATGACCCTTCGGCCACCGTTGCTCACTGACTTCTATCCTTTTGGCCATCGCCGCTTGCTGATGGTCCCTTTAACTACAGTCCATTCGGCCACAGTTGCCCGCCTACTACGATCTCGTGACCTCTGTCATCAGATAATAGTCCCCTCAACCTCAGTCGTTCTACTACGATCCTTCCGACCTTCGTTGATCGACTACAGTCCTACCGACCAAATGAATAAAACTACATTATTTTGAGAACAACCCTCATATCACTATATTTTTTGAACCTTCACCATATAATGTGCTATATATGATATATATTTGTTACATGAAGCCAAGGCCTTCCCCCGAGGAATGACATTATTTATAATTCACTACAAACATTAGTAGAATCATTTTAACTAGGTCATTCTCGTAATTTTTTTACTTTCTAGGATTTTCCACATAATAATCTTGGCGTCTGTTATGACCCTTGCACCCCTCTCTCTCATCTATGAATATGTTGAATCTTCATACAAGGCTAAAATACTAAACCCATAGCTCTCTAATGCCACGAATGTTCCAAGATGCAACATATTTATTTTACTTTTATCATTTGAAAATTGGAAGAAACTATTTATAGTTTTAAATTTGAATTTGAATTTAAATTTAAAAAAATAAAAATAAAAAAATAATAGTTAACTTTTAAATATAATTAAATTTAATTGTAAGACTTTAAAATTAAAACCATTGTGTGACATCATATAATATGTCATTACTTAAAGAATGATTGATGGGCACTAATTCCAAATATTAGCTATAACAAATAATTTAATATTATTTAAAAATATTTTAATAAATATTTAACTGTTATATAGTCCATGTCTTTGTACTGTACAATTTTGAAATGTAAAAAAAAGGGAATTAACATTATTATATATGAAAATAAGGTTAATTGGCTGAAGCATTTTAAAGAATAATCAACACAGTGACTATCTAAGGTTGGTGAGATATATAAAAATAATAGCTTCAATCGTGCCGATAAGTTTTGGACGCTGATCTAACCACCAACAGCTGAGGTTGTTAGCTAATTTAGACCATTTGATTAATTTATTGACATTCTCTCTCCAATAGCATTTGCTTATATACTGTGCTCCTTTTTTTTGCAAATTGTCTAACTATATTTGAACTTTATGAATTTATTGTAATATGTAGAGGCCTTCATCTTTCAAGTCATGATTAACAAATATTTCAATATTAAAAATAAAGTCATATATAGGGGTGTCAATATTGGACCCGACCCAAAAATTTTGGGTTTAGGTTGACCAGACCCGAAGCGGGTCGGGTTAGGGTCCGAAAAACCGACCCCTTTGCAAGCAAAACCGGGTTGGGTTCGGGTTGACCCGGAAAACCCTGCATGCCCTGCTGCCCATGAGTATCGAGTCGTGAAGCCTGCCCGCTTGCCCCCACACCCCGCTGCCGCTTGCAACGCGTCTGCCCGAACGCGCGTAACCCACTGCCGCCTGCCTGCCAGCACGAACGCGCAAACCACTGGATCAGCGCCTGCCCGATTGGTCCGAACGCGCGTGACGCGCGACCGCGTGGCCCAGTTGCCGCATGACCTCTGGCTGCCCGCTGTCGCGTGGCCCCGTCTGCCCGCAATGTGTAACGCGCGACCGCTGCCGATTTGGCCAAATTTTTTAATGGAGGCGCGGGATTTGGCTGAAACAGGTCGGGTCGGGTTGACCCGAACTCGAAGCAGGTCGGGTTTGAGTCTAGAAAACCGCCCCGTTTGCAAAAACGAATCGGGTTAGGGTTGACCCGATTAATGTCGGGTCAGATCCGGGTTCGACCCAAACCCGATCCGTGATTCGAAATTGACACCCCTAATCATATCATTATTTTTTTAAAAAAACCCTACATTTAATATATAAACATTCTCACAATAAACACATTGGTTAATTTGACATTTGGAATTTCAATCTGTGATCTCTTTTAATTTACGAAATCATATAAACTATGTTTGCTAATCAAAATCTATAAAAAGATCATTATTCCACATATTATTTGCAATTTTTTTATGAAGGCAAGCCCTGAATTGTAGAAAATAACATTTCATTATTTCATTTTGTGTATTTTTAGACCGGCTTTGCTCTGCTATCTTTAGATGACTCAATCCCCCTTTCTTCCAAAAGAGGGACTACCAAAATGTGCTCTTAATCACCCACCTAAATTCCCTTGCTTCATTGCTATCACAAAGGACATATCATAATTAAAGAATTCTACTTTATAATTTGTGTTTTCTCTTAATTTTTGCAATACATGATTAAAACTAGTGGAAATTATTCTGATTGTGCTAGACCATAGAATTTTTTATTTATAAAATTAAAAAGAACTCTATTTCAATTGTGTTGCATGACATAGGGGTGTAAAAGAGTCGAGTCGAGTCGAGTATTTGCCTTATCAAGACTGGCTCGTTTAATCCTTAATAAGCTCGAGTTCGAGCTAGAGCTCGAGTTTGAGCTCGATAAGTGGGCTCGAGATCAACTCGTTTAGGAAATATCAAGCTCGAGCTCGACTCGAAAGCTCGAGCTCGTTTTAAAAGCTTGAGCTCGAGATCGAGCTCGTTTGAAAAACTGTTGCTGGGATAGATTTTTTTTTTTATATAAAATAAGCTTTCAAATATTATAAAAAATAATAATATAATATATATATATATATATATATATATATATAATTATATCGAGTAGCTTGATAAGCTTTCGAATCGAGTCGGGTTAAGCTCGAACTCGAGCTCGTTTATCATACGAGCTCGATTGTAGGCTCGAGCTCAAGCTCGAAGCTCGATAAACTCGGCTCGCGAGCTCATCAACAAGTCGAGTTCGAGCCGGCTCGGCTCACTTACACCCCTAGTGTGAATCATTTTTCAAATTTAAAATGATAAATTCTATCTCTATTAGTACACAATTCTACACATAACAACGACAAAATGCATTATTTCACTATGTTGTCAACAATACATTGTTACATGATATTAATATTAAATAAATTTGTTATTATTTTGTAGATCGAGTAAATAAACTATTTTGCAAGTGTTTAACATATTATGTTAGGAGGATTTACATATATAGTGTTCAAAACTTTTCAATTAACATATCTAACATATAGATTTCATTGTTTACTTACATCATTTTTAAAACTTCGGCTTCGTTTGGGACGGTTTTTTTATTGCTTTTTAAAACGGAGTTTTAGTACAAAAATAAAAAAAATTGTCCCAAACGAAGCCTTCAACTATCAATATAAAATATAAATTATCTAAGTAATGCCATTCAAATCTCGTCATAACTTCGTAAGTCTTCATATGCCATCGGTCTTGTCACCAACTTTGCATGTTGTTGGTCATGACAAGATGAAAATCTCCTCAACGAAGCATAAGAAAGATGCAATCAAACTCACTAGGGCAACACATTAATACCACTGATGTAAGAAAATGGTGGCCAAATTGTAATTGCTAAGGCAACATATCGATGGGATTGCTGCAGAAAAATTAAGGCTTCGTTTGGGATGGCTTTCTTGTTGCTTCTTAAAGCAGCTTTTTAGTACAAAAATTTTAATTATTGAACTAGAAAGCTGCTTTAAGAAGCAATAAGAAAGCCGCCCCAAACGAAGCCTAAGTCGTGATGGGTCTCACCTGGGTAATGCTATAAGAGTTAAAAAACGGTGTTATATTATATAAATATTAAAATTTAGGTGTTAAATATATAAATGAAAATTAAGAGTACTATTTATATAACCCCCCCCCCCCCGCGCAAAATTATATTAATTAATAATATTACTCTTGATATATGATAAAAAATTATCTTGATCGAGAACAAATCTCGAGGTAAATTTGAATTAGAAACTTTCGAAATTAAATTCGGAGCCATCCAAACTCTAAATTCATTGAACTTATAGTAAAATTGAATGCCTCAAAAAGACAAACGTGGCAACACCAAATTCGATCCAATCCAAGCCCAGATGGGTCTAAATCAAAAGTTTGAAGCACATTTAGAAAGTCAAAGCACAAATTTGAGGACTAAATGATATCAAAATATGACATACTTATAATCGAATAGAGCGGGCCGATGAGAAAAATCCAACGAGCCAAACATCGCCAAAATCTGATATCATTAAGACTCTCAATCACTGTCGAACTTCTGTCTAACCGTCACCACTCACACGAAGATCAACACACTTCTTGGACTATTGTAATATAACCGACCTCAAGTTTAGGGTTGATCTTTGTAATCTATTCAATCATAAAGTAATTGTTTCAACTAGGCGTGACCTCATAGTTTTTTTTCCCTTTTCAGAGTTTTCCACTATAAAATCCTGGTGTTTTCAAAGTTCTCTGGTTGTATGCTAGATATCCGTGTAAAACTAAGACGAAATACTCTTTTACTTTACCGCGTCAGGAATATTCTAACCCGCAACAACTCTATATTGATAAGAAATATTATTCACATTATATTTAAATAATCGACATGCAATCTACAATTTTCTATCACACAATTCTCGCACATAAAACTCTGACATGTCGCCATGTTAAAACAAAACACCTAAAAAATACATTATTGATGCCTTACTTAGCTAAAAAGTTAATTAAAATAATTAAAAAGAAGATTAGTGAATGATTATGATATTAATGATATTTTTAAAAATCATTTAAAATTATAAATAATTGCCGGTCTGGTTTTGCTGATCATATGAATGTGACGGCCTCAGATCATGAACTGGCGACACATGATGTCCACTCACACATGCATCGAATATTAATTTACATACTAATCATAATTATATATTATAAAATGCTATACAGCTATGTCATAACTTATAATTAAACAAAATTAATGTGTCGGCACAGTAAAGAATTATAGAAAGTTATATTTTATTTTATTAATGTCAACACGTTATGTAAATGTTACTCTTTTTTTTTTGAAGTTATAGGTAGGAATATTTTAATGTCCCACACATAAAAATAATAAAATATATTGACAAGTAAATTGGTATACAAAATTTAATTTTATTATTACGGAATAAAAAATTTTTGGTGGTAAAATGAGAGTTTTATATCATGACTGTGCACAAAGATCTTGTGCACACATTATAAAAGAGAAGAATGTAACTAAGAAACTTGGGGTTTTATGTTAAAAATAAAGAAAGAAAAAAAAAAATTTGAATATAGTCTCCTATATAAAGAAAGTTACATGAGTCCACAATCTTGCTCTTAAGGGGAGAAAGACGAGACTCCAAAGTATATAATATAAGAATGTCTTCCATAATATGGTGGAGAATGCTAGAGAACCAGCGAATTGATAATGACATACGTTAAATGATGTTAATCGAGCGACAACAACATGGTAATGGTAGACTGGTAGTCGGGCAATAGTGGTCGAATGATGGTGGTCGAATAATGATGATCGAGCAGCAGTCATATTACGATATAAGAATCGACAACAATCAAGAAATGATGTCACATGACGACGAATAGGTGATGGTGGATGAACAATGATAATTGTAGTTGCGTATAGTCAGAGTTGCTCCTTGAGGGAAGCTATATAGTTCTTCGAATCCTCAAGCTCTCTCCCACTGCAAGTCCAAGTCCATCTCATATAGAGAATAAAGATCTATTTATAATTTTCATGAGTGACATTTTAGTTATTCAACCAAAGTCCTAAAATACCCCGCCAAATAATATATGTATTTATTCCTTTGATTATATATCATTCTCTCAACATTTAAGTATTTTAATGATCTTGGATTCAAGTTCTCTTAGGCTTATTAGATTTCCCTCATCAAGATGTTATATTTGACTATAAGTGTGAATGATTTTGAGATCATTTGGCCCTTCAATTACTGCCCCAAAGATTCTAATAATACTTCAAGTGCTTGATTTGAGTTTATTTTAACTAAAAAATGATTATTTTTTTGTGTCAATAAGAGGCCATAGAAGACTTTTAATGGATGAGGTGTTAGATAGAATTAAAAGTTAGATTTTGGAATGCCATGACAATGCTCAAGGGAAAGAGGTCATCCTCCTAAAAGCTAGACCTAAAGCACTAATGTCTTGAAGGAGATTTTGTTTGTCTTTTTGAAGTAGGAGTTGGAGTTACATTTATCTATATTAAGTTGTTAAAATGGAATGCTACTATAAATATTAACATGTGATGGAAGATATTAAATAAAATTCATAAAAAATTTTGACCTATCATAAATTATTTATAAGTATTGTTTAATATTGTTAACCCATATGGAAGAGATTTAATCTAAACCCCTTAGGATCGATTGCACCAAACTTAGGATGGGATGAATACTAATATATTATGAATCAAATGTAAAAATTAGTCTGTCTTTAGACCATTACTCTTTCGTGGTTGTGGATGTAACATTGCCCATGGAGTAAAATTCCAACTTGGAGTATGTTTAGAATTTAAATTTTTTGGTAAACTTTCTCATATTTGCGGGAAGAGTTTACTAATGGGAATTTTACTATTACTATATAAAAAGATTTTTAGCATTCTAAGTTTTAGGTAGCATATTTTTATCTAAATATTTATGCTTGAATGTTCCTCACTCGAACATAGCAACCACCAAAGAAGGTCCCTCCCCAGAAGGTGAGAGATTATTATATTGGGTCCCTTTCTAGTAGTTTAAGATTGCACGAGTTTAAATCTTCACTGAAGATAGTTCAAACTTAATCATACGATTAATGAAGCGAGTTACTCATCGATGATAGAAGGTTAATATATTAGTAGACTTTATCCTTATTGCTTGTAGTATTAAAAGTTCAAACTCTAGAGCTCGAGATATCGGTATTAATAAAAATTATACCCTATTCATCGAAGCATAGATTATAAGATATTTCTCTTACTGGAGTCCGTAATATTGTGACAGCACAACAATGGGTATATATGCAAACATATCATGATGTTTGTAGCAGTTTTAGGTAGGTATTTATAATATAGTTAGTTGGTTAAAGACTACTGAATTTATTAAAACAATAATTATTTTCCGTCAAATATTCGGTCTAGCTAGTGAGGCATACCAAAAGTATGTTGGTATTGGCAAGAAATCATCAAGATTCCTAACATAATAAGGCAAAGGCTTCATTTTGGTCAACTTTCTCACAGCTTTATTTTTCAGATTGTAGTCACAATTTCTGTTTGATCATTATATTTTCATTTCTTTCAAAAATTTTTTGTACTACCAAATAGTTTTCTACAATAATTTAAAAAAATTTATTTTTTTATAGCAGTTTTATAAAATAGAAAGAAATTTCTCCCAAAAGAAGCCTAAATTATAGACACTTAAATGACAATATTTTTTAAGGATATTGGTTTTGTCCTTGTTCATATATTTTTGCTCTTTTACTATATTCTTTAATATAAATATTTTAAGTATACTTACATATGAATTTTGTAGTTTTAGTTATATTTATTGTTAAAAATTAATGAAGCTACTTTCAATCATAATCAAAATAAAATTTAAGTTATTTTTAAGGTGCTTCTATTATTTTAAATGAAAAATCAACTTAATCACTGTCTTATATAATATTCAATTAAAAAAGATACTTATTTATGAAATCAACAAATATATTTTTATTTTATATCAAAAGAACATCAAAATAAAATATAATATAAAAATATAAAATGATACTCAAATAACCTTTTAACTATTTAATTTAGTGTATTAGAATATATATAAGAAATATCTTTTATTTATGTTTTTCTGATTAATTATAATATAAAAATAGGAAGACAAAACAATTCTGTTATTATTGTGATATATCTTTCTTAGAAGTGAAATAATATTATTTTTTATTAATCAAATAAAGTTTAAAATTAGAGAGAATGTAAATTTATTTTACTTCGTAAATTTTGATATTGTTTTTGTCATTAAAGTTTTGTTTGGCTCCACAGGAAAAAGAGAAAATGTAATTTATTTATTTCGATTTTAAAAATATAAAAATATATAATGTTGAGAGTGGGATTTGAACCCACGCCCTTTCGGACCAGAACCTTAATCTGGCGCCTTAGACCAACTCGGCCATCTCAACAGATGTTCCTTCAAAGATTTTTTATACAATTACTACTCTACGTAGTTCAAAATTAGATTGATTAGATGGAAATAATAGGACTACTGTTACTTAGACCCCAAAACATTTGGGTTGGGAACTTTTAGGCATTCGTTGAGCTTTGCTAATTAAGAAAGATAAGATTATATTTGCATGTAGAGGCATGTAGAGATTTGTTTACTTATAAATGCTTTTGTATGTGTGTGTAGAGGGAGGATTATTAGGTGCGGAGTGCGGACGGGAAGAACCGTCCGCACAAGCATTGGGTACCTATTGGTACCCTCACTCAATACCGCTGGGTACCGTTAGGTACCCACTGTTTGTGCAGACGGTGCACACTCCGCACATAATAATTTTTCGTGTAGAGAAGTGCTTGTCATAAAATTGTGTAGGGGCAAGCAATACACATGTTATATGATGATGTTGCAGGAGAAATCAAGCCTTTCACAAAGAGACAATAGTACACGTATGATGTAATGCATGCGTGACATTGGTGAGGATGTGCATAGAAGATTTATTTATATATTGATATGAAGATACATACAAAGGTGTGTTTGCATACATCAATAGTGACCCTTCTATGTGAGCGATAGAGTTGCATGCATGCATGTCATATACATACCCAAGCATGTCTGTGCATCACAATGACAGCAATAATCCATGCCATGAGCATGTGCAAGTAGTGTGCGCATAGGTAGCACTCAAGAGACATATATGTATATGTGCGTACACAGTTGATGAGCAGTGCATGGAGCTGTGAAAATGGCTTGTAAGAATGAGAAATGCTAGTGAAATATGTTTGGGCAAGATATGTATAGTCACTTGCGATGTGAGTAAAGTGCACGTAGGTATATCTATTTTTGAAACATATAGAAATGTGCACTATTGTATGCATGCCTTAACCAAGATATATGCATGTTAATGTACATGTGGTGATGAGCATAAAAGTTAGATGGTGTTGGTTGGATGTAATTGCCAATGATGTGCGTGTGTGCTTGACTTTGTAGTGAGAAACTCTCTCAATCTTTTTGGTGAGGTAAGACAACAATAACTCTAGTATTTTGGGCATACATTCTTTATAGTGTTATTAGTCCATGTTGTTAGCGGCTCCCTCTAGTTTAAGAAGTTTAGAGCCTCATTATTGATCTCTAAGTCATAAAATGTATATACATTGCACTTAAACTTTCAATAACATGCATATCCTTCTTCATGACTTGTTGATTTGTAAAGCTTACATACTTAAACAACTCAATTGAGATTTAGTCTCTTCATATGGGATTCATTACATGTTCCATGATATAACACTCATCATCTTTAGTGTCTTTTGGCTTGTCCTTTGTTCTCATGGACATGTTCATGGCTATGATAGACTTGTAGGATCCATCCATTTCCTCAAGTGTCTTCATACCAGGACCATCTTTTTTATAAAATCTTGGAGCCTATTTTATAAAGAAAATATTTTTATACCCATGACATAAATTAAGCCAAGAGAGGCATGAAGCTGACTCACGAGTTGACTTGAGCTTGACTTGATAAATGACCCGAGCTCGATAAGCTAGCAAATCAAACTTGAGCTAGCCTTGACACGACTCATTAGCTTGCAAGCGCACTCATTTAACAATATTAAGTTTAAATGCAATTAAAATATATTAACATTTAAAATTTTAGGTACCAAATTATTAAAAATATTTGAAAAAATATTTTTCAATTTCTTACATTAAGTTATTCTTTGTTATTTTTTTCTAGTTTCTCATTTTTTATTATTTTAATATAATAGTTATTTCAATCATAATCATTTTCATTCTTTCATAATAAACAAGTGAGTTCATGAGCAAACTTGAACTCTTAAAATAAAACTCGAACTCGATTAATTAATCAAGCTCTCAAATCAGGGATGACTCGAGCTCGGCTCCACCCGTTCCACTCCTAGGTCAACGCATAATCAATTTGAGCCATCTTAATCCTACTAATAATTCATTTTTTATATAAAAAAAATTAGATTAAGGTGAATCATTATGTATATAGTAGAAATATCATAGCAATAAAATAAGAAAGTTTAACGACGTAATTTTGTTAAAAAAATCCAACATAGATGTAAATAGAAAATATTATAAAAGACACCAAAATTTTTGTCTGAAAAACATGAAAAATGAAGCATCAAGGAGGCTTAACTCACATGAAATTTCCGTTATATAAATAGATGCACTCTTTCACTCAGTTGGTGAAGACGAGATCACAATGTATATAACACTAGTTTGATAACTTATGACTATAATAGAGAATGCTAGATAAGCCGTGAAGGATGATGATAGTAGTCATACGTTGATAGTTAGATGATGAGGGTCAGGTGACAACGATTAGATACCGGTGGTCGAGCACAAACTGTAGGGAAATGATGATTGTCGGTGATCATCAACATTAAATGCAGGTGCATTTATAATTTCAAAATTCAATGATCTCGGACTCATTGGATTTCTCTCATATGTCGAACCACTCATCTTGACTACAAATACACAAGATTTATAGATCATTTTGATTGCTCAATTAGTATAATAATTTTTTTTACTACAATTCAAGTGCTTGATTTCAACTCATTTGAACTCTTAAGTCCTACCATTTTTCGTGTCATTCAATTTCTTTCGTTGAAATGTTCATTTCAACTATAAATTTGCTAAAATTAGAATTCGGATAACCTTGACTTTAATTCTAAAATATTCGAATGCAACTATTGCATTGACATTCGAGCTTCATCAAACACACATACATTATATATATAAACTCACTATTAGAATCATATAAATTGGAGCAGACTACATTGTTTTTTTTTTTCTTAATATTCTAATTGAAACAATATTAAGCTAAAAAATTATTACTGCAATTAAATTTGGAGAGAATATACCTTTGATGGCAGAGATGAAGACAACAATGAAAACAGTGACATAATAACAAACATCATCAAGGAGGCAGTTTTAATCCAATAAGAGATTTTATAAAGCTTTTTCATGGAAATTTTGTTTGGAACTCCATTGAAATTCTTTTAGAAAATTCCAAAAGATGTTTCCTGTAACTTTTATCATTTTCTTCAAGTGGTTACCCTATTTTGAAAATAAAGAGCACTAAATACTAACTTCTATGTCAAATTTTTTAAAACCCTAATATATAAATTACAAAAATTTATTGAAAACTCAGATCTGTTTGGGATAACTTTCTTACTGATTTATTTTTCAGATAGTAATCATATTTTCTATTTGGTTGCTGTATTCCTACTTCAAAAAATTTTTGTACTAGAAAGTTATTTTTTACAGTAGCTTTAAAAAAATTACTTTTCCCACAACAACTTATAAGCACCTTTATAAAAAAAATTACAGTCATCCAAAATAAACTTTTAGCATCACTATTAGTGTTTATTATAAAACCCTAATATTGCTACTATAATTTTTTTATGAAACTTTGACATCAAATTGACTATTGTTCTAGTAATATCAAAATTTTAGGACACCCAAACATGACATTAAATGCTAGGATTTTAAGAACCCTTTGACATTACATTAATAAATAAAATCAAAGGAAAATCATAACTTTTATTGCATGTTTTATTATTTGTTTCAATAGTTAAAACACTACTAATAAATTCACAAAGCCATGTAAATCAATACAAATTATATACCATTTTTGCAAGTTTGATGATGATTAATCATTTTGGTGTCAATACATACATCTTGCTGGCATGAGAAGCAGTTGTGGCAGTCAGTTTCCCCTTAGCAGAAGTAGTTGAATGCTGATAAGATAAAAAAGGAAATTATTATACATTATGCCTTTGTTTGAGACGGCTTTCTTGTTGCTTCTTAAAATAGCTTTTTAGTACAAATATTTTAATTTTTACGCTGAAAAGCTGCTTTAAAAAGCAGCAATAAAGCAATCCCAAACGAAGCCTATATAAGCAACCTTAGAAAAATAAATGCACATAAAGAAATATTTATCTCCAGAAAAAAAAATAAACAAATACCATTTATAGAAATAAACTTAACTAAAAAACAAATTTTTTTGGTAGAATTTACCTTCCATAGATCACGAGCGCCAACAACAGATGATGAATTCAGACCTATATCAGCAAAGTCTACAGTAATTGATGCCTGAGAAGATCCCCTGTTCCATAGAACTACAGCAACCTTTCCTCCACTGAGAGGACCAGCCCAAACCTTTATAATGATTGGAACAATAATGAGGTTTATCAAGTAAAATCTGATTTTTGAGATTTTCTTTCATTTTTGTTCTCTTAACAGCAGCTTTACTCTAAGACCTATTCACATAAAGCTAGAGAGATTTATCTAATATTATGCGGTAAATCACTCTTCAGTAATTTTCCATGGTCTACATGCTTTGTTGAAACAAATGAGTTAGGCTTCGTTTGCGACTGACTTTTTTATAGCTTTTTAAAGCAGCTTTTTAATACAAAAATTTTATTAAAAAAATTAAAATTTTTGTATTAAAAAGCTGCTTTAAGAGGCAATAAAAAAGTTGTCCCAAACGAATCACTAGTTTTTATTTCAGATTTAGATTTCCCCTATTCCTATGCTTGAAAAGAACTGTTGATCTAATGAAATTGGAAGGAAGCCAAACCTCAAGGTTGCCGTTAGATTTTACTTTCTTCCCTTGAACTCCAAGTTTATCTATTCTCAAGAAAAAAAGAAGGGAATTCTAATAAATCATAGTTAGCTAGACTTCCTGAATTTACTGTTGTCTGTAAGTGCTAACCTTGGTTAACAGCAATGACCTCTGAGTTGCTTAGTATTGCAAGCGTCTCATTGCTCATGAAGCGCACGTCACATCCTATAAGCAAAGGAGCCTGAACAAGTTTCAAGCTTTTTTGATCAATATTTAGAAAGAAAATACAAAAATTTTGCAGCTGAAGAATAGGAACCTTAGCCAATGCCCATATACTGAAATGTGATCGATATTCCTCAATTGTCATGCCACCATTGCCTACTTCAAGCATATCAGGATCTGAAAAACAAAAAAGAAATAGTATGATTTGAGTTCGACTTTCATCCTCTTATGGAGAATTAAAAGCAGCAGCAGCATATAAATGTCATGGTAAATGGATAAATAGGTTTTTTCTATGCTTCAGTGGGAGGGAAGTTCTGAAATGCAGAGAGGATGTTGCTTGGTCATGAATCTCTAGCGGTCTATCTATTCAATATCTTTAGCAACAAATACACATAGGGTTCATTGATAATGCTGTCGTAAGGTGAATACTGATGAACTTCTATTAAAAATAAAGTTTTAAGAGAGTTTTCTTTCAGAAAAGAATTTTAAAATTATTTCATAAAATAGCTTTTCAATAACAAAACACAATTAATGGAAAGGACAAGCACAGCCAAATGAATTATTAAGATTTCGTTTGGGATAGCTTTCTTACTGTTTTATGAAGCAATTTTTAGTAAAAAATTTTTCAAATTTAAAAGTTTGTAATATAAAACTACTTCATAAAGCAGTAAGAAAGCTGTCCCAAACAAAGACTAAAGATCAAATAAGTTACCATTCCATCCACCAGGTCCTGCATATGATGCCCATATGTCATTTAGATCGGCCCGCGAAGTCATGCTAAAATCATAGGTTCACATAAGAAATAAGCTTAAAAACCAAATTGGAAGAAACCAATGAAACTCTTCCAAAAAAAAATAAATAAATAAATACAAAATGCAACTAGTACCTGTCCCAGCTGTCTTCAATGTCACCTGTTGTCCTCCAGCTATTTCCTACACTGCCAGCCCAGGTTGCTGGGTCTTCTTGCCCCCTATGCAATTTTAATGCAGGATTAATGGATATAAACAAGCTGGAAGAAGACATAAAATTTCAATTTATTTCACGCACACAGCAATGACAGAGTAAATTATATTTTCTAATACATATTATGATTCATATCCTTATCAATCTCGATCAAATAAAAAGATGCCATGGATAGTTATGGTTGTTAGAAAAGCTTATTGTTTCTGAACAACTTGTCTTTGGCGTGCTGATGGCTTAAATTCGTTAAGGAGTCAAGCTTAAATAAGATTTTCTACTTCTTTACCGAACTAGTCCAACTCAAGCAAGAACCACTTCATATTTTTTGGCTCGATAAGAGCTCAATTCACACACCAAATATACTCTAAAACTCATGAACACATGTTTGAAGTTCTATGCTGCTTAAAAGATATCTATACAACAACAACAACAACAACAACAAGTCTTTATCCCACATTCCCACTATGTGGGGTCGGCTACATGAATCATTTTTCTCTATTGTATCATGTGAAGAGTCAAATTCTCATCTAAATCTAATAAAGAAATTTCATTTCTAATATTTTATAACGAATTCTTTTTAGGTCTAACTCTACATTTCTTAACATACGTCAAATCTAATACATCTACTTTCCTAACAGGGTCATCGGAAGGCCGTCGTTTTATGTGACCAAACCATCTAAGACGACTCTCTCTAATCTTATCTTCCACTAGAGCTACTCCAACCTTTTTACTTACATGCTCATTTCGTAACCTGTCTCTAAGAGTAAAGCCACTCATCCATCTGAGCATCCTCATCTCTACAACACTTAACTTAATATTATGCTTCTCTTTTAATGACCAACATTCTGCACCATAAAGCATTGCAGGTCTCACTATCCTCTTATAGAAATTTCCATTAAGTTTGAGAGTGACTTTTCTATCACACAACAAGCCTGATGCATTCCACCACTTCAACCATCCAATTTCAATTCTACTAATAATATCCCTATCTATTTCACCATCACTCTAAACAATAGAATCAAGACATCTAAAATGCGTACTCTTATTAATGACTTGATTGTCCAAAGTTACAATCCCCCAACTAGATCTATTATTACTAAAAGTGCACTCCATAAAAATCAAAATATTTTTCACATAATTGGATTTCTCAAACAAAAAAAAGTTGATCCATTTGATAGTCATTGATTTGGCTTACCATTAATTTTTTGACACAATGATAAATGAGCCTAATACGAGTTAAAGAACTTGAGTCTGTTTGCATCCAGCTTGATATTTAAATTAACCAAGTTGAACTGGACCCAAATTCATTCACATTCAGCTCATTAACACCTTAGCTATACTGAAAATAAGCATCCAGTTGAGCTTATTCAGCTCATAGGATCTAGTAAAAAAATTCTATTCATTCCTGTATGAATGCAAGTTTAGTTGCCTGAAGAAGCAAACCATTGTGGCAAAATTCATCTAGTTGCTTGAAGTTAAATTGTTTAGGGAAGGACATATTAACAGGCATACCATTCACATAGAGAAAAGAAGATGCTCCTTCCTGATTTCAGAAGAGCCTGGCTCATATTCTTGTACCTATTTCAATTTGGAAGCAATTTTCAAAGACGTCAGAAATTCAAGTTACAATTTTCTATTCACGCTTTCTGAGTACCATTTTTTGTACTGAAATGGGAAGGACTGGCATTGTATCAAATCAGCATAGACTTGCAAGCATTTGCATTAAGATGTGAAGCATATTACCTTCCTTTCAGATTAACATTCTGATTGTTGCAGTTGTCATATTTCAAATAGTCCACTTCCTTTAAGAAGAAGAAAGATAAAGTCAGTCAAAAGAATCAGTACTAAGAAAATCATAATCCCATCATTCAATGCTGAAAAAAATATGCTGCCTCGGGTTAATAGTTTTGGCCATTTTTCTAACATATAAAGCCTGGAATCATGTTTCATGCTTCTATGGATATAATTGTGCCGATGCTATGCTTTTGTTGTACTATATGAAATGAAGGTTTTGTTTGGGATGGTTTTTTTGTTAATTCTTAAAACAGCTTTTTAGTAAAAAATTAAATTTTTTATACTAGAAAGCTACTTTAAGAAGCAACAAGAAAGTCATCCCAAACGAAGCCGAAGTCAAACTCTTACACATAAATATGAATTGCTCAACGAGTAAGAAATGCGTGCATAAAATAGTATTTTCAAATATATTTCTATATAATCAAAACTGTTCGTGAAAAAAATTATCAGGAGAAGAACGGAACCAACTAAATTCTTAATATCAATCGATCATACCCATGAAGCAAAGGTATTGGCATCTTGCTCCTCATGTCCTAGTGATCCTGGCATAGTCTTCGAGCATGTTTGTGTCCTGAATATTTTAAAAACACATAACAGTTAGTGTTGTGGCAGTGCTCAAAAAGCAATAACATAACATTGTTTGATTTGTTTAGAACTAAGCATCAGAAAGTGATTGCGTTAGAAAAGAGGCCTTAAAATTTTACCCTGCATCACTGTAGATTCCAAGCTTGAGGCCCTTTCCATGAACATAGTCTGCAAGAGACTTAATGCCTGAGGGGAATGTTGATGCTTTTGGGACCAAATTACCCTGTAACAGAACAGACAAATGTAGACAGTACTGACAAGCAGGATTATTAAATTTAAATTATGGGTTGATAACTGTAATCATACAAGTCATATGGTTGAAATCTGAGCAGGAATCCTTTTCCTCATTCAATTATAATCATACAACAACAACAACATCAAGCCTTTATCCCATACATGTGGTTGGCTACATGAATCCTTTTTCTCATTAAATTTTTTTTACTTATTAATGAAAGAGAGGGAGTGTATGGTTCCCCCTCATTTGCATTTAGATAGTCAGCTGAATCCATGGTTTAAACTTGCGCAATATGAGGCTCGCCTTTGCGCAATTCCAATAAAAACGCCTCGATGCTTACGCCTCGACTTTTTTTTATGAGGATTGCGCCTCAACTTGGTTGAGGCCCGCCTCGCCTCACGCTATATATATATATATATATATATATATATTAAAACTCACATAAATCTTGAAGTAAATGCCTGACATTGGACTCTATAGGAGAGGAGGAAGGGGAGAGAGCAGTTCATCATAATGATGATTCAAATGAAGAACCCCTTAGTGATGACAGTGCTTATGACTTTTGAGTTCTTATGTGATATGTTATTGCTATTTATTTTTGGAAATTTGAATTATATGTTAATGAAAAGAATACTGGGATTTGGCAAAGATAGAATTTTGGGTTGAACTATATTTCATGTTGTCTTATTATTGGGATATTTTGATTTCACTTAATATCTTATGCTTTTTAATGTTTTATATTATTCACTCATTAGTATATAAAAAATTTATCATTTTATGTGTACGCAATCTTTTGATTTTAAGGCTTATGTCTCAAAACGCCTTGAGGCTTACGCCTCGCCTCACGAATGAAAAACGTTTCAATATCCGAATATGCAATTTTAAACATTGGCTGAATCTATACAACTATATTGCTAAACTGGATGGGCCAAAAATCGGCTATAATTGAACTAATAATGACAAGGTATTGTAAAATCAATCTTACACAATCAATGAGCTATTATAAAACAAAAGGAAACCATGCTGTAGCCATGGTGCAATATATTTCCTTCTTGCTCTTTTGTAGCATTGGGTAGGGAATGCTAAGGAACATAGCATTTCAAAGGCAGACTACCTCACTTTCCCAATTTCTCCTAGACAATACTTCAAACTATCTAGAGTTTGTATTATAGGGGATCGAGATCTCCCATTGGCATAAGCCCACATGATTAATTACAATATAGACCTGAAGCCCAAGACACTCTTGTTGCACACTAAATTCATGGTTGTAAGATGGGTTTATATATAGCAAATGGATGGCTAACTCAATCAAATCCCATAATTTTGTCATCCTTGATCAATTGATGGGTCAGTACAAACAACAGAGGTTGGGAGGCCACATCATCTAGGGAGTTCAATTAGTAGCAGTGAATCACCTTCTATCAGATATTCTAAATCGACTGGGGTGAAAGATGTTCTCTTCATCAAGCACAAGCCAACAAAAATAGAAAACATCGAACTTTCAAAGTGGGTGATTTAGTTTGGATTAAGCAGGGAAAGGAACGATTTGCACCTGGCCCTTATAGCAAATTAAAACCAAAAGCTGATGGACCTTTTCACATTATCAAAGTCATAAACAATGCTTATCAACTAGAACTGTCGATGATTATCAAATTTCTACTACCTTCAACATTTCAGACTTAACCTCTCATTATGAAGTAGTATCAGATTCCGATTATGACGAAGCCTCTCCAAGATGGGGAGAGTGACGCAAGCTTTGACCAGTTTGATGCAAGCTTAGACAAGTTTAATATCTGACCAGTCCTATTCATTTATTCTTGTCCTAAGCTTATAAATAGAAGATGCTTAACCCTTGTAAATCAGATTTTGGGTTTTGCATGAGTAGCTAGAGCTATTCTTTTCCTATATCATGGATTCTTCCAAGTGATGGCCTACTCCATCTCCTTCCAATCGTCAGTTCTCCTCCCAGCAAGGGGCAGGAGCTATCATGCCACCTCTTCCTCTCGCCAAGAGGTTGTCCGCCCTTTCTATTCCAGCCTTCGATCTCTGCCTCTCCTGCAGGTGGGCGTTTTTCTTCTTCCACTAGTCTAGAAGTGCAGTCGAGCATCCAAGAAGGGCGTCATCTTCTTCCAGTTGCCTACTTGTGGGCTACTATACCTTTTCCAAACGATCCAAATAGCAAAGTCTTGATGTCCACTTTTAGGCTCTCCAAACAACTACTTTTGCCCAATTTCAGCCGCTATCCCCTTCTTCCAATTCAAGAAATATGCAACAAATATCCATCTAAATCTTCTTTTAGCATTCAAGAAGGCCTATCACTGTTAGTTCTATGTTATTTGTCTTTTTTCTTAGTCTAGTACAACTATTTCGGTGTTAGTATTCATCCCTGGTTCACAACAACTCTTCACCCAAGGGACTCAAAATTTATCCCTAGGAACCCCCTTCATAGGCTTGTATTAGATACCAACTCTCCTAGGACACTCTCCCTTGAAGACACATCCAAGGTACTCACAAGAGGGCCTTGTCAGGGACAAAGGGCCATGTACAACCCAATTGAATACACCATTCACATTATGCATTATTTTTTTCAAAATGTAGACTTTCCTATAATCCTCTAAACGCTGGAAATAAAGGGTTAAGAGGCATATTTTGGACCTCATGTTAATTCATGCCATTTTATATTATTTCCACTATTCATAGAAATCTTTGAGCTACTTACTCTCCACACTTTCTAATTTTCTCACTTGGTTCTCTCGCTCTAACCTACCAAAATCTATTAATAGGGTTACATTTTGCCAATGGAAAAATTTAGATCCAACAAAATTTATTATATTCCTCTATTTGGTTGGATTAAGTTAGAAATCAATATGGATTTAAATTCAATAGACACCATCAAAATCTATAAAAAAAAGCGATGATTTCATCTTCACACTCAAAAAGAGTGTAAATAAAATTATCACTTTCAAAAATATAATGATACGAAGGCAGTAACCCTAGCAGCAGAACTGGATCGACCGATTCAGTTACCATCTGCCCAGGTGGGTCAGCGAGCGAAAGGGGAGGCCAGGCGGTTGATTTGGTACGGTCTAGCAAGGATCTAATTACTTTTGTTAGGAGGGGAATAATTAGGGAAGGAATTTCCTAGTTTAAATTCAAATAAGAGAGGGAACTAATTAATGTAGTAAGGTTAAATTAGGAGGGAAATATATTAGGAAAGGGGGATGTTTTAGGAGAGGAGGTGGGAGAGCTAATTTAAGGCGAAATTTAGGGTTTATTTTGCTTTATGCAAAATTTGAGTTGTGTTTGCTAGAATTTTCTTTTGTAAGGGCTTCCTAGCGACGTCTAGGTTTAGTTGGAGAGACGATCTACCTCTCTTATTTGTAGATCATTGTATCTTAATTTTGTATTGGAGCATTAATACAAAAATCGTCCCTTATTTCCCAATTAATTGTTGTTTTGTTGTGTTACCCTAAACGCAATTCGATTTAACTAATAAATTTTAGCAAATGTAATCATAAAAGCAATTGGATTTACCTAATAAATATTAACAAAATGTATTTTTCATTAATTATTCCAAACCAAACCCTTATTAAAAATAAGAAGAAAAAATTATTGAGGTGTTGGTGGGGTTTGCAAAAACTCAAGTTCTCGTTAACCAAATAAAACAAGAAAAAATATGTTTTTCTTCACTTGATTTCTTCTCAACCAAACAAGTGAGTGAAAACAAATTTCAATTCAATAATTTTACCATTTCATTTTCCTTTATTTCCTCTCTTTCAATTCTTTCCAACAAAATAGAGGATAAAAAAAAAAAGAGCAGCCAAAGTTGCAAACAAGAAATAAAGTAAAAAAAATCCCTCAATTTCTCCTAAACTAAACAAGTAGGTGAAAAGTAATGTTAATTCAAATCTTTTAACATTTCCTTGACTTTTTTATTTCCTCTCTTTCAATCCATTCAAAACAAACACTAGCTAAACAAATAAATAGAGGAGCTAGAGTTGCATACCTGGGAATCTCTATTTGATTCACCCCAACAATCGTCTGATAGAAATTGAATGATTAATCAATCAGAGTTAAATGATTATGAACTAGAAGTATTTTCTTTATTACATACCTATATTTATGTACTTGTAGCCCAATGATGATAGACTAGTCGAGACCATGGAATCAGCTACAACATTAAATAGAATTGTTTAATGAAAATGCGTACTAAGATTGTGTTTCATTTAAGTTATACATGAAAAAAAGAAATTGCTAATACAATGGAGTTCTTAGACATTATATTTGTTTTGCATGCCTTGAGGTTGGATTTGAATGTAAACGGTGAAACATAATTATAAAATTATCCCCATTATTAGGAATTAATGGTCTTTGATTTCTCCTTTCACATACAACCCTTGAAATTTAGAAACTAATCTATCTTTATTAGATCATAAAAAAATATTCAAGGAATATGTTAATGCCTCAACAATGGAGATTCAGCAACCAGGCAAGTAGAGGCCACAAGGCCAATTAACAGACTGTTCTAAATGTGAGTGGCCCATACCCAAAACTTAGTTTTAGGTTGAAAATATAAAGTTTGGCCATTAGCATATAATGTTCCATATAGGTCCCCTTTAATTCACACCCTCACATGTGGCATCATAGATGATGATTCAACTGCAACTAAGAGGTTCATATGTTTTGTAGCTCTCTTAGGTAATAGTGGCCCTCAACTACAGTCAAGTAAGGTTCAATAACAAATAGCTCATATAACAACAATACATAATTGAGTAGTCCCAAGAATAATATTTACTTAAAAATTACGATTGATGGTCAAATCCGATTAAAAATATAAAATATATTTTTTATATCATTCAATGATTAGGCCTGACCTTTAGTTATGGCTCTTTCTTATGACAAATTTTTCTACCATTTGCAAGTGCAACCACAACCAGCTAAAATCAGAGCCCCAATCCTTAATCAACATTTTTTCTTTCCATTTCCCATTTTTATGGCTCTATAACCCACCCTACAATGACTCCAAAAATACAAATCTATGCCAACCATGACCCGTATTCAACCGCCAACAACCTCACTCCTCCAACACAACCCCACATCTGAATCACTAATGGCCACAAACTATAATGCTTCAACAATCTCTCCAGTGCAATCCTTCTAACGACCACACATATGAATTGAGATCAATAGCGATCCTACAGACACTCTACATGTACTACCAATGATAGCACACCTCGGGAGCAACTACACATCCGAATTGATAATGACTATGACTATGAACCTCTAGTGACCCCTTCAATGTGACTCCTTTGGCGAGCACAAGCCTCAAGTGACCATGCATTCCAAATCCCACCAACATGCTTTGAGTCTGGAAGGAACTTAATTCAAAACCTAGAACCTAATATATTAACTATAATTTAACATTATTTAGGTATGCTTGGATAGAAATTGTATTTAATAATGTGTATTCATTATCTGGATATTTAATTTTGAGTTGATGATTATATTAGACTAACTAAGATGAGTTAGGTGTAAAGTTGGATAAACAATATGTCATGGTTTCTTTAAATATGGAGAATCTTGTTATCAATTAGGTTCAATACATAATAGATGCATGACAACAATATTGAAAATAGGATCTGGATGAAATCTTCTTCATGACATGTTAAATTGATGTCACTTTGTTAGGATCAAGCTCATGCTAATAAGATAACTAATATTAAATAATGTTTCATATTTAAAACGTTAAGAGTTAATTTAACTAAGTGTGCCAATATGACAAAATAAATTATCAAAGGTATACAATATGGGAAAAACTATAATGGTGACAATTCCTTTTGAAATATTCATTCAATTGACTAGCTCTATCGAACGCACTCAACCCGCATCACCATCTGCATGATATAGACTATAATTAAGTTTACTCATACTCATAAACTATCAAGACACTAATCAATATATGAATATTTGTTGTTAAGAGGTGATATTTATAGACTCCCTATTAATGATGAAGGTAAATGCCCAATCATTAAGGAATGCAATGATCAATCGCATTATGGTTCAACTTCAACCATGTCTTATTATTCTTCATACTTTATAATAATCCTTGCTTGCCAATGAGGTTAGTGCACTATTTCTCCCCATCTCCAAAGTGGAAGAGGACAAATCAACTGAACCACCATAACAAGTGAGACATAGTTTGTTCCTTAGAGTTAATTTGGTGGAAGTTGGTCAATTGGCTACGTGAGCTTTTCAGATTTGGCAAATATAATATAGAAGATTAGCAGATATACATAAACATATGATATCATTAATTGCTACTTCTTTTTATTAATGTATAGATATGGGCAGTGATAGTGAACATATATCATTGTCCAGACAATAATGATACCTATTATATGATTTTATTAATGATGTATGGCAGTTTCTAAATTTTTTATTCTCACAAGTTATGAATGTATCATTAAATAAGGTTAAATATTTATTTTTTTGTAATGTGATAACAAATATTTTTATACATATGATGATTGCACAATTAATCTCTATCAGAAAGTGTTCATTAGAAGACATTCAATCAAATAAGTCCAACGCAAATCATTGATTAAGAGAAATATTTGCTTGGAGTCAGACATCATAAGATGTAATTGATCCTGAATCTCAAATTAATAGGTTAAAAAATCAATATAGTCCACTAGCTGGTGACTAATATATGGTTGATATTTACAGTTATAAATTAAAGAAGAGTTAAATAAAGAAGCAGGAATGTTTTACGCTTTAGTAGTAAATGTTGAACTTCCATGAGAAAGTTGCAAGTGACATTCAAAGTTATCAATAGATGCTCATTTGATGAACTATAAACTTGATTTAATGTTTATAATGTTTGACATGATTGTTATTTTTCATTATTACAAAGGATGAGAAATTAAAAAGTGAAATGTATCGAACTAGAAAAAAGATTTAAGGAATATGGGCAAAGGTTAAGAAAATTGATATCTATGGAAATAACTATATACTATTTTACAAAGATAAAATTCATTTATTAGAATGCATTGTATGTGGGCACCCTAAATATAAGCTAAAGAAAATATTCGGGAGTTTGATGCAATGTTGTGTCGTATAAGGTTCAACAATACTTTCCATTTACTTCAAGGCTTAAAAGTTTATATATGTGATATAAGACTTTATAGTATATGATTTATCATGCAATGAAACAAGTATTGAGGGCATGTTGACATATCTCTTTGATGGTAAAGCTTGGAAACACTTTGATCGTATATATCCATCATTTAGTTCAAAGATGTGCAATGTTTGACTCTAATATATATATATAAATGGATTCAATCCTTTTGTGCAATCAAGTATTTCATATATATGTTGGCCGGTTTTGTTGTTGCATATAACTTATTATATGCATGATCCAATCTTTTTATCATTAATCCTTAATACAATAAGTCCAATAAGAAAATTCGATGTCTCTCTAGAATTGTTGATTGATGAGTTGAAACAAAAAAATGGAATGAAGGAGCACCTACTTGTGATAAATGTAAGAAATAGAACTTTTAATGAAAGTTATTATTATGTGAACCACTTCATGTCATGTTATGTTGGTGGGGTACTCATGGGAAATTAGCATTACCCTTATAAAAAATATAAGGACAAATTCAAAAAATGTGTTATTGAATCGGATTATCGTCCTCAAATATTTCGAGAAGAAGTATTTTGGAAGGTATCTAAATTACCTTAAATTATATATGGTAAAAGCAATTGTCATATTTTTGATTTAGTAACAAACATAACTGAATAAAGAGGATTATCTTTTAAGAGTTTTGATATTAATGTTTGTTCAATATTAATTGTTTTAATTATACTTGTGCTCAAAATTTTCAATTATACAAATTTTATCGTGGCTCTAACTCTTTGTATTTACTTATAATTTACTTTCCTATGACATTTTTGCGTTGGGTGCTCTAATTTCTCAATAATGCAAGTTATAAAATATCATGAGCTCTAACTCTTTGTATAATATTTAGTTGAATTTATTCATACAATACTGATGGTTTTGATTTTGTTTGTGCTCTAGCTTTTTCATTATATAAATTTAAAAATCATGACTCTAAGTCTTTGCATTTATATTCTGTCTTTTATTTACAATGTCAATGATGTAATATTTCATCATTTGATTCATTTCTATGCAAATAAGCAAAAGAATAGAGTGTGGTAGTGGGTGGGTCTCATAGAAACATGACGGGAGGCAATTCGGCTCTTCAAGCCAAGTCGACGTCGGTCCTCTAGTTCACAGAGCGAAAGTCGATCAAATCATCACCCATATATGATGAGATCACTCAACAAAGTAATGTCCCTTCTAAAATATTTTATATTATTTCAATAACAATATAATATCAAATCCTTGATAATCATACCTTTTTAGCTCTATTAATAATATGGTAGTAAGGACATCAATGAAAAACCTTAAGGATAACTTCAGGCTTCCTTTTCTATAAGGGCTCACATCCACCCCAATCTTCGCAACAAATTGTAGGAGCATTTTGAGCTAAGTTGAAGTTAATTTCATCAACAACAAAAACAACAACAACAAGCTTTTATCCCACTATGTGAAGTCGGCTACATGAATCCTTTTTCTCCATTGTGTCCGATTAAGAGTCAAATTCTCATTTAGATCCAATGAAGAAAGGTCATTTCTAATAATTTCAAACCAAGTTTTTTTAGGTCCACCTCTACCTAAAATACGATCTAGTAGCTAAGCAAAATTTCATCTGGATCAAAATTTATAAGATATAGTAGTTAATCAAAATACTTGTTTAAATCTTTTTTTTTTTTAATTCTCTCAGTTCAATTACTTTATTTATTTTAGGGTTGCTGCTCCTAGATCTCCTAGGAGAAAGCCACAGTATGAAATGCTTGAAAAATGAATACAGTGAGGCATTTTAGACCCCCAATACAACTCGCTGTGAAGCCCTTAAAACCAAACCATATTATATTGGCAATACAATGGGTTGTGGGCCTCATGGGATGCACGATGCTCTTTTAGTTCAATAGTGTATAATTTTCCAAAATTGGTCTCTTTTGGTTCACACTGCCCAACATGTGATCTCAAAATCACTGATTCAACTAAACTACGTTATGTGGCTCCCTTGGCCAATGATGGCCCAACTATAGTTGAGTTATAGTGACACAACATAGTGAGTGGGATATTGATAAATGACAATTGATTGCTCAAAAAAAAAAAAAAGTTTCGAGAGTGATGGAGGTATGTACAGCACACACGTGGGAGAAATACTTGTTAAGTCATGTAAAAGTATTAAATTTAGCATTACATCAGATAATTTACCAGACCATCCATGCCGACTTTGACTTAGTTCGCAGTGGTTAATATGAAGAATTGAAAATTCATTGGTAGGGACAAGCAGCTTGACATTGGTGTTGAGTGTTGACTAAGCACGATTTAGCGTGAGGAAAAAGTTGAAAATTTATATCAATTAATCTCTCCACACACACACACACAGACGGAAATATCCCCATTCATAATATATTCAATCAAACAGAAATTGATCAAACTTGTATTACGTGCTCCAATATCAGAAGCGGTAGATTCTAGACATTGTCAAGATTCATCTCATAAACAACGGAAGGAAACAAGAGAGCTCGCTCCAGAAACAGATCACAAGAGCAAGAGAGGGAAACTGTGAGAGCAAAGAGAGAAAATAAAACACCCAGAGAGAGAAAGAGAGAGAGAGAGTTGTACCAGTTTCCCTAATCAATTTCTCATCGATGCTGCACTGAAAATGATTCCAGCTATTCCACCTATACCATTACTCAAACCAAATCAAACAAAAGAAACAGAAAGAGTAATCAATCAAACCAAAAAGTATCCGGAAAATAACGCATAACGTACCCCATCGGTGGAGTTCGGCCAAGGCCATTATCCAAAATAAGCCTCCCCCTGCTCGCCTCTGCCGCCAACCGCCGCCCATCGACGGAGATCTCCAAAAGCATCAGCGCAACCCAAATGACCGCTACGGCCGTCGGGCCGTGCACCGCCCGCCTCGGTCCATCCATAATCTTGGCTAATAATCGCGCTGGGTGTGGATGAACGGAGGGGCCGTCGGAACTTACACGAAGCGGCGGCGACTGGCAATATGAGAAATAAATAATAGCACTGCACACAACCGTAGCGAAAATGATTGAACCGTCCAAATTTTTGAAGTTGGAAAAGATTTCCAGAATCCGGCAGATTTTGTTCGTACTATTATTTAAAAATACAAACATATTTAATTCAAGAGAAAGGTATTACTGCCATAAATATGTAAATAAATTTATACAAAATAATATTTGAAAGGAGAAAATATTATACATTTTTATTGAAGGAGTGTTTTTATTTATTAATATGGCATGAGGATTTTATAGTTTTTCTAAGTATAATTTTTTATTATAAATAAATAAAAAGATATTTGATACAAATTATATGATAGATAAGTTCTTAAAAAATAACTTGAATGTATATCTGAATTGAAATTTTCTAGAATTAAATTCAAATTTAATTTAACTCAAATTTTAGTAAATTTATATTTAAACTGAGTGTCTCAAGATGAGCTCATTAGAAACAAAAATGGTTCGATGCAGCATTAAATGAGCCCAAATCAAGCTGTTGAAGCGGAATTGAAAATTTTGGAACATTGATTAAAGGATCAAATAATCTTCAAATCTAACAAGCTTACAGTAAAATTGAGCATCACAATGAGATGAATCCAATGAGCCAAAAAAACTTCTAATTTTGCATTGTTATAGCACTTAAATACTAAAAAAATGATCTATGATCTATGAAATTAATAAGAGGCATTTGATGCGGGAAGTGGACGAACACTATTTATAGCCAATGATAAATACTAGTGGAATCATTTCAACTTGGCCACACCACATGATAAAAAACTTCAGAATCTCTTGCAACTCCTCTTTTATATATGCGTGTGTTGAATCTTTGCATGAAGCTAAGACATTAATTTATCTCTCTATAGCACACAATAGTTTGGTGTCAACTATGATAAATGATTCTTGACAAGGGACAACTCTTACTACAACCTCAAAATGTTATTTTTGTCAATGCCCTAGCATGGTAATCCCTTTGCCAATTCATCATTTTATCATTTTTGAAGAAGCAAATCAATATTGGAATTGGCAACTTCAATTATAATATGGAGTAGAAAATATCCTTTGCATGATTGTAATCAGAAAACTACTTCCTTCTATTTTTCATTATTGCATCAATTTCATGGGAGGCACAACTAGAATGACTTTTATTTGAAATTTTATTTTAAAGAATCTCGAGTAAATTTTTGCTGAAATTATATTAAAATGATTGAATTTTAAACTCACTAAAATTAGTTAAAATGAAAATATTTTGAAGAATCTCGTGTAAATTTTATCCCTCGACCCAAAAGATCTGCTTCGTTTTCCCCTTTGCTTCTCTCTCATGACCCGCGACTCACGATCTCGAGCACGACTTTTATTTTCTCTTTCGCTGCTCTCTCGCTCCCAAACGGAGACTGTCCGTGGCAGATATTTATATCTTCTCTAAAGGTCTTGTTATTTGCATTCTTAATTTTAATCTTACAGCTCCTCTTGGATCTGATAATGAGACGATAAACATAACTATTTTAATTTAGGCCTCCCTAAATAAAATTTCTAGCTCTGTTACTGTATCCTCGTATAAATATTCATGTTAACATCTTAGGTACACTTAGAGTAAAGCAAGTCATTCCATCCAACATTTGATATACATTAAAGGCAACATTATTGACATTTAGGAAGCAATCACACCCCATAACATTTTAAAATTATAATTATACATCATGAACTCTCAAAGTCTAAAAAATATATTTTTGAATAACACAAAGTTCAATGTCCAAAAATAAGAGATGACTTATACATCTTAAAAAATTGGCTTAATCAAACATGAATATTCTAATTGCATATTTGAATGGGAAACTTTATAACTAAATTTTCGGACCATCTTATTTCTAATTTCAATAATTTTCTAGTCAATTTGAATTTCTTAACCAAATAAATACATCAACAATAAAGGTGGTTTGATCCAAACTCTAAATAAGCTAAAGCATGAGTGATAACTTGGGGACATTAATTGGAGAATCAAACAATCTCTAAATCTCACATGCTTATATTTAAATGGAGAATCTTGATGAGAAGAATTCAAAAATCCCAAAAGCATATGATTAAGAAATCATTAGGGCACTTAAATGTTGAAAGATTGATCTATGATTAAGAGAATCAGTAAAGGTAAGCCGATAAAGTATTCCATATTTTTGTTATATTTATGGACATTTCACTCTAAAAAATATACAAATAGACCCCAACTCTATACATTAAGTAAAACTTGGCCTCTTGACTTGAAATTCTAGAGAGCTCAAAGTCTTGAAGGCTCTCAAAACTCTGCTCGAGCACCATTGCCATATGACAGCTCATCCACCATTATCGAGCCACCACCTTATTGTCATCATTGAACCACCACCCAAATGCCACCGTTGGACTACCATATGACTAATATCATCAAATCACCATTGTGGCCATTGTCTCACAATGGTCCTCCAACCACTATCAACCGACTACTATTCTCCAACCACAAACATTCGACTACGTTCCTCATATCCGACTACGTTCCTCATACCACCATTGTCAGAGTATGATCCCAACCTCTTATCATCGTCGTCCAATTATAGTCAAATTCAAAAGATTTTGAACTAGCTCAATATTTATTCGGGGGCTCGCCAATTTGGTAATTCTTGAATATAATGTTATTCATCATCTTTTTACAAGTTTTTCTATTCAAAATTTTCTTGAAAAATAATAAATATAAAAAAATAAATTATTATATGTGAAATTTAAAATTTAAAATATTAATAATAATTCTTACTTTTTTTATAGAGTGATTTACCTAAATTCTTAATATTTATATATCTAATATAAAAAATATTTATATTTATATAGTATTTTTTGTGTTTAAATTATATCAAGATATATGTATAAGAATGCATATTTTGTTTAAATAAGTAAATATTGATAACTTTTTTTAATGTGATTTATAATTTTAAATATTATATAAGTAAATATATAAAACTAAAAATACATAAAATTTTGGTGATATTTATGCAAATCTCCGCTTTTATAAACTAAGTCTTCGTTTGGGCCAACTTTTTTACGGCTTCCTATAGAAACTTTTTTGCACAAAAAAATTTTAGTTCATAAAATTTTAAAAAGCAATAAGAAAGCTGTCTCAAATTAAGGGTTCGTTTGGGACTTTTTTATTGCTTTCTAAAACGGAGTTTTTATACAATTTTTTTTAATTTTGTACTAAAACTCCGTTTTAGAAAGCAATAAAAAAACCGTCCCAAACGAAGCCTAAGTTTAAATTAGAAAAGATTTCTTACTGTTTTTTAAAACAGTTTTGTAATATAAAAATTTCTTAAACTTTGATTGAACTAGAAATTTTTGTAATAAAAATTTGCTTTAAAAAATTATAAAAAAGCTGCCCCAAATAAAGCCTTATTCATCCCTATTAATCAAGTAGCCGTCTAGATTGACTTTAGATACTACCAACTAAATTATTGTGGACAGCTTAAGTTGAAATTAGTCGAGCAAATAAGTCTAATTTGACCGACTTAAGAGTCTTATTTGGCTCTTCTCATAATGTAAATAATGCAAAAAAAAAAAAAACAAAAAAAAAAATTTTACTCTGACCATTTGAATATATATATATATATATAATATCTAAATAATTTATATTATACAAATTTAAAAATAAATTTAAAAAGTAATAAAAAAGCCATCCCAAAGAAAGCCTGAATTTATATTGAATTAGAGCTTTAGTCAATTTTAAGTTCAACATGTTTTAGGATAAATTCAAAGATAAGATGAAGGACAATTCAAGAAAAATGAAGAAGAAATCATATATATATAAAAGAAATTAAACTGAGAAATCAGAGAAATAATAAGTGTAGATTTTTATTTCATTTGATTTAAGCACCTCAAATTTATCTCATTGAAATGCTTATGTTCATTTCTCTCATTGAAAGAAAGCTTATGTTCAAAATTTTTAGAAGGATTTAAATCTTTGTTTTAGATAAAACTCATAAAAATATTGAAATCACCCTATAATTATTTTTATCTTCACCAATGTGGTAATAATTATCAAGCAAACGAAAGTCTTTATCTATGAATGCCACATTAAAATAAGGAAATATTGAATTAATTATACAATAATCGTGCCTGATTAAATACGTCGCCTCTTTTCAAGTAAGTTTATTTAAACCTCTCAGTAAATGCTAATAAGCCTAATGAAAACTAAAGAAAACGACAAAATATTTAGAAGGGCCTAATCAACTGCGCTTAACAAAAATACTTTAATAATACATAGTACTGATTGAAAAAAAAATTGAATTAAAAAAAATTTAAACTTAAAAGCTGCTTTAAAAAATAATAATAAAATTTTTAATAAAATTATCCCGAACAAAATCTTATTGATGATTAAGAGCTAGGGTTAAGTGACCATTTGTCCAATCTCAAACCGTTTTTTATTTTATTTTATTTTTTTTGAAAATTTGATGGTAGAGCCTAATTTTATTGATGAAAAAAAATTTAGGCTTTCATAGATGTGAGTAAATAGCTCTTAAATATAGATCAAAAGAAAAGTAACAAAAAAATTATAGAGAAAAGTATTAAGAGAGACGATGATCATATTTTTTTATGATGAGAGATTATTTTTTGACAAGCATAGAAAACTTTTGTTCAAATTTTAAAAATAAATATACATAATAACTTAAAAAAATTTACCTTCCCAACAAAGGCCTAGGTAGGAAGAGGTTCACATCATGAGCTTTTTTGACATCCCTAGTGCCTCACAAGGGAAGGGAGATTATTCTGTGCAGCACCGAATACAGTTTATCGTTCGGAGACCAACAATAATACGCCACATTAGCCGTACCGAGCAAGAGGTGACGTGACGCATTCTGGTTGATCTTTGAACTGTGTTTGACATCCGCACAGAATAATTTCTCCTCACAGGAGGCCTAGGTAGCATCTTGCTTTCATAAGCCAACAACAACAATAAACAGAGAACCTAAAACCAATAGTAAGAGGTTCACATCAGGAGATTTTGAATATAATAGCACATAAACATGCAATAGATTTACGACAAACAGGTTTTTCTTTCAATGACCAATAGCAAAAGATCGTTACATATAATAGCACCAGCGTCCCCACAAATTTCGACAAACAGGCTTTTCTTTCAAGGAACCATCAATCAGGTCTCAAGCAACACCATTAGATGTGCTCCTGTGCTGACAGAAGTGCACATAAACATGCAATAGATCTACGTCTTGAAGGCTTCGCATCAGATCTCTGCACAGGTAGTTGAAGGCAATTGAGTAGATGCCAATAAAGACTACCAATAAATTAAGGCTAACAATTCATATCAAATATAACAAAAAAATTGTGAATTTCAACATATAAGAAGCTATTTCCTTATCATTGAACTACGAATTTGAGGCTCTGTTTATAGAAGCAAAATAAGCTACCAAGAGAACCAGAATATAGCCTATAGCCAATGACATTTGATGTTCCATACAACAACATCAAACTTTTGTCCCACTACGTGGGGTCGGCTACATGAATCCTTTTTTTTTTCCATTCTATCATGTTAAAAGTCAAATTATTGTTTAAATCTTACAAAGAAAGATTATTTCTAATATTTTCTAACCAAGTCTTTTTAGGTCTACCTCTACCTTTCTTAACAAAAGTCAAATCTAATACCTCTACTTTCCTAACTGAGTCATCAGAAGACCGTCATTTTATATGACCAAACCATCTAAGACGACTCTCTCAAATCTTATCTTCCACTAGCGCTACTCCAACCTTTTCACGTATATGCTCATTTCGTATCATATCTCTAAGGGTAAAGCCACTTATCCACCTCAGCATCCTCATCTCTGCAACACTTAACTTAGTATTACGCTTTTGTTTAAATCGCCAACGTTCGACACCATAAAGCATTGCAGGTCTCACCACCATCTTATAGAATTTTCCCTTAAGTTTGAGAGGGATTTTCTATCATACAAAAAGCTTGATGCATTCTTCTGCTTCAACCATCCAACTTGAATTCTACTGATAATATCCCATCTATTTTATCATCACTCTGAACAATAGATCCAAGATATCTAAAATGTGTACTCTTATTAAACCTGACAAAATATAAGTCAAATCATCTCTTTCATATATCTATAGCAAATTCGAGGAGATGCAATCAATTAGTAAAGATTTGCTTTTTCTTTAACGTAAGTGCTGCTTGCCCTGCCCCTTAATGGCTTGTGCGACTTTGTTGGGAATAAGTAAAACCTAATTCAATCATCAAGCGTGAAAAAGGAATGAAATCTATAGTACCTTAATGCTAATCAACCCCCGTATAAATCTATGTAGTTTTTTATAGAGCAAAAAATTAAGCTCCACAACTTGACATATTCTAGCCCAAGAATCACAAGGAAAAGGATAATACCCAGTCTATAGTACCTTCAAGGAGATATTATCAATCTGCGAAGGTTTGCTTTTGTTTAAACATAGTGCTACTCAACCTGCCCCCTCATGGCCAGACAATACTAGGCATCATAATGAAGATAATAGCCAGTGCAACATGTTCACACTTCAAGAATTTCTCATTGCATTATTACTTATTAAAGCCAAATGAGGTGTTTTGGATTAATATCACAGAACCGATGAAACCCGGTTGGACAATAATTCCGTGGCATGTCAATCTTGAAAATATTACCTAATGACCAATTATGATCGCATGCAAGCTAACGAAAGAATCATATATATAGTTTCTAGAGATTTTCAACAGCAAACTACAACGGCATCCAACGTATTTGAGATAGGTACTACAATAAGTCTTTGTTTGGAAAGGGTTTTTTATAGCTTCTTAAAGTAGCTTTTTAGTACAAAAATTTTAATTTTTATACTTAAAAACGGTTTTAAGAAGTAATAAAAAAACAGTCTCAAACGAAGCCTAAAATTGACCATTTGAAGGTCCTAAGAAAGTATAGAAAACAACATCTTGTAGAAATTTCACCTTTCCTTGGTATGAAGATCTTCGTCATTTTGCTCCTTTGTTTCATCTTCCAAGTAACATCTGATCACAAATTTGACTATTTTTCTATTGATTGGTGCTGATGCAGAAAAAACAAAAAGCAATTAAAACAATGGATAGGATTAACCAGAATGAATACGACAGGCTATAAATTAAAAATAGGAAAGCGTTTGAGGCAAGTCTTGAAGGGTGCAAGACACAACTACACCCAAATCTTGTTTACGTAAAAAATTAACACGACAACACCATTCAAATCTGAAAGAGCGAAACAAAACTCCACCCATATTATTTGCTTTCAATATATTTTCAATAATTTAATCATAGCACACACAAATACATGAGTTTGGTAACTCATTTTAAAAACTAAATGTTAGTTTTTAAATAAGGAAGATTTCGCTGCCGTGCAAATTAATCTCCCTACAAATAAAGAGTGCTTGCAATCTCTGTTTAAAATTGCGCAATAAGAGGCGCGCCTCTGCGCAATTTTACCCAAAACTGCCTCGAGGCTTACGCAATTCCTCTTCTGGCAGAGGCGTACGCCTCACTTGGACTGAGGCGCGCCTCAGAGGCGCAATTGCGCAATTCTGTCAGAGGCGTACGCCTCATAGGAACGGGCACGACGATTCTTCAGGCTAATCTCACAATTCAACCTCGCAATGTTTTTCTCAATCTCCTTCAGCTTGCCACTAAAACGATTCCACGCTTCGATAGCGCGTTCATCCCTGCTCCACTCGGCGCTCACCCGCTGCCCCAAATACACCTCATCACTCGTGTGTGTCAATAGCACTTCGATCAGTGAAATCCCGACAATGGTGTGCAATTGACACGCGATCGTTTTCAGAAAAACCTTCTCTAGGTTCTTCTGAAGCTCGCCGTAGTCAGCCGAGCCAACCTCCGGCATGAACTGGCGGCTCATTGTTGGCTTGTTTGGGACGTAGCCGGCGTACGGGTACTGGCCGAAGTTGACTGCGGCGTGCATGGCGGAAGACACCCATATGATGGTGGCGTGCGACTTGACCAGCTCCGGCACGCTCCTCATCTCAGGCCACCATGGTTCATCTTTCTTGTCGCCATGGCCGACCTCACACACCTCCTTCCACCAAGCCTGCAGCTCCTCATCGCACTGCACGGCTGAGTCGTCGTGGTAGTAGATGGCACAGTACACGCGAACCCAAGTCTCGATCGCTGACCAAATGGCGAGCCCATCTACCGCATATGGGTAATCTTCGATCAGGAGTTGGAGCTTGTGCGGCCTCGAAGGGTCCTCCACCGCCATTCCCCGCTTGAGGAAATCGAATGGAAGTCCCTGTTCGACGAAATTCCAGCTCTTGTACGCCGTGGAGAACATTTCGAGAGCATACTTGGAAGGAAAGATGATGAACTCGAGAAGGCCATCGGCATTGACGAGGCTCTGTCGAGCTAGGGCATTTATGTTCATGGTGTCACAGTAGTGAGGCACGAGTAGCTTGTTGATTGGATGCATCGAGCTTAATTGACGATTTGTCGCAATCACAAACGGGTATTTTGTTAATTTCCACTATTTTTATATATCATTTAGATGTTTTTATTGTAAGATAGAATATTGCTATTATTTACCTGTTAAAACCCTTAATTTCTCATTTACGCAATTCTGTGTCCGTGAAGCTTACGCCTCAGACCACCTCGAGGCTTACGCCTCGCCTCGAGGCTTAATTACGCAATTTTAAACCTTGATGTTGGTCACTATAAACTCTGGTATTCCATGTAGTATGACCAACTCTCTGATGAATGTCGACGTTATTGTTACTGACGTGTAAGGGTGTCGTAGGAGAATGAAATGATCATAATTGTTTAATTTGTCAACCACCATCAAAATCATTGTAAACCCCTCAGATCAGGGTAATCCATCCATAAAGTCCATGGTGACCTCCTCCCACAGCCTGTTTGATAGAAGCTAGGAGTATAAGTAACCCCCTAGGAGCCATGGCCATGTACTTGTTCCGCTGGCATACCTCACTTCTAAGCATTATCTCTTCCATATCCTTGTGCATCCCTTTCCAATACATCTTTGCTGTCAATCTCTTGTATGTCTTTTGCATACCAGAATGACCCCCAACCGTGCTCCCATGGAACTTGATGTAGACAAAGGGGGGGTCAACACGAGTCCAAAATAAATCAAATTTTGGCTTCCCTTGAGTCTACTAGCTCAAATAAATTTGAGCTGAAATTTTAACTCATTTATGAGCTGGTCTTTAGTTCACTTATTGAACTAAGGGTTAACTCATTATGAGCTAACATTTTAGTTCATTTATTATCTTTTAATTAATGTCTTTTATGCTTTTTATGATGTCTCTTGGAATTCCAAACCGGCTTTTGGAATTCCAAGATTTTCTTTTCCCCATGAGGTGGCCCTTTAGCTTCCTCCTTGGCTTTTCGTATTTTGCGTTTTGCCTCTTGGAACTCCGGCCGGCCGCTGGTTTTCCCGTGCCTGGGCTCTTTTCCCGTGGCCGTGCCCCTTGGTTCCCGCGCGGCCTCCTTGGCTCCCGCGGCTGCTCTTCGGTTCCTGGTTTGGGGTTGATTTCGTGAGCGGGGGGGGGGGATTTATATGTTTTAATGCTTAGATTAATGTGTTTGAATTAATATAATGTGTCTTTTCATATTCCCTTTCATACCTATAAATATGGGGGAATTGTAATGTTTGTTATGTTGTTGAATGAATGTGATTTTTGGAAATCAAAAGTTGAACCTGCGGGTTTGCTTGGAAATCCTGCGGGCTCTTTCCACCATTCTTTCTCATCCCCTCCGGAAATCCTGCAGGCTCTTTCCACCCTTCTTCTTGGGCTTCTAATCTCTTCGTCTCTCCGCAAGTGCCACTCCATCTGTATCTTTCTTCTTTAAGTGAAGCAACTTTAGGGTGTCTTGTTTGAGTCGTTTGAGTCAAAGTTTGTAAGTCTTAATTTTATAATATTAAAGTTTGTTTTATCTATTTTGTGTTCTTTTGTGTCTTTCCTAATTCTCTTGGAAAGTAATTTAGTCTGTTAAGCTAAAATATAGGATCCCCTATATTTTTTGCTTACATTAGAACTCTTGTAGTAGCTGTGGGATATGGACGGAGGTTCGAGGCATCAAAAACCTCCACTGGTATAATAGTCTCTCTCCCTCTAGAATAGTCAGGGTGACTATTCTCATCCTTAAACAAGATCTTCTCTAATCCTTCCCAGCTCCTCATCATGCATGCTCTCCTCTTTAATAAACCCCCAATCCAGCATCGGCGGTATCAACATATGGACAAGGCATCAGCCTTTTGTTCTCCAATCCTGGCCTATAATGAATATCAAAGTTATAGCCTAACAGCTTTAACTACAACCTCTAATGCTCCTCGATCACCTCTCTTCTCCAATAGGCACTTCAAGCTCCTCTAGTTCGTCCTGACAATGAAATGTTGGCCTTAAAAGTAAGGTCATTACTTCTAAATAGCTAACACAATGACCATCAGCTCCCTCTCATAGACGAACTTCAGCCTAGCTATGGTTGTCAACACCTGGCTGAAGCAATGGGCATGTGATTATGCATGAGCACTGCCCCAATCCATACCCTGATGCATCGGTCTCTACCACAAAAATTTGATTAAAATTTGTTAGGGCCAAAACCAATACTGTCGTTATGGCCTTCTTCAATCTTTCAAAGGCCTGAGTAGCTGCCTCTTCCTAAAGGAAGCTATCTTTCAATTTCTTTGTCAGTGGCCAGGATATGGCGATGTATCATCTAACAAATCTCCTGCAGTACTCAGTCAATCCTAAGAAGCCCCTCAGCTCTTTCGAATTCTTAGTTAGAGGTCATTTATGCATTGGCTCAATCTTGGCTTGATCTGTAATCACCCCTTCCTGAGATAACACATGCCCCAAGTATTCCACACTGGCCTGTGCAAAGCAACACTTCTTTAAACTGGCCTCAGTTGCTATTATTGTAATACTTCTAGGATCACCCTCAAGTGCTCCAAATACTCCTCCACCAACTTGCTATACTGATGCCGGACTACTAGGATGACATACTTATGACTTCATTTTAAGCATTGCACAATTCCTTGTTTAGAATAATCCTGGATTAAAATTATTAGCAATTCTCAACGTCAATTAATACCAATAAAGAAGTGACTTGCGTAGGCTAAATCACATGCTCCAAGCGTTGAAATTTTCAGGATAAATAAGACAAGTAAAACAATGCAAAATAGTAGCTTTCAATTTAATCCCTAGTCTAACAACGAGATGTAGGATGCATAGAAGGCGCTCTCAAATCCTACGAATGATTAAGCTTAGCAAGAGCACTTGGAGGGGACTTTCGCGATTACAACCATCCAATGAGAATTTAGATTTAGAAGAAATAAAATGCAAGTGAAAAAGAGAACCTTTGCTTAAGGAGTTGCGGAGATCTTCCACTTGATGCCTCCAACGTCTTCGTCCATGGATTCCGTCGAAGCAAAATATGAGATGTCTATTGAATATGGGTCGGGGTCTACTTCCAAGTGTTGATTCCAAAACCTGAAATTGTGTTCAGGTTCTTCCTCAAGAAATCTGAAAATTTCTTGAATTTCCTCTCAAAATCTGAGAAGAAAGTAAATTCTCAAAGTAGGGAGGATGGGTTGGAAGGGTTAAAAGTCTGGCCGTGAACAATAGGAGATGAGATGTGGAGAGGAAGTATGAGGGGAGATACGGGTAATAGAGGGAAGGCAGGTGTTGGGCGGCAAAACAGAGAATAGGAAATAGGAAAATTACTTTATTGCCAAAAGGAGTATTACCATTTAGGCAAGAAAGAAATCCAATCCAGGTGAGGGGAAAATTCGGTAAAAGGGATTAAGTGGCTTTCAAATTATTTCCTAAGTATTGTGTTGAAGTTAGGAAATAATTTGAAAAGGGATTAATGGGAGATGGCATGGGGCCGGCGACAGACATGGGTGGGATTTGATTGAGAACAGCAATTGGAAGATTCCTAATTTAGGTTTCAAAATTAGGGAATATTTAATTAAAATTCCTTTGAATTTAAAATTCAAAATTAGATCTAAGTCAAATACTTTCCTAAAATAGGAGAGCTAATTTAGGAAATAATTTGAGTTCAAATTTAGATGAATTTGAATTTCAAATTGATCCCACCTAAGCCCAACCGAATTAAGAAATAAATAAATAAATAAAGAAAAAAAGGCATAACAAAAATAAGAGCATGCTTATGAAGCCTAAAATGCCCCAAGATGCAAAAGATATAATAATCAGCACCAACCATTTCAATGATAGCATTGTAGTTTATCATTTTGGTTCTATAATAAGTGGCGTCAACCTAACTAGCACGGTAGTGTCAGCGTTCAAAAAAGCAAGCAATTGCACCTCTACACTAGCATCTAAAGTGTTAGTGTTTAATAGAGCAAGTAATTGCATCTCTAAACTAGCATATAACCCCCCAACCAACCAAACACAAACTATCTCTATCTCACCCATCCTCCTCCACCCTCTGTCCCTCCACCTAAAGTAACCTCTACCACAAGAGAAATTATTACGTGCAGAGTCCGGTTATGTCCGGACTCCAATAAAAACATGACATGTGTTCTTGTACACACTATGTACAACTGTGCACAATTTATACAAATTATAAAATTATGTACATAGTGTGTATAAACTTATATACATAATATACACATAATTGTCACAGTGTGTATAAATTTACACAATGTGTACAAGGACACATGTCACGTTTTTTATTGGAGTCTGAACGTAACTCTACGTCCGGACTCCCCACATAATAATTTTTCCTGCCACAAAGCCTCTATCCCCTTGCCTCCTTTCTATCTCTAACCAGCCTCTCCCTCGCACTATAAGGGTGATAAAATGCATCTTTCACCTCACCTATCTATGATTGTAGGGAAAATGCAATGTTTAATGGCTAATTAAACTCCTCGCTCTCCAAGTCATTTGTCTAGAGTGATGATAAAGTTGAGCTAGTCGCTCCATGAGATAATTCTAAATTCTACCTTAAATCTTCAATTTGATAATTACAAACAAAGAAGCATTGCATGGAGATGAACTAGAGATGAACACCAATACAAGCTAAAACTGGTTTTTTCCATCATGTTCCAATCATTTCCAGCTCTAGATGCAATATTACACAACTGACATATTTGTAATGCAAGCAACAATACAGATAACTAGCAGGTTATAATTGTGGGAGTCGAAACATATATACATAAAAACTTTGTAATATATACCATAAACTAAATACCTCCATCAGTGGAAGCATTCACTGGCTTAAAATGGCAAGAAGTAAGCAATGTCAAACAGCATTACATCAGGAAAATGCTACATGTAAAAACCCCTTACCCTAAGTAGTAGCAAAACACATAATCAAGAGCATCAGTTCCTACATTGCATTTCATAATTAAGAATGCTACTGTAAAGATGGTAAATTGCATCATCAGAATCATAAAAGAACTCCATTGCAAAAGAAAATAATCAGAAAATAAGTCAAAATGTTATATATTCCTCGGCATCTTACCATAAATGAAGTTATTCTAACAAGGATGTCGCATATCCAAGGTATTAGTGCATTGAATTTACAATTACAAAGATTTTATCAGCATCATTAGCCATATCCTGATTATTTGGCGTCGAATCTGTGAATCCCCATTCTCCATTCATTTAACAATAAGTGTTGCACGAGGTATCAAATCTAATTTGCACAAATCTTATTGTGCTTCTCCTAACATGCTATCAATGGTCAACTCATTTTCATTCCTAGTACTTCCATGCAAATTTCATATACCTAACATATTAATTGACCGTTCATTATATATCACCCAAGTTTATTTTTCATTAATATACATCAATAAACCCCCACCTCGGGTGAGCAAAAAAAATTCCATTATTTTATATGCAATAGATGCTACTCATATCATCCCTGAGATATACAAATTTCTTAATTACCTTTCCAAGTTTTGCCATAAATCCATGCAAAATTAACTTGATTATCATTCCAATCAACATAGCATATCCAATTCAATTAAGGGATTGTTTGGCTACACGTAGGATTTAGTAAATCCTATAAATCCAGATTTATCAAATACTAAGACATGTAAATCCTAAAAACTGTTTGGCATTCTAGAGATTAAATACAGTTAAATCTTGAGGAATTATTTGGGTGCTTACCTCTTGACTCAAATAAAATTTTAATAACACTAAATTGCTTGTTAATATTGTAATTGATTAATATTAATTATTAATATAAATTTATTTAATTCTAATTTTGATTATTGAATATTATTAATTCTAATTTAAATTTTTTTATCAATAATTAGAAAAAAAACAAATCATACTTATTATATAAATATTTTCTAATTAATGAAACACAATAAAACTTTATTTCTCCTCTAACCTCTACATAATAAATTGAATTTCCGTGTTATCCACTTGAATGGTTATCTTTCCCATTTTACCCACATGATTGAATATTATTGTAGTCTGTAAAGAAAAAAATAAAGATATAGCATAAATAATAAAAGCCAATAGGAGCGAAAACAGCGTAAACACCATTCTTCTCTTCCTTTGCCCATCTATTTCTATAATTTCTTTGGTCATTTTCTATGCTCTTCCTAGAGCCTTAGGCTTGTCGAGGGCTTGAAAGAGTCACTAAATTCATTGCCTCCTTCGACGACTTTGTTCCTAATAGATCAGAAGTCATGACGGAAGTTCGCTGCGAAGGTTATGATTTTTACCCCTTTCATGCACTTTTTTTTTTACCCCTTTCATGCACTTCTCCTTTGACTAAATCCTATAAATCAACCGAACTACTAGATTCACTAAATCTTGCTTTAATCAAAATGGATAAGGAATAGAGTTTAAGATTATGGAGGATTTAAAATTGTCATTTTTGTTATTTGGTGAAATTTAGGCTAAATCCTTCTTAGATCCTACTCAAAACCTACATCCAAACAGACCCAATTATTTACACAATTTTCTTTAAATCCATACTTGTCAATGGCAAATAGTACACCATAGCTAGGGGTGTCAATATTTGATCCGACCCGAAAATTTTGGGTTCGGGTTGACCCAAACCCGAACCGGGTCGGGTTCGAGTTAGGGATTTCGACCCGTTTGTAAAACCGGGTCGGGTTCGGGTTGACCTGGAAACCCGAAATCAACCCGGTTTGACCCGTTTTTAATTAATTTAGGAGGGTTTTAATTGATTTTTATGAAATAAGTAAATGATATTTCAAAAAATTATAAACATTATTGCCCAAATTAAATTAATCTTGATTTATTTTAAATTAATTGAAGTAAATCTTATCTTAATTTGATTTAGATTTAAATAAATTGAATTAAATAAAAAAATTTAAAAAAATACTCGAATCAGGTCGGGTTCGGGTTGACCCGGACCCGAAGCGGGTCGGGTTCGGGTTGACGCAGACCCGAAGCGGGTCGGGTTCGGAAAACCGACCCGTTTGCAAAACGGGTCGGGTTGAACAATGTCGGGTCAATTTCGGGTTGGACCCGAACCCGACCCGTGACCCGATTTTGACAGCCCTAACCATAGCCCAAAAATCCCTATAGAATCATAGCACAAAACACTTTACACAGAACGCACAATATTAAACAATATGCAAAATATTAAAAATTACTAATAAAAATATAGCTAAATATAAAAACTACTAGATTGAAACATAAATCATAATGATAGTAAAAAAAATAAAGTAACGCTTAGGTTCAAACGTTCAACACCTTAACCTATAAACGAAATTGATAACATAAATAAGAAAAATTTTGGCAAACTTCTTAGAACCGGCACCTAAAAGTCATTAGAAAATTTAATAAGCACATGATAAACATCATATAACATTATTTATTCTTCTAATCATTAGAGAATTTGATACTTAATAGTTCATGTAATACTTGATCCTAGTTTTGAGAAAACTATAAATTACATGGCCATTGTTTCATTAACAAAAAGAAAAATAAGAACAAAAAAACTTCCATATAAGTTTGCACATAAATTAGTAAAGATATTTAACCAAACCATGATAACACCAAAGAGGAGGAGGTCGAGAGCCTTCATGCATATCTTGTTCTACTCACAAACTAAAATAAAAAGAAACCCTAACCCTAATTAAAATAAATAAAATTAAGAAATAAAAATGCATAATATTAAAATTAATTTAAAGCTCTAATCAATTAGCATGCGTCATGGGGGCAATGCACTATGCACCATTGCTCATTAATAGCGCAAATAGTTTTAGGACCCCGCACTACATGCAAATGTCGCTAGGGGTGTACCGCAACATGTGCCATGGCTCATGCCATTTGACGTTATTAACATGTATGCTTAAGATACATGTTATTATCTTATTAAAAACTCGCTAAATCACTCAACTTTAAACCCAAAAACATATTCTCATTTATAATCCAATATGTTATATAATACAACAACAACAACAATAACAAGCCTTTATCCCAAATCTTTTTAGGTCTGCGACATGAATCCTTTTTCTCCATTGTGTCCTATTAAAAGTCAAATTCTTGTTTAAATCTAATAGAGAAAGAACATTTATAATATTTTCTAACCAAATCTTTTTAGGTCTGCCTCTACCTTTCTTAACATAAGTCAAATCTAATACCTCTACTTTCCTAACCGGGTCATTGGAAGGCCGCTGTTTTATGTGAAAGGCGACTCTCTAATCTTATCTTCTATTGGAGCTACTCCAACCTTTTCACGTATATGCTCATTTCGTATCCTATCTCTAAGGGTAAAGCCACTCATCCACCTGAGCATCCTCATCTCTGCCACACTTAACTTGGTATTATGCTTCTCTTTTAATGACCAACATTCGGCACCATAAAGCATTGCAGGCCTCATCATCATCTTATAAAATTTTCCCTTAAGTTTGAGGGATACTTTTTATCACACAACAAGCCCGATGCATTCCTCCACTTCAACCATCCAACTTGAATTATGCTGATAATATCTCCCTCTATTTCACCATCACTCTGAACAATAGATCCAAGATATCTAAAACATGTACTCTTATTAATGACTTGATCGCCCAAAGTCACAATCCCCTCACTAGGTCTATTACTACTAAAATTACACTCCATATATTCCGTTTTAAATCTACTCAAGCCGTCAAGCAAAAACTTTTAGACTCTAAGGTTGACCTTCATAATTCAAGTTTACCTTCAACCCCCTCTCTAGTCTTATCAACAAGAAGAATATCATCAACAAAAACATACACGAAGGTACATCCTCTTGCAAATGTCTAGTGAGAATATCCATGACTAAAGCAAAAAGATATGGGCTTAAGGCTGATCCTTGATGTAACCCAGCAAAAATAGTGGAATACTTGGTCAAACCACATTGTGTTTGAACACAAGTAATAGCTCCTGCATACATATCTTTAATGATTTGAATATAAGCGTTATTAACTCCTTTCTTTTCAAGAACTCTCCGTAGCACTTCTCTTGGAACTTTATCATATACTTTTTCTAAATCAATAAATATCATATGTATATCCTCTTTATTTTCTCTATATTTCTCCATCAAACCTCTTAATAAATGTATGGCTTCCATAGTTGACCTATCCGACATGAATCCAAATTGATTTTGAGAAACAATAGTATCATGCCGCAACCTATGCTCCATAACTCGCTCCCATAGTTTTAAAATATGACACATTAACTTAATTCCTCTATAATTCGCACAATCTTGTGCATCACCTTTATTCTTAAAAATATGAATTAACGCACTCATTCTCCACTCATATGGCATCTTTTTAGTCTTCAAAATAGTATTAAAAAGTTTAGTAAGCCAAGAAATTCCTTCATCTCCTAAGCATTTCCACACCTCTATTGGAATATCATCAGGTCCAACAGCTTTTCCACACTTCATTTTCTTTAAAGCCTCTTTAACTTCGATTTTATTAATACGTCGATAAAAACAGAAATCTTTATTTTCATTTAGAGTGCTAAGGTCACTACATTCCAACGTTTTAAAAGGCAAAATCGGGAATCGAGGCGTTTTTTCTAAGCGAGGCGAGGCGAGGCGTAAGCCTCGAGGCGGATCGAGGCGTAAGCCTCAAAATGATTAAAATAAATTAATTTAAAATTATAAATAATGACAAAAAATAACAAAATATTATGTCAACTATGTACCGCTCAGTACCGAGCGGTACTAGCTCGATACCGAGCGATACTGGAAGCCCATTACCTGCATGAGCAAAGGAAGAAAGCCGAAAGATAAGGAATTTGTTCTTCGTTGTGAGCTCCGTCGAATCCTAATGAGGCGTCGCCTCACGCTGCCTCGATGCGTTACGCTGCGACGCGTACGCCTCGTTGAAAAAAATCATACGCCTCATCAAATACATTGAGGCTTAAGCCTCAAGGCGCCGGGTTAGCACCTCGAACTGAGTCGCACCTCTGTTCGGACGCCTCGACCGCTTTTTTAATTGTGGCTACATTCAATCATATTTTCACTTTCTTCATTAAAAAGTTTAGCAAAATATCTCATCCACCTTTGTTGAATATCATTTTCTAAGAAAAGTATTTTTTTATCTTCATCCTTAATACACTTCACTTGAACTAAATCCTTATTGCTCCTATATCTTCGTTTGGCTAACTTATACATATATCTTTCTCCCTCCTTAGTATCTAATCTATTATATAAATTAATAAATCTAAGGTATATATAATAAATAAACAAATAATAATTAAATACATCAAATCAAAGTACCACTTAATTGATTAAAGATTATCAATATAATACCTACTAAAATCATATATGAGATATTGAAATCTTGGTAATAGTAAGTCATTATATATTAAATTAATCCTTATTCTAACTTCTCGATAATTTCACCAGATGTGTCATCTATGATAAATCTATCACTTAGAAATAACATATACAACAAGGTAATATAATTTAAATATATTTTGTAGGCATCTACTTAACCAATATAAACATATGAAGCTAATATTAATTCTTGATCCAACTATGATATGAACATCATTGATCATCCCTTTGTTTTTTAAATTGCTCAATTAGTTTCCTAGGCCAAAAAAATCAAACCTACCCTATCATATAAATAAATTAATTCTTCCAAAACCTAAATGATTTTCCAAGCCTAGGTTCAATTACTCGCTCCCATGGTTTAAAATTGCGCAATATGAGGCTCGCCTTTGCGCAATTCTAGTAAAAAACGCCTCGATGCTTACGCCTCGAGTTTTTTTTATGAGGCTTGCGCCTCAACTTGGTTGAGGCCCGTCTTGAGGCCTGCCTCGCCTCACTGGCATGAGGCTTACGCCTCACGCTATATATATTAAAACTTACATAAATCTTAAAGTAAATGCCCGACATTGGACTCTATAGGAAAGGAGGAAGGGGAGAGAGCAGTTCATCATAATGATGATTCAAATGAAGAACCCCTTAGTGATGACAGTGTTGATGACTTATGAGTTCTTATGTGATATGTCATTGCTATTCGTTTTTGGAAATTGGAATTATATGTTAATGAAAAGAATGCTGGGATTTGGGAAAGATAGAATTTTGAGTTGAACTATATTTCATGTTGTCTTATTATTGGGATATTTTGATTTCACTTCATATCTTATATTTTTTTATGTTTTATATTATTCACTCATTAGTATATAAAAATTTATCATTTTATGTTTACGCAATCTTTTGATTTTGAGGCTTACGCCTCAAAACGCCTTGAGGCTTACGCCTCGCCTCACGAATGAAAAACGCCTCAATACCCGAATACGCAATTTTAAACATTGCTTGCAATTACAAATATTGTTTTGTTACTTGTTGAAACACTGCATAAAAAGTCAATAGCATTTGCAAAACAATGAAATGGAAATATCTCACATGAAATTAGAAGAATAATCTCAAAATGGTATAAGAGTTGAATGCATCAATCAATAGAACGACTAGAAACCTTTATAAAGTTTTTCTAAATAATAGAAAAACTTTTTCTAAGAAGGAAGAATAGAACCATGATCAAGAAAATGGAAAACGTATAAATTATTTCAGACAAAAGCTTAATAATCTATAGAGTAGCCATATTAATTAACACAGATTTTTTTTTATGGAATTTAGTGTAAGGGCTGGTGTGAAACAAGAAAAGGGGGTAGAAGTGAGGTGGTAGAGGTTTTGATGTAATTACCTTAAAAATATTTAGCAATCAATAGAACGAGTAGAAACCTTTATGAAGTTTTTCTAAATAATAGAAAAACTTTTTCTAAGAAGGAATAATAGAACACTGGTCAAGAAAATAGAAAAAGTATAAATTATTTCAGACAAAAGCTTAATAATCTATAGAGTGGCCATATTAATTAACACATATTTTTTCAATGGAATTTAGTGTAAGGGCTGGTGTGAAACAAGAAAAGGGGGTAGAAGTGAGGTGGTATAGGTTTTGATGCAATTACCTTAAAAATATTTAGCTCTGACATCAATTGATAGAGACCATAATGATGAAGATCTTTTTTAACCATCTTCTTGATTCTTCTAATGATGCAACTCATCTTGATCTGTTGGTTGAGAGCTTTGACTACAAACTAATAGGTCTTGAGTTCGTAGTTTGCCTATGCAATGTGTGTGTGAGTTTGCCTTAATTAACCTAAATGTCCCAAAAAAATTTGCAGACATATGGGGTAGTTGGAAATCATATAAGCTTACTCTCCAATTAGAATTTATAGTTGGCATTCTCATGGGTTAGTTGGGAATCATAAAGCTCCGGGCAATCATAATGGGCTCACAAGGCACACTACTGAGTTTATTATGGATGTATTGCCAACTCTAGATAACAAAGCTGAATAAGAGCTTTATTCACTTGAATGTATTATGGGTTTATCATATTTCAAATAAAGAGGCTTTAAATTTTTAGATATTTGGCTTAGTATAAAATAAAGGCAAATATTATTTTGCAGAATTTGGAATGCTCCTCTAAGCAATTTTTTATGTAATCTCTAACTTCAAATCAAGCGAATTCATAATACATCATTCTCACCTCATTCTCAGTGGCATTTAGCCTACTTCTCCTAATTGTATATTATCGAGTTAGTTTGGCATGGGTCATTGGTGAGTTGGCTAGGGGATTAATTTCATATGCGGGGCTCAGGAAGGTAGGGCTGGGATAGGCTATCACTTGAATAGGATTTGGTGTGGCAAAAGGAAATATTTGCACTTATTTTTATTATGTTGTTTTAGTTTATCAACATTTTGGGGGATTGAGGGATTGTTGTATTTGCACTTATTTGCATAGTGGAGCGTTGATGAATTTGTGAGGAAATTCAACTGTGTCGACCATGATGTCGGGAAGACAAGGGATTTGATTGAGGTGTTGGTTTAGCATCATCCAAAAGGGATGGTTGTGAACCATTTGATTTAGGGGTATTTGACATAGTCAACCATGTAATCCTCATTGCAAGGGGGACTTAAACTTCTTCTTTCTTCTACATGTCATTGAAAACATTCTGTTGGGGGCCTGGGGCGCAAATGTCACCTAATATAGCTGATGTGAAACGTTCAAGAATTGCACAAGAATTTGTTAAGAATCACAAAGTTTACCAAAGTAAGATTAGGCCTTTCGTAAATTAAGATTCAAGCATTTTCCATTGATGAAATATTATGATAAGCAGTTTCAAGCTAGTATTTAGGCACAATTAATGATGAATCTCCAAAAGTTCACAACAAAGCAAATGCGGAAAATTAATAAAATCCCACGACTAATGTTTAGAAATTTCACAATGAGTACCTTGATCACTCACAATCAATTTGGGTTAGCGGGAGAAGGCCTTTAGCAAACTCAACGATGCCACGAAGATGGTGGCCACACCAATGGCCTTTAGCCACGGGGAGGTTGACGGTGACGAGGAGGGCGTGAATGCTTGGCTTTCGAGACTCCAAGTGTGCTTCGAAAGTTGTCGGTCGTAGATGCTTGCAAGGATCGGGACGACTCTCTCCAAGTACTCTTCCACGGTGGTTTCGTCTTCAAATCCTACGTCGAAGCACGGAGACCGTAGGATGTTAATGCTTCCGTCGGCGTTGAAGACTAATCCCCACTCAAACTCCGGATCCGCCATACATACTTGATGTAGAGGAATTCTTCCGATGGGAAGGGAGCTAGGAGGCGGTGAGGGAGAGTCCTTGAGTTGAAAGGAGGAGGAGGAGGTGGGGAGGGGAGCCGGCGGGATTTCCAAGGGGAAAAGGGGAGCTCGGCCACGGATGGGAGAGGGGGTGATGTATGGTGGAGAGGAATTTAGGTAGGGTGAATGAAGCAAGAGATTTACTAAAATCTGAAATTAATTTCAGGTTTTAGTAAATTTGGAGGGAATTACTTGAGGAGAATTTCAAATTCAAACAAAGTAATTAGGGCTTTAATGAGCCATTAATGGGGCTCATCAAAGGAGGTGGCCGGCGGCTATTATAGGGAGAGAGGGGTTTTCAAATTCTTAAAACTGAAAGTTAATTTCAGTTTTAAGTAAATGAGGAGGGAAAGATTTTGAAATCAAATTATGATTTCAAAAACGGTCATGGCATTAAATACACCATTAATGGGAATTTCTCCATGGGTGGCCGGCGGCTTGCATAGGGGAAGGGGGAGAGGAATTAGTGGAGAGCTAGGTTTCCAATTGGAGGTGATGATGTGGCGATGACATAAAGATTTCAATTTAATTTAAATTGAAATTAAATTTGTCATGAAAAACTTTCCAAAATTTGGAATTTCAAATTAGGAAAGATTTTGAAATTTGAAAATTCAAATTTCAAATTTGAAAATTGTGGGTGGAAGGGGTCGGGTGGATGAAGGGGGCGTCACCGGCGAGGTGGCCGGCCGAAATTTGGGTGGCGGTCGGCGGCGGGTTCCTCACAGGAGCGGCGGCAATATGGGGAGAAGAATTTCTTGTGAAGGAGAGGGAAAGGAGATGGATGGGATCACGTTTGAGAAGATAGAAAATTCTAACCACGAATCGAGGACTCTTCCAACGATTGGTGGGCCTTGCGGTTTGCTCCCCCTTGGAGCTCTCTCTCTCTCTCTTCTTCAAGCTCTCATGCAAGAAGACAAAGAAGAACAAAATAGATTTTCATTTCCATCATCATTTACCATCATACAACATGAAATGACCTATATATAGGTCCCAACACAAAAGAAAAATACAATGACTCTATTGCCCTCGGGGCTACACTCATGACTCAGCTTATACTAAGGGTACAATAGGAAATAAAAGAAAAATGCATAAAAGAAATACATAAATAACTAGAAATATAAACTCTGAATCGCGGCCGTCGATCTGCGCTGTCTACGGCGATACACATGTCTGAACCTCTGGTCGATGTCCATATCATTCTCCCCAGGTGGGAGAAAGCTCGACCTCGTCGAGTAGAAATCTCTGGAGCTTTCGTACATCTCTAGGAGATCTGGATCCAACCTCTGCAGCTCCTCTCGATCTATCCACGTGTCCTCTGTCGCCGGCTTCCCTCTCCAGTGTACCAAGTACCTTTGGCGACCACTTTCCTTCGTGGAAATGATTTCATCATCAAGTATAGCTTCGACCTTCTCCGCAGTGGGTAAATGGGGTAATTTGGGGAGTGGAGGTAGGTTGGGGATCTCACTGGGTGGGTTCTCACAAGGCTTATCATGAAGTGGATTTTCAGGGTTAAACTCGGGTCCCTCGAAAGCTACTAAATCTTCAACATTAAACGTGGGATTCATATTAAAGCCTTCAGGAAGGTCTAACACATAAGCATTACTGTTTACTTTCGAGATTATCTTAAAGGGGCCCGCACTTCTAGCATGTAACTTTTTAACGGTTCCTTGGGGGAACCGCTCCGTACGAATCCGTACCATAACAAAATCTCCAACTTCAAATTCTTTAAATCTCTTCTTACGATCAGCATCAATCTTATAATGAGTATTACTTTGTTGAATTCTTTTGTTTATTTCTTTGTGCAATTCTTGAAGATGAGATGCGAATGCAGATGCAGACTCAGACACCCTAACCTTAGGACTTATAGGAATCAAATCAATAGGCTGTCTAGGTAGATAACCATACACGACTTCAGCAGGACTTAGACCCGTAGATCGGTTAACAGAGTTGTTGTAAGCAAATTCAGCTATCGGTAGTTTAGAGTCCCAGTCCCTAAGATTCTCTCCTACCAAGGTCCTTAAAAGATTTCCTAGACTTCTATTTACTACTTCGGTTTGGCCATCCGTTTGGGGGTGGAAAGCAATGGAGAATTGTAATTTGGTTCCCATTTTATGCCATAGAGTCTTCCAAAAGTAGCTAGTAAATTTCACATCTCTATCTGACACAATGGTTTTGGGTAGGCCGTGAAGTCTCACAATTTCATCAAAATACAGCTTGGCTATTCTAGAGGCGTCAAAAGTTTTGGAGCACGGGAGAAAATGGGCCATCTTAGAAAACCTATCTACGACTACACATATCGAATCATGCTTCCTAAGGGTCTTGGGTAATCCTAAGATAAAGTCCATGCTAACATATTGCCAGGGTTGGTTAGGCACGAGGAGAGGTGTGTAAAGGCCGGTGTTTTGTTTACGTTGTTTGGCTAACTGACAGGTGTGACACCGCTTTACTAATCTGCTAACGTCCCTCTTAAGACTTGGCCAGTAAAAACGATTTTCAACCGCGGCAATGGTCTTGGCTTGACCAAAGTGACCTGCTAAACCTCCAGCATGTAATTCCCACACAAGAAATTCACGAAGTGACGTATTGGGAATGCAAAGTTGTTGGGACTTAAACAAGTATCCATCCTCCAACATAAAGCCTCCTATAATCCGTTCGTTTCCAGTGGTCAGTGCAGAGTAGTTTTCCTTAAAATCAGGGCAGTCTGGGTAGTCTTCCTTGAGCCGCTCAAAGCCTATTACATCAGCAGTCATCTTCCTAGTAGTCATCATCCGACGGCTTAAGGCGTCACCAGCCTTATTTTCAGATCCTGCTTTATGTCTGATGGTATACGTGTACTCTTGCAGGAATTCAACCCAACGGCCGTGCCGAGCATTGAGTTTCTTTTGAGAGTTAATGTACCGCAAAGCCTCATGGTCCGAAAAGATAACAAATTCTTGCGGTAGAAGGTAGTGACGCCAATGCCTAAGGGATTGAATGATGGCGTAGAATTCCTTGTCGTAGGCGGAGTACCTTTGCCTAGTGTCATTCAATTTTTCGCTAAAGTAAGCGACCGGGTGTCCCTCTTGCGATAGGACTCCACCTATACCAATTCCAGACGCGTCACAAGTCACCTCAAAAACTTTTGAAAAATCAGGTAATCTCATCACAGGGGCTTCCATCATTCGCTTCTTAATCTCCTCAAAAGCTCTGATTGTCGTCGTGGTCCAAAGAAACTCTCCTTTCTTGAGGCAGTCCGTTATTGGTGCTACTATGGTGCTAAAATTTCGAATAAATCTCCGATAAAATGTGGCCAATCCGTGAAAACTCCGAACATCTCTAATGTTTTTGGGTTCTGGCCACTCGTTTATAGCTCGCACCTTTTCGGGGTCAGCAGATATGCCTTGGGAGGATATGATAAATCCAAGGAAGGTTACTTGATTAGTGAGGAAAGTGCATTTCTTAGGATTGGCATACATCTGCTCCCTTTTTAGGATCTCACAAACTTGTCTTAGATGATTCAAATGTTGTTCCACCGAATGACTGTAAATTAAGATATCATCAAAGTATACCACAACAAATTTTCCAAGGAGGGGTCTAAGGATCTGAGTCATTACTCTCCTAAAAGTGTTGGGTGCATTACTCAACCCAAAAGGCATTACAGTCCATTCGTACAACCCATCTTTTGTTTTGAAGGCCGTCTTCCATTCGTCCCCGGGGCGGATTCTTATTTGGTGATAGCCACTCTTAAGATCGATTTTAGAAAATAGTGTGGCGCCTGTCATCATGTCCAACATGTCATCTAATCGAGGAATTGGGAAACGGTACTTGACAGTGATTTTGTTGATAGCATGGCTATCAACGCACATTCTCCATGACCCATCCTTCTTGGGGGTAAGAAGGGCAGGAACCGCACACGGGCTAAGACTTTCCTTAATGAACCCTCGTTCCAACAACTCATCCACTTGTCTCTTGAGCTCCTCATGTTCAGTAGGGTTCATTCGATAATGGGGCAGGTTTGGTAAAGAAGCTCCAGGCACTAGGTCTATGGCATGTTGAATGTCCCTTAGAGGGGGGAGTTGGTTGGCAAATCTTCAGGAAAGACATCAGAAAAGGCTTCCAACAGTGGTTTTACCTCCTCAGGGATTGGCTCTTCGTGCTCTATACTTACTTCCCGGGCTACTAACGCGTACAGAGGGGCTCCTGTCTCCAGTTCCAAACTTAAGTCTTTAGCAGTTAAAAGATTCAGGCTCGTGTTGGGTTTCAGGGAGTTGGGTTTAACTTCTTCTTTGGTCGACTTAGGTTGAGTGGGTAGGAGTTTAATTTTCTTGCCCTCATGTTCAAACACACAGGTGTTTGATCGGCCATAAATGTGTACATGGTTGTCGAACAACCAAGGGCGGCCAAGGATGATTTGACCCACATCCATTGTCAAAACATCACACCAGATCTTCTCCTTGTATCCAACGAATTCGATAGGAACAAGACTCCTATCTTTCACCTCCAAGGTGGTTAAGTTTATCCAAGCAACTTTGTAGGGGTTCGGGTGTGGTGTAGTCCTCAATTGCAGTTTTGAAATCATGGCAGAAGATACGGGGTTAATGCAACTTCCACTGTCTATTATGACTTTGCAATTTTTGTCTCCAATCTTAGTGAAAGTATAGAAGATTGAGGTCCTTCGCCAGTCGTCGCTAGGTTTAGGTTGGTAAAAGGCACACCTAACAACTTGCAGATCCAAGTGGTTCATCTTCTGGAGGCAGTGAACAACATCAATATCTTCCTCGTCGAAAAACTCCTCATCGTCGTCCATATGGTGGACTAAGTCAGTTTCAGGTTCATCTTCTTCCTTCGTCACTTCCTCAATTATTGTGACCTTAAACGGGCTAGAGCACTGAGAAGCAATGTGTCCGTACCCATGGCATCTAAAACACTTAGTGCCGGCAGTGGTTTTGGGAGTCTCTCGGTCGGGTGTTTTCCCCTTATAATCGGATCGAGGTTGGGCTTGACTAGGAGTAGGCCGACTACCTGAGGGTCCAGTGGGTTTGTTGTAAGGTTAGCTAGAGGAAGACTTGAAGGGATTAGGTCTAGAGTCTTGGGTCCTAGTGGTGTGGCTCCTTGATTCTTCCAGATCTAGCACAAGACTACAGGCAGCTTCGTACGTGTTTACTCCTCTAGCGAAGAGCTCATTTCTAAGATCTTCTCTTAATCCAGCTCTGAACATTGACAGGAGTTGTGTAGGAGTTGTGGTCTCTTCTCCGTTACAGCGAATCAAGAAATCATCAAAGGTGGAGATGTACTCCTTAACAGTCTTACTTCCTTGAGTTAACCTATTCCAGTGATCTAGAAGCCTAGGATAGTATGAAGGAGGAAGATATTTTCTTTTCAATTCTTATTTCATGGTTCCCCAGTCAACTATGGGATACTCTCCTCTAGTTTCCCTCATATGCTCGATGTTAGTCCAATATTGGTTGGCTCGACCGGTTAACTTCATCTCTGCAAATCTCACTTTCTTTTCTTCCGAAATATTGTAGTAACTGTCCATTCCTTTTAGCCAATCTAGGAAGACTTGGGGTTCTAACGTACCATCAAATGTTGGGGCATCTATCTTAATGCTCTTGAGGAGTTGGGTGTCGTTGTCTCTCCAAGGTGCGTCACGTCCTACCGGTTCTTGATGGGGTCGGTGATTGGGTCGGTAGTAGTCTCTAGGAGGTCCGTACTCAGTTCGGGCATCTTCGCTATAAGGAGATTGGGGTCTAGACGGTGTATAGATGGCCGGGTGGCCGATCCGTTCAATGTTGTCAAGTCTCTCTCCTGTATGACGCTTAAGGTCCGCAACACTCGTTTGGGTGTCTCTAATTTGTTGCGACATTGTGCCCAACTGGCCTACAATCATGTCTAAGGTTGCTTGAATATGATTGGGATCCATAGTTGGGTGTTAAGGGTCACTAGGAAGGCTTCCTAAGTGAAGGGCAGCAGCGACAATCACAGCAAAACCTGCTGGAAATGAAATTCCAGCAGCTGTAAAGTCACAGGCAGCAAGCACTAGAGATAAGGAAACTACCTAAGAGTGTCGACAGGGCTTCTGGGTGTGGACAGCACGAAAACAGCGACTCTAGACTCGTTTTCGGAAGCTTACAGGTTGCAGGAAACAGTGGACAGCAGCTAGACACGACCCAAAACTCAATCTAAAGGCTAAATCAAGTGCAGAAAAATAAAGGACAGCAAGTGCGTAAGTGGCCTAGACTATTATGGAAGTGAATGTAATGATGGAAGCACTTAAACACTTAAAGATGCTCACTTAGTATGAAAATTTTGCAGCAGGAATTTCCGGGCAGCAAATGAAAACAACAAATAAAGCTAAGTTAGATGATGTTATGCATGTAACAACTAAAGACAAGCTAAAGGGAAACTCCTAGGATGCATCTAGCATGATCAAAGCATGCTAGCCATGCTCTGAAACCAAATATGATGTGAAACGTTCAAGAATTGCACATGAAATTTGTTAAGAATCACAAAGTTTACCAAAGTAAGATTAGGCCTTTCGTAAATTAAGATTCAAGCATTTTCCATTGATGAAATATTATGATAAGCAGTTTCAAGCTAGTATTTAGGCACAATTAATGATGAATCTCCAAAAGTTCACAACAAAGCAAATGCGGAAAATTAATAAAATCCCACGACTAATGTTTAGAAATTTCACAATGAGTACCTTGATCACTCACAATCAATTCGGGTTAGCGGGAGAAGGCCTTTAGCAAACTCAACGATGCCATGAAGATTGTGGCCACACCAATGGCCTTTAGCCACGGGGAGGTTGACGGTGACGAGGAGGGCGTGAATGCTTGGCTTTCGAGACTCCAAGTGTGCTTCGAAAGTTGTCGGTCGTAGATGCTTGCAAGGATCGGGACGACTCTCTCCAAGTACTCTTCCACGGTGGTTTCGTCTTCAAATCCTACGTCGAAGCACGGAGACCGTAGGATGTTAATGCTTCCGTCGGCGTTGAAGACTAATCCCCACTCAAACTCCGGATTCGCCATACATACTTGATGTAGAGGAATTCTTCCGATGGGAAGGGAGCTAGGAGGCGGTGAGGGAGAGTCCTTGAGTTGAAAGGAGGAAGAGGAGTTGGGGAGGGGAGCCGGCGGGATTTCCAAGGGGAAAAGGGGAGCTCGGTCACGGATGGGAGAGGGGGTGATGTATGGTGGAGAGGAATTTAGGTAGGGTGAATGAAGCAAGAGATTTACTAAAATCTGAAATTAATTTCAGGTTTTAGTAAATTTGGAGGGAATTACTTGAGGAGAATTTCAAATTCAAACAAAGTAATTAGGGCTTTAATGAGCCATTAATGGGGCTCATCAAAGGGGGTGGCCGGCGGCTATTATAGGGAGAGAGGGGTTTTCAAATTCTTAAAACTGAAAGTTAATTTCAGTTTTAAGTAAATGAGGAGGGAAAGATTTTGAAATCAAATTATGATTTCAAAAACGGTCATGGCATTAAATACACCATTAATGGGAATTTCTCCATGGGTGGCCGGCAGCTTGCATAGGGGAAGGGGGAGAGGAATTAGTGGAGAGCTAGGTTTCCAATTGGAGGTGATGATGTGGCGATGACATAAAGATTTCAATTTAATATAAATTGAAATTAAATTTGTCATGAAAAACTTTCCAAAATTTGGAATTCCAAATTAGGAAAGATTTTGAAATTTGAAAATTCAAATTTCAAATTTGAAAATTGTGGGTGGAAGGGGTCGGGTGGATGAAGGGGGCATCACCAGCGAGGTGGCCGGCCAGAATTTGGGTGGCGGTCGGTGGCGAGTTCCTCACAGGGGCGGCGGCAATATGGGGAGAAGAATTTCTTGTGAAGGAGAGGGAAAGGAGATGGATGGGATCACGTCTGAGAAGATAGAAAATTCTAACCACGAATCGAGGACTCTTCCAACGATTGGTGGGCCTTGCGGTTTGCTCCCCCTTGGAGCTCTCTCTCTCTCTCTTCTTCAAGCTCTCATGCAAGAAGACAAAGAAGAACAAAATAGATTTTCATTTCCATCATCATTTACCATCATACAACATGAAATGGCCTATATATAAGTCCCAACACAAAAGAAAAATACAATGACTCTATTGCCCTCGGGGCTACACTCATGACTCAGCTTATACTAAGAGTACAATAGAAAATAAAAGAAAAATGCATAAAAGAAATACAAAAATAACTAGAAATATAAACTCTGAATCGCGGCCGTCGATCTGCGCTGTCTACGGCGATACACATGTCTGAACCTCTGGTCGATGTCCACATCAATAGCATAAGATCCCAACGATGAAACCGTAGAAATATTATCTCTTCTGTCATTTATCTACAGATGGTTTCCACCTTTTATTTTCATGGAACATCAAAGGACTGATTGTCAAATGAACAAAACTTTTCATGGAGAATGTCAAGAGTGCAGGTAATCCACACTCTTATAGAACAAAACTTCTCACACGCAAAAAGTTCGGCCCAGTCAAAACTAAAACTTATTTGGCATCCACTTTTCATATTTTGAAAGCACAATAAAATAGAGATGCCTCCTAAATTGTGAAGAATTTGTTTACGTGTCATGCCATGTCTATGGGTATTGACTATTGCTGAATTTACAGGTGAAAGGAGCATCAATCTTAAATATAATGTGTTATTTTCTACAATTACTAAAAAATAAGGGAAAAAGCAATAACAACTTGTAAGGAACTGACAGGCAGGAATTTTCGAATCAATTCGATAAAAGGGAACATCAAAGTATTCCCTACGTTGTTTAATTTTAATGAGATAACAAGATAAAGTTCAAAAACCATAAAACTAAATACAACATTGGAAACAATGAAAAAGGTGAAAATTAAGTATATTACATAGGGCAGTTGAGGAACAATTTCATCCAAGCTCACTAAAACTTGTTTACTCCCATCAGAGTCAATTAAACATGAGAACTATTTGAGATGGCAAGCAACTCTATCAGGCACCAAAAAGAAAGCTATCATGGATCAAATGAGGCTTATAATGTAGATGAACTTGTATATATTGGATTTAGATATATTGCTATGAAAGATCATAAACATCACATCATTATCATCTTAAAGAATCAACAACATGAAAAATAAACTATTACTTAAATTTCAACAGATAAGAGTGGAGTGGTAAAATTTGAAATGAATATAACCATCTGGTTCAGCACAGACAACTCAATTTTGCAAGCTTAATTTGGTTAGGCAGTCTTTAAGCAGAAAAGATGATGAACATTTACAAAGAATGTTATTGAGCCACAGAACTCAGGCAATTCTTGACAGGCACATCAGACATGAATACATTCTCATAAACCTTGCCAGGCAACAGTGAATCATGATACAATATCCTAAGAACATAAAAACTATTGAATAAAAATGGTTCGAAGATCAGAGTAAAGATCTCTCGTGAATCAATAGATGGATACAATGATAACCTACAAGTATGTGTATGCCTCCCCTGAAGATATGAAGTGCTTTATGTACCAGTATTTTCCCATTGTGGTAAATAATTCTCTTGTACTATCACATGCATTTGTTCTTTTCATAAGCCTGCAACCATAGAAGAACCATTCATTTAAAAAACTGCAGAGGCCACGAAGAGCAAAATGACAAATTTAACTAACAGGGAATCAAAAGCTCAAATCATCAAACAACAATAGTTGGCATGTGCAAACAATAAATATTTAGGCCCAAGTCTACATATATTCACTAAGTGTTTTATTTGTTAACAAGGTTTGTTTGGCGTGCCACAGCATAAATGAGATGCCTGCATGAGATAATAGTAATTAGAAAAAATAATGAAGTGGAAAGACATTAGCCTACTTCCACAGTTCCACTAAGCTAACAGAGAAAAACATGTTCTAGCGCCAGAACCTGAAGTCAGAACAATGAAGTGGAAAGACATGCTTGCATGATTAGAAAAAATAATAATAAATAAGGCATCAACTTTTACAAAATAAAGTATTATCATGAATTTTGTCCTACATTCATTAAATGAGTTTGTAATGAAGGAAAGATAACTAAAAGGACGGATGAGAAATCTTATGGCGACTTGCGAGTGCAATATATAGCATGACATGAACGCAATAATATGCATTAAAGTAGATCAATCCTTAGAAAATGAATATCTACCTCCTGAAGTTTCTTCATAACAAACGCCTCGTAGTTTTGAAAGCCAGCTCCGACAACATTATTAAATTCAGGGCCCATGCTCTCGTTCTGATTTGTAGACGAGGTACTTGAAAAGCTAGGTGCAATGGATTCCAGTGGAAGAACAAGCAAGGGATTTGTTGTGTCACCACTCATACTTTGTATGGCTCTCACCTGATGACCGAGAAAAAATAAGCTTAAAAAGAAAAAAAAAAAAGAAAAAAAAAAAATAAGCTTCAATCTTAACCATCAAAATAGCATATTAGAAAGTAAAGATGCAGATGACAAGTTTTTTTCATTGATCAGCTTATATATATAATACAAAATAAAAAGAGCTTACCGTAGCACCTTTGGAAGCCATTACAATAATAGCTGAAGACTTCTTCTTTAAACTATTTGTTCGGATCACAACATCTTCAACTATGCCAAACGTCTCAAAGATTCCTCGTAGCTTGGCAGCACTATAATCACCAGCACTTGTCTCCCAAATGGCCTTCAGCATCCTCCCTTTATCCAAACTTGAATCTTTCTTCTCTCCCTCTACATTATCTTTCCTGTTCAGCTGCCCATAAACCAATTGAATAAATAAGAGTGCATCCATTTGAACAATGGCCAAATTTTTTAAAAAAAAAAAACAAATTATTTGTTAAATTTAGTTAAAGGAGCATACTTAATATATATATATATATATATATATATATATAAAGAAGCAAAATAGTCAAATGATTTGGTGCATTTTAAATACCCCAGATCATTTGGTGCATTAAGTTTAAAATAATAAAATAATAGGAATAGGGAGAGAGAGAGATATATACATATAAGGGGAGAGAGGAGGATGGAAAGAGTAAGAGAGAGATGACGGGAGAAATTGTTTTTCATATAATATTATATATATATTATTATTTAATTTTTATTTAAATACTATTGATTTAATTTATTAAGTATTTAAAGAAAATTTTTAATTAAAATAAACAATTATACATAAATTTATTTTAATTTAAACTTTTTAGGCCATTTAATATAGATGCAATAAAAATTTTTTAAGGAGCAAGTGTTCAATTTAAATTAGGAGTAGGAGCAGAATATTAAAATTTTTTTAAAAAAATCAAACTAGCCAAACAGGATAGCGCAAATTGTTTGATATTTTTAGAATAAGCCAAAAAGTTTGGCGCATTCAATGGAATGCGGAAAATTGTTTGGCGCATTCCATTAAATGTGCTCTTGAATATGGTGCACTGTTATAGTTCTGCGAAATTCAGTTCAGTTGACTAGGCAGCATGTAGGGTGAATGCGTCAATTTGTATGATGCATTATAAAGAATACACCAAGCCATTTGATGCATTCTTCAGAATGAGCCAATTTGATTGGCTTGTTCGTTCCGTTTTTAATTTTAAAACTCACACTCACATGCTCCTACTGCTAAAAATGTATATTGTCCCTACTTCTTAAAAAAAACCTAATGTAATATAGAATAAAACTAATATTTTATTAAATTTTAATATATTTTCATCAGTTTTTTATTAGAATGAAATTTTAATTTTGAAATATTAAAATTAATTTTAAATATCATATTACATATAATTTTTTTTAAATAATAAATTTGAAATTGTAATATATTTTCATCAAAATTTTATTAGAATGAAATTTTAATTTTGAAATATTAAAATTAATTTTAAATATCATATTACATATCATTCTAATAAAATTTTGCTGGAAATATATTAAAATTAAATAAATTAATATTTTTATCCAATATTTCATCTATATTAAATGGCCTAAAAATTTTAAATTAAAATAACTTTATGTACAATTGTTTATTTTAAATTTTTTTGTAAATACTTAATTAATAAATTAAATCAATAATATTTAAAATAAAATTTAAATACATATTATATAAAAATAATATTTATATAATATTATATAAAAAATACTATGAAATAAAGTAGTATTTATGTAAATACCCCAAATTAAAAAGTCATTTTTTGAAAAGACGGTTAAGAAAAAATTAAAAAGACATTCTTTTTCAAGTATATCTAAGCACAGCAAGGCGGGACAGCCTTACCGGCTCAAAGGCCTTCTTCATCCGCCTTGCTTTAAACTCCGCGATCTCCCTTTTCAGCTCATCCGCCTTCATCTTTTCCTTCCGCCGGACCTCCTGGGAAGGATCTACAGCTACAGATCGCTCCCTCTGCTCAAGATCAGTGGCCATTTTCCGGCGCTTTGCATTCTGAAACGAATCGCGGAGGACACGTTCGCGCCGAGTTCGGAGCTTCGCATCAAAACATGAGCGCGTCGTCTCGTTGCTGAGAACCTCAAATGAAGTTGTCAGAAACTGGAAATCTGCGGTGGCGTTAGGATCATTGGGGCGCTTGTCCGGATGGCGGATACGAGATTGGTTGCGATATGCTTTCTTGATCTCTTCGAGAGATATTTTTGTTCCTTCCTCACTAGAAGGTAGCCCAAGAACGGCATAGTGGTCCACAAATGATCGATCATCTTCTGCCATTGGGAAATGTTGACGCTAAATCCTGCCAAACGCCAAAAAATACAAAGGTAATCTGACATTAAATCTAATCTCTACTTCAAGGCTGTTTGGTATCGGATTTTCAGCGGGATTTAAGTCGGATTTACGCTAAGGGACTGTTTGGTATCGGATTTACAGCGGGATTTAAGTCGGATTTACGCTAAATCCAGCCAAACAGTTTTTGTGCGCGCGTTAAATCCCGGGATTCAGTAAATCCCGGATTTACGGATTTACAGCTTAAATCCGGGATTTAGTAAATCCGAGTGGTAGCCGGATTTAGTAAATCCGAGCGGGATTTATCCGAAGAAGCGCGCGAAAGGGAGAAAGTTACCTTCAGAGCCAGCGAGCTCCCGTTCTTGCTTCCGATCAAAATGTCGTAACTTCCGATCCGGGTTGAAGTCGTCGCAGGAGCGAAGTCGAACAGCCACGAAGGAGCCAAAGAAGCGACGCCTGCAATCTCTACACCTCCTGCGAAAGCAACGGAGCCGAACAAGAACGACGAAAAGAGAACATGAAAGGCAAACCCTAGACGCCTCTAAGTTATTATTGATTAACTTAATTAATATAATTTAAATTATTAATACTTAAGTAAATTAATTAAATAGTTAATTGTATAACTAGTGCATAAATTAATTATCTAATTTAACTTAATTATATAATTAGTAATTAAATATTAATATAATTAGATTAATTGATATAACTTAATATATCTATTATTAAATATATAATTAATTATATCAATAATAATTAATGAGTAATTTGTATTTAACATATTATTAAATTTATAACAAATTATATTTTTTATTTTTAATTATAAATTTATTTTTAAGTTATAATTATCTTCTTCACATTTAAATCCCTCAGTTTTCAGGATTTAACACATTTCGGATTTACTAAATCCGGATTTACAGGATTTACTAAATTCCACTAAAGGTAAATCTCACTTGTTGCCAAACAGCCCCTAAATCCAACCAAACGGTTTTTTGAGGTCGCTTAAATCTGATGCCTGCGCAAATTAGGATTTACGGCAGAAATCCGAGTAAATCCGCTTAAATCCAAATCCCGTCGTTTGGCGGATTTAACAGGATTTGGCCGAAGAAGCGCGAGAAAGAAAGAAAGATGGCTACCTTGACAACGAGCAAGAGCAAGCTCCCCTAGTCGTGGTTACTTCCAAACCAACAGAGAACGGCAAGGAGTTGTGGTTTCAGATCCGATATGAAGGGAACGTAGTCAAAGGAGCAAAGTCGAGCATCAACGAAGGAGCCGAAGAAGTGATTCGTGCAATCTGTACACTAAGAAGCAACGAAGCCGAACATCAACAACGAAAAAGCGAAGTTGACGAGCAAACCCTAGACGTCTCTAAGCTATTTTAAATTCACTGAATTAATATAATTTTAAATAGGGAAATTTACATACATACCACTTTATACCATCATATTTACATATCTAACACCTAAAATTTTAATATTACATACATACCACCATATATTATTTTAATATCAAGCTCGAACTTGTTTACTAAATGAGTTTGAGATCGAGCTTGACTCGTGGCTCAATAAGCTCAGCTCATGAGCTCATAAACAAATCGAGCTCGAGCCGGCTCGGCTCACTTACACCCCAAAGCTCATGTGCTAACTCTTTAGCTCATTTGGCTTAATTACACCCCCAACATATGTTACCTAGGTTGACTAGATTGAAATATATATATATATATATAAAGTGCCAATTAAACAACATGATTCGCCTTGAATAAGAACAATCAAACATAGGTTTAACCCTGATGCACTACATCATAAGCAACACCTAACTAAATTAGGGAAAATTTTTAAAACCCTTTAATTCAATTTTATAACCGCAATTTTAATCCTATCATCGAATAGATATAGGGGTGTCAAAAAATGACCTAGCCCACGAACCAGACCCGAAAAATCAACATTCGGGTTTACCCATTTAATAGACAAAATCAATTTTAGGTTAGACTTTTTAATCCGTTAATTAAACTGGTCGGATTTCAGTAGACCATCAAACCCATATTTAGCTGGAAAATAACTCATTTAATTTTAATTTTTTTTATTTGTGGATATAATCATCATATTTTTTTATATAAAATATCTTAAATTATATAGTTGATAAGTTTTAAGAAAATTAACCAAAATACAAAATAGTCGAATTCAAATCATTCACATTACTAGCAAGTCAAATTTGAGTTGATCTTTTCGAACTATTTATTAAATGGAACGAATCCGAGTTGATTTGATTCAACTTTGATCAATTTCAAGTTGTAGACAAACCCAACAACAAAACCAAATTTACCACTCCTTTATAAACACTTTTTTTTTTTCAAGATAAGGAATATAGATATGGTGCGCATGAAACTCATCTAAATGTAACATAAACCCTGAAAATACCCCACAATTGTTCTTATCTTCATCAATGTGCTAAAAATTATCAATTCAATTAAAGTCTTTATCTTTGAATGACACATTAAAAGAAGAAAATAATGAATTAACTTTACAATCATCATGCCGATTAAATACGGCAACTCTTTCCAATCAAGCTTATTTATAATTTATACCTCTCACTAAATGCTAATAAGCCTATTGACAACAAAAGAACACGATATAATATTTAAAACAACCTAATTAACAGCCCTAAAAAAGATAAATTTTAATAATTAAAAGAATGGAAATGTGAATACAGAAAAAAGCCTACCGGTCCTTTGGTGGCTTCCTTCCCCGTTCCGCCATTTTCTAACGAGAAAGTTCCCGTCCGGACTAAGTGTACATATTACGCATAATTTTTATATATAATTTAGTTTAAACTGTATACATATTGTTTAAATACATTGTGTACACCTACAATCCGGACGGAAACTTCCCATCCAGACTCCTCACAGAATAATTTCTCTTTTTATACCCTGCGCTCAACAGCCAGTCCTCATATCTCTTGCGTGATATCAATAATGTTGCTAAGAATGACTTATTCATGAAAATAATTTAACAAATCAACACGAATCTTGTGGCCAGTATATGATTAATTATTATGTGCGGACATCGAATGCCGCCCAAAGACCAACCAGAATGCGCGACATCACCCCTTTACTCGGTACCGCATCTCGATATTGCTCGGTACTGTGGCTCAGTACCATTGACGTTGCGCATTTTGATTAGTTTCCGCACAACGGCCTACATCTGATCTCTACACATAATAATTTCTCCTGATATATATGAATAACTATTATACTGTTTTCCTGTCCATTCCAACTTTTTTTTATTATGCAAAATTACCGTTTTGCCCTTTAGTTGGTATTTATTGATGATTAAGAGCAAGGGTAAAAAGTGCCATTTTGTCCAACAATCCCAAACATTATTTTTCTTCTTGAGGAAATTTAAGGGTAGAGCCCAGTTTGACCAATCAAGAGGAATTTAGCTTCCATGTATGTGAGCAAAAAGTTCTAGAAAACAGACAAAAAGAAAAGTAAAAAAATTTACAGAAGAAAATTAAAAGATAAATCTCTATAACCAAAAAATAAAAAATCTAGTATCAATAATGATTGGCCAAAATATGAATGTCATAAGTGAAACCCCAAGTAAAGCCCCCATATTTGTCAGAGGGCATCCAAACGGAAAGAACAACCAAAAACATTCTAGTATCATTAATGAATGGCCAAAATATAATGAATGTCATAATTGAAACCCCACGCAAAGGGCGGATTATTATGTGTGGACGCCAAACGTCGTTCGGAGACCAACCAAAATGCGCCACATCAGCCCTTCGCTCGGTACTGTGCCTCGGTACAGCTAACGTGGCGCATTCTGATTGGTTTCCGAACAGCATTCTGCGTCCGGCCTCCGCACAGAATAATTTATCCAAGCAAAGCCCCCATATTTGTCAGAGGCCATCGAAACTTTAAGAACAACAGCCAGATGATGAATATGTCAGTAAGCAATCAGCAAGTAGTAGTCATATTATCGTCAAGCAAATAGAAAATGTATCCAGTTCAGTGCACATTAATAAATATAGTCCTGGGGAAAGCCAGCAACAAAAACAAACAGCAAATTCAATTTGATTGAAGGTAAAAGCTGGTTACAAGGAGCTAGCATTGCAACCCCATGGTTGTCGGAGGCCATCCAAATAAAATGTGCACAAAATAACAAAATTTCACCTATATAATACCAAAAGGCTGAGGGGGTGGACAAAAGCCTCCAAATGCTTTAAAAAAATCAAATAGTTGAGCTAAAGGTATGATCGCTCCAGAAAAATCTTAAGATTAAGATGTGAACCTCGCTCTCATGAACTTATGAGTTCTCTTTAATTTTTCCGGAGATAGATTGAGTTTAATATTTAACCAGATTTTTCCATGAGAGTAACGTCAGGGTTTATTTAGATCTGGTTTCTACTTTCTATGAGCGCAAACCCTCATAGTTAATCACATCTCCTAATGCATTAGATTTGTACTCTCGATTAAGGATGAAATATACTTAACTTCGTGCAATAAGTGTGAGAATGTGCAACAGAGATTTAAATTTAGTTAGGGGGGATGAAGGTACACCCGATCAAGATCCCATGGTTCCGTCATACCGGGCATACCGTGGGTTCAGTCTACCAACACTAACAACTATTGATTGTAGTGCTCATAGAATCTGATTAACAGTCATGGGTTACCTCCTCTCAGGGATCCCGAGTAGACTGAAGTGGAGATATATGAATTTTAGTTTAGTTTAGTTTGGGTTGGGGCTTATGGCTTCCTTAGAAGTTGCCCTTTTAATTTGTTTAGTTTGGGGCTTATGGCTCCAATTAGGAGCTACCCGTGTGATTTGATTTGGGAAGAGACTTATAACTTTCATTTGAAAGTAGCCCTAAAGTGGGTCTTATGGCCTCTATTAGACGTGGCCCGAAGAATTTTTTTTATTGGGTAGGTCTTATGACTTCCTTAGAAGTTGCCTAATGACAGGTCTTACGACCTAGCCCTATAAGCTAAGTGGCCCGGGTGATTTAATTATTTAGATATAAGGTCGTTCATTTAGTAGTTCCCTAACATGTGGGTCTTATTACTTCACTTAGAAGTAGCCTAGGGGTTTGTTAATGGGGGTTAGAGGTTAGGCCTTTTTTTACATAAGACTTTCCCCTAAGATTGGACTTACGGTTTTCACTTAAAAGTTATCAGGTGGTGGGTCTTACAACCTAGTTCTTATAAACCAGGTTGTCCGTTGTGGTTTTGAGTTTTAAATCTAGGGTCGTTCACTTGGAAGTTCCCTAATAAGCGGGTCTTACTGCTTCGCTTAGAAGTAGTTCAAATGGCGGGGTCTTACAACTTAGTCCTATAGGCTAAGATACTCAATTAAGGGGTCTAGGGTTATGTTGCTTCCTAGCTATTACCCCTAAAGATTGGACTTACAGCTTTCATTGAGCAAATAGTTCTAAAACAAACCAAAAGAAGAGTAAAAAAAATTACAGAGAAGAAAATTAAGAGATAAATCTCTATAACAAAAATAAAAAATAAAAACATTCTAGTATCAATAATGATTGGCCAAAATATGAATGTAATAACTAAAGAACATAATAAAAATGATTCCAAATTTCCTTTTGCTACTCCAAATCCTATTCAAATAAAAACTATCCTAGTCCCACCCTGCTTAGCCCTTGTATACTACTAATCCCCTAGCCAACTCACCAAAGACCCAGGCCAAACTAGCTCAATAATGGATAATTTGGCGAAGTAGGAATCTTGCCTCTCCCTAATGGGTCGCTCTACCAATTCACTGCTTTACCTTCTGCATCCATTGAAGTATAGTATAATTATGCCAGGTGGAGTCCAATATAACGCTAAATGCCACTTGAAGGTCTGCAACTAACCTTAAAATTCAATTATTGCTTCTCCACTTTTTTGTTGTGACAAAGACCAAAGTTATCATAAGATGTTTTTTTTTTTTTACACTGACCTATTCATTAAGTCAACTTGTTCAATTCAATGATGAGATGAGTCATTGACTATTTGACTATAATATATCTTGAACGTCCAATGAACTGAATAATTGCTAAAATGACATCTGGGGATTGTTTGGTTGCAAGTTAAGTATTTATAAATCATTTGTACTTTAGATATGGTGTACAGTAAGGTTACTCGTTATTTTTTCAATTCCATATAATGTCTTGGCAAGACTGTCCTCTCTTGCGTTACCTCTTTTGCATTGTGATGGATGGCTTATCTAACCTCTTTGAATATAAAGTTCCTGACATTGCATATTAAGGTATTACCATCAATCAATACCGAGTTTCTCACCCCATCATAGCCTTTAACTTTGCTTATAGATGCTCGCGTATCTGAAGACTCAATTCTACCTCTCCATTAAATTGCTGGTGGTAAGCAAAATACGGCTTAATTTTGAAAATTGCTTCTCTATGGTAATCATTTTTCTGTAAAAAAAATTTATGGATGTTGTTTTCTCATTTAGAACTAAACTCTCTTTTGTCATTTGTAATGGCAATAATCTGAAATTCTTTTGGGATCCTTGGTGTAATGGTAATTTTCTAAAAGAGATATTTGATAATAAGATTTTCTCCTATATCCCCTTCCCTTCGGGCTCTCCTCTCAATGTGCTGATTAATTACTCCAATTTGAATTTAGATCATATATAAATTCAAACATCACCAATCTCATAAAAAAACTCCCCATTCATGTGGATGGGACTGACAGCGTTGTTTGGGATTCAAATCACAACCCTCTCGCATGTAAGGGCTTCCTTGCTTCATTCTACGACAATTTACCCTCCGTAAATTGATATAAGCACACACCGTATAAAGGTTACTCCATAAGACCACGTTATTTGCTTGGCTTTGCATATGATGGGTGGCTTTAAAAGGGCAGATGTGCTTCAAGATCAAATAGGATGCCAAATAAACAAAAAATCACCTTTTTTTACACTTTCACCCTCTTCACCAGATGCTTTCCTTCTTAAGCTCAACCTGTACTAAATCTAGAATCATATCAATGACATGATAGTACCATATATACTATAAAGAACCTAATCTCTTCCTTCATTACCAAATGTAATAAGTGAGACACTGAATGACATTCATGGGTTTTAATATCATCCTGCTCACCTTTTCCAAGCAGTGCCTAATCTCTTCCTTCATTACTATCAATAATCAAATCAGTGAGAGAATTTCTCTCTTCTTTTTTATTGTATTTGCTCCTAGAGTAGCTGAAGTAGAAGTGCCTACAATTGCCTTCATTGCAAACCGAGAAGCATTTAGTCTACAATCAGGAAGTTTTGGGGGAAGATGATTGCCCAATCTTGTAAGAAAGTAAAGGATCATCTCTTTCGTCCGAATAGTCTCCGTAATGGTTGCTGAAATTGGACCTAAACTATAATATTAACCAATCAGATAGAATCAGCCCTCAAACCAAATCAATTTGATTAAAAAATTATATCTTTTAAATAATATAAATTAATTTTAAAAGCATGCCTTTCATAATCTAAAAACTCTTTGAATTCCTTCTCTGAAGCCATGGTACATTTCTCCACATTATTTTCCGTTTAAATGTCCACAAAAGTCATCTCTTTTTTCTTTCACAAGAATTTTCATGCTCGCTGTCTCAACTTGCTCAACGGTAGAGCTCACTATTTCTTCAACTGAGGAGGAAGTTCTCGTCTTTATTGTTGCATCCTGTACAACCCTCATAAAATTTTGAGTCAGAAGTTTCAATATTGCTTCTCAGGTTTTCTTTGTGTGCCTAAAATCTAATTGAAGAAACAAAGTCATTCCATAAAACAAAATTCTTAATTATCAAATAATTACAGCATTTCATTAATTACAAATTATGAGTTGATGAACGACTCTCTCCGAGAATCACCAGAAAGTTAACAATTAGCTTTACACTTATAAGTAACATCCCTCAAACTCATAGAGGGGACCTAGGAATTTTGGAGATCTTATTCTTGAATTCTAAGACCTTTAGTGCTTAAACTAGTAATACTCATTCATCTCACTTAAGGTTAGTATCTTATCGCTTATTTTTCTATCTTAAAGTTTCAAAACATGGCCTCTTTAGAGTAATTTCAATCATTAAGTATTCTCAATTTCCTGTGCAAAACAATACTCTATCTTGGATAGAACCCTCTACTGTCTCGAGCAAACCAAGTTTTTTTTTTTTTTTTGGAATTTTAAAATAAACCAAAAAGAAGAAATCATTGCAATAAAACTAGACAAAATTTCAATGTGAAAATTTTACTGTGGGTAGATGTTGATGATGGGAAGGTCCCCATAAAAAATTCATAATTTGATTTTTTTAACTTCTAGAAATTTAATAGCAAGTTGGTAAATTGGGATTCATAAAAAATCTAAATTTTGAAAATGTGAGATTTTTTATTTGTTCTCAAAATTTCAAATTTTGATACTTACCAAGTCAAAAAGATGGAATTGAGTTGAGCTTAATTGACTTGAATTAAATCTTGAGTTGACTTGGCCACATTTCATTTGCACTGGTGATCTAGTTTTAAGATAAGGTAATAGTGGATGCTTGGTTATCCTCAAACAATCATTTTGAGTCATACATATTCATAATGTAAGAGTTTGTTCACCATTTATAGAGCTCAGAGAACACTCTGATTTATGTTTTATTCATTTCATAGTTTATTATAGCCAATTCTTACCACTATTTGCATAGTCCTTGTTGGAGTACCATCAAAGATTTTCATGTTCGTCCAAAAATTTCATTTAGACAACCAATATTATTGTCCATGTTTTATGTTATGCTGCTTATGCATTTTGTCATTTTAGAGACAGGAATAAGGTTTATCTCGTTTTTTCATACCACAGTAATAAGTGGCATGCTGACAAAATTTGGATAGCACTCATCTTAAAGAGCTCAACATTATCCAAAAATTTCACATAACTTCACTGTACGCCACACATTAGGGGATACAAAAAAGTCATGTTGCCCGACATATCAAAAATGGCATTGGTGGTTAAGCATAGTACTTTGCCTCTTAAGGCTAATTCATACTTACCACATAGATAAATATGCTTTGGCTAGAACCAAGCTCAGTTCAAGCAGTGTAATTCCTAGTTGCTCGTACCAAATTAACGATGTGTGTTTAGCTGGCAACTATCAAGATACGAACCCCTTAGAGGAGGAAGCCTCTTGGGTTGACCCACTGAATAAATTGAAACTAATTATTTGACACAAGACCAGCTCAAAATAGACCTCCATCAACCCCAAGGATCTTCTAACTAGAAATTAAGTCATCAGGTCATCCTATCCAATGTTCCTGAATCTTGTCAAGAGCTGGAGCCTCAACCCTCATGATCACAAGCTCCTCTAGTAAGTGCATTCTCTGCCATCGCCTTGTTGCCCAATATCTCCTCTAGTTGCTCTTGGATTTAGGAAGACAGTCTAACCCACCAATTCCCCCAATCATTGGTATTCTTGCACTAACAGCTCTAGCTGCCCTCTCCCTCAACATCTGGTAATCTTCCACCATGATGTAAGTCATTTGTTAATCGAGTCCCACAACTTTCGATCATCTCTCTTAGCTTTGTCGAATACCCATCTGTAAAAGATCAAAATCATTTATTAAGACTTTCATGGCATCTCATTGACCTTTCCCAGTCAATGTCAGTATTTACTAATATTTGTTAGTGCTTACGCGATTCAACCAAACTAGCATCTCTCATCCAGCCTCCCAAAGAAGCCCTAAACAAGTTCTACCAACTAGCTTCAAGTCAGTAGACCAAGACCGTCAACATCTGGTTCTGACACAAAGTTGACCATGAACAACTCAATATGAGCATATTTAGAGCACATGTAGCTCTCAAAGTTCAAAGGCACTATATGTCCTTCGTGCACAGCACAACCAACCAGTTAACACCACACAATTGTGCATCACTAACTTCTTAAGCTTGAACTCGCATAAACAAAAAGGCCGTCCTTCCTCCTCTTCCCTCTCCTCCTCTATACCTTATCAACATCACCCAATAAGATACTGGTGGACCTTCCCTACAAATTATACATTTTACATATCAATAAGATTATAAGAGTACTAAAAATGACCCAACAAGATTATCCAACATGAACTCAACCCAAAAAAGCTAGTTCCAGGTTAAGCCAATCATTATTCAGGCCAAATTTTAGTTTAAATGTAGACACAATTACCGTTTGGATCGGGTTCAAGTTGGTCTGATTAACCAAAATCAACTTGAATTAACCTAGGTACTTGCATTTGCGTGTGACTTGCCCTAAAAGCAATGGTTTGCCCCTTCCACACTTTACAAGTTCGCCTCTTCAACCCTTCCGCCATGAAGATGTCACATTCGTGCGGGTAACATTCAAGTTTCCTTCAAAACCTACTCTTAGCCCTTGACTACTACCAAACTCCTCAGCAACTCCTCCGCAACCTGCATGTACCACTTCCATTTTTTAGAGAAAGAATTTCAAACTCATCTACTAGTGCTGTATATTCTGCTTGTATTTTAAGAATAAGAGGTTTGTTTATTGTGATGGGTCATGGGAAGATATATTTATTTTTCATTATTCTTCCACATGCTCCTATCATGATGGATGGATGACTAATTGTATTTACTACAACATTCGAGGTAATTGCTCAAAGTATTTGCTTGCATCTAGCCATTAAATTTGGATTATGGTTCCTATGCTTAGTTGAATCCTACAACAACTTCTTAGGAGATGAGTGCTATCCAAATTAGGTAGAATCACTAGGTAAAATTGCATGACCCATATATTGAACGTTTTACACAAGTTAGGGGGAGGTCATACCAAGCCCGGTTTGGGTCAAGCATTTTGATTCGTATGATAAATGGTTCATGTTCAAAACATGTCAAATTTAAGTCTAACCTAAACTCAACCCATTAACCCAAATTGAGAACCCTATCTTTCATAGTTTACTCCTCCCCTTATTACACTATGGGCACAGCTTATAAAATCGAACCACATAAATTCATCTTCACATGTCTTCCTGTCTCCTGGCCTCCAGGAAACATAAACTACTACTCTTTTAAGGCTTTCGAGCTACATCCTTCGAAAATAAGTAACGTCCTTCCCCGAGTAGGAAAATATGTTGAGTCAAAGGCTTAACTCTTGTTTTATCTTTGTTCTCCTCAATGCCAACTCTCTCCCTCCCAAACAACGTAGTGATATACAACCAACAGACCAAATTCCATCGTTCACATCTTTGGAGCTGGTAGAAAGATTAAACTTAGAGGGGATCCTCAAATGCCATATTTGCCACAATGTCAACAATTTCAAACTTAAGTTGGCACTATATCATCTACTTATATTACCAAAAAGACTCCCATCATCTCACCTAAGTTAGCACAATCGTAATACCTTATATTTGGTCGGCCTGAAGACTTCATCGTAATAACTTATGCCACCCTAATTTTTTTGTCAGCAACAAAAGGAAACTGATTTGCCACAAATGCCCTTGAGCCAATCAATATAAGATATCACAATAAGGCATATTGGGCATCACCCATTATCAAACAAGCCTGAACTTTTGGGATATTTATAAAGGTGCTTAAACATAATGTGATTATCATTTTGAATGTCTAAAAATTTCCTACTATCAATTGGCCTTAAGCCGATCAATACAAAATGTCACAACAAGACTTATTGCATCGCATTGCCCATTGTCAAACTAGCCTAAACACATTCAACACACATTCTAACAAAAGTCCAATTGAAAATTTTGTGTCGTTACACTACATTCAGTCATGACAAATAACAAAAAGATTTGCACATTACTCTCAGACGAACAAAGATTCCTCATGCAGCCAATTAGAGGACTGACTCTATATAAAAGCTTTTGATCCAATAGCACACAACTGGGTTACATTATGCTATTGAGGTGGAACTTGAGTAAACAAAAATGAGTAATTTTCCATCTCCTTCCCAATGCATAGTACATTTCGCCTTCCTGAATGGACATCTCCACATCATTTCACCATGGAAGCAGGCTACAAAGCTAAATAAAAAATATTAATCATTTTCGTATGTCTTCATCAGTCTTCTTCTCCACTCCACAAGGATGTCAACCACCACTCCTTCGAGGCTTGTTGAATCCCCCATTTGGAACAGACCACTTAAATTCTTTCCTTGAGCCAACAAGTATCCCGAGCAAAAGCCTCAACCCTCAATCCCCTCACTATGAAATAGAAAAGAGAAAAAGAACTTTGGAATAAATGTCATATTAATTTTTTTTAATGAGACTCTAGCCTATTTATAAGCAAAAGTATATAAAAATTAATTTAAAAATATATCTTATCAATCCTAAATGACTCCACAATAAAAAGAAACTAAATCATAAATAAGATTCATATTCAAATAACAAATAAATTAACCACAAACTAAACAATGATTCTAACAAAATTTATCATAATCTTGAATTTAGAAAAAAAAAATCCAAACAAATACAAAATTCAAACACATCCTTATACTGAAGTACCCTCAGTCTATATTTTTTTGTTGATGACATTCTTCTTGTTGATAAGACTAGAGAGGGAGTTTAAGGTAAATTTGAATTATAGATGTCAACTTCAAAGTCTAAAAGTTTTTGTTTGAGTAGATCTAAAACCGAATACATAGAATGTAATTTAGTAGCAATAGATCTAGTGGAGGGATTGTGAATTTGGGCAATCAAGTAATTAATAAGAGTACACATTTTAGATATGTCGGGTCTCATGTTCAAAATGATGGAAAAATAAATGGGGATATTATTAGTAGAATTCAAGTTGGATGGTTGAAGTGGAGGGATGCATCAAGCTTGTTGTGTGATAGAAAAGTACCTCACAAACTTAAGGGAAAATTATATAAGATGGTGGTGTGAATTGCAATGCTTTATGGCGCAGAATGTTGGTCATTAAAAGAGAAGCATAAATTAAGTGTTGCAAAGATGAGGATGCTCAGGTAGATGAGTGGCTTCACTCTTATAGACAGAATGTAAAATGAGTATATACATGAAAAGGTTGGAGTAACTCCAATGGAAGATAAGATCAAAGAGTTGCCTTAGATGATTTGGTCATATAAAATGCCATCCTTTTGATGACCCAGTTAGCAGAGTGGATGATGTAGAACGGAGGGGGTGAGGGAAGATAATATGATTAAAAATCTGAAATTAAATTTCATATTTTTCTCTAATCAAGGTATTTAAAATTTTATATTCAAATAAGATGGAGGGAATGATAAATATATAGTTAATTATTCCCCTAACTGAATTCCTTAACAAGGAAATAATTAAAATAAGGGAGAGAGAGGGGCCAGCCTAATGAGGAGGGAAAAGAAAAGGTGTCCACATACAATGTATGTGGACCCATACATTAATGGGAGATTGGAGAGTAAAATCTGAAATAATTTCAAATTTAATATGATTGAAAGATTTTCTAAAATAGATGTAGGTTGTTTAGGAGAATTCGAAAACTTTCCAAATAAGATATGAGCTAATTTAGGAATGTAATGATGATGAAATGAAATTGGAATCAAGGGAACTTGGAGGGTGGGCCAGCGGTGGGGTGTAGGGGATACAGGGCCTGCGGTGGGGGGTTTTGAGAAGGGTGTAGCCGGCGGGTTGGATGGGAGAAAATGCTTGGCGGCTGGGTTGTGGTGGAGTGGCCGACGGTTGGAGGTGGGGGAAAGAAAGGGTGGTGTTGTTCGGCTTGGAGAGTGGGAGGAGGGAAGAGGGAAGCTTGGCCGGCAGCTGTGGAGGGGGTAAGGCCGTCGGTGAAGGGAGAAGGAGAAAAGAAGTTAACGGAAAGAAAGATAAAACCGTGAGCCCGAACACTTCGTGCGGCTAACTGGTAACGCGATACCCTCACCTAGGGACTTCAACCACGAGCCGGACACATCCTGTGGCTGGTGGATATTTCATTTCCCTCACATAGGGACTTCCACTCTCTAAGAACTCCCATATATCTCAAGAACAAAATGTAGAAACATATTTTTTATTAATCCATCATTGTCTAATACAAGAGCAAGGACCTCTATATGTAGGCCTTAAAAGAAACTAAAAGACAAATTTGCCTCGTGGGATTACATAAGAGAAGACCCTTAAGTAAGGGTAAAAATGGAATATGCATAATTAAATCAAAAATTCAATTAATAACTAAGATAAAAAATGGAGGGATCTCAGTCGTCGATCATTGTCTCTTCCTTTGATTAACGTCCACCGTCGGATTTCCGCATCAATAGATGTATTAGATTTGGCATATATTAAGAAAGATAGAGGTAGACCTAAAAATATTGGTTAGAACATATTAAAAATATTTTTTTATTAAATTTAAATGAGAATTTGACTCTTAACAAGACAATATAGAAAAAGGATTTATGTAGCTAACCCCACGTAGTGGGATAAAAGCTTCATGTTGTTGTTTGTATCCTTATGTTGATGTAATCTAAATTTAATCAAATTTCCCACCACCTAATCTGGATCGCAAAGCCTCCAATTAGATATCCGTCTTCAATGGTAACCCCTAGCAATGCTCTCTTTAATCTCAAAGGTGTGATATAAGAATTAGCACATTTGACAAACTATATCAAGAGATTGGACTATTAAAACTTCAACAAACACAATTGCTTGATTTCTTCATCATCTAATATATATATATATATATATTATAAACATATCTTTGAATCATTTTACTCAATAATTTCACAGGAGCTTTATCAATTTATTTTATTAGTGCATATGCTTGCTCAAATTGCCATTTTTCACAATTTTGCCTCTAACTTTATTTTTAATATTATCATTTGTCAACATATTCATTCTAGTTTAGCCAAGAATCAAATCTCAACTTCATCCATCTAGTAGACTAAACTAGAGGCGTGGTGAAACCAATCACACTGCATTCTCATAAAAACTCGTATAAGAAAGAAAACTGCATCTGCATAAAAGTATGCCATTCTAACTTGGCTAAGGGGGACTTGAAATTTTACTTGCGTGTACCCATCATTGAAATTTGTTTTCTATCATATATCTTCAGATGGTTTCTATTTGCTGTTTCCAGGAAACATCAAAGGACCGATTTTGTCAAGTAGCAAAACTTTTCATGGAGAAGTTCAGGAGTGCAGTTAATCTACTCTTCAGAAAAACTTCTCACACGCATAAAGTTCACCACGCACAAAACTAAAACTTATTTGGCATCCAATTTTCAGTTTTGAAAATACAATAAAATAGAGATGCCTCCTAAATTGTGTAGATCTTGTTTATGTAGCATGTCATTCTACTGGTATTGATTAGCACTGAATTTACAGGTGTAAGGAGCATCAATCGCAAATTTAATGTGTTTTTTTTTACAATCACCAAAAATAAGGGAGAAAGAAATAATATCTTGCACGGACCCACAGGTGGGAACTTCCAAATCAAACTGATATAAGGGAACGTCAAAGTATTATCCACATAGTTTTGTTTTCATGAAATAACAAGATAAAGTTAAAAAATTATCAGACTAAATACAACATCGGAAACATTGGAAAAGATGAAAATTGAATATATGACAAGGCATTGGAGGAACAATTTCAAGCCCAACGGACGAGTATGAAGTTCAAAAGGCAAGTCATCCAAGCTCATTAAAATTTGTTTAACTCTCATCAAAGTCAAATAAACATGAAAACCCTTTGAGATGGCAAGCAACTCTATAAGGCACCAGAAAGAAAGCTATCATGGATTAAATGAGGCAATCATGTAAATGAACTTACATATATTGGATTTAGATATATTGTTATGAATGATCATAAACATCACATCCTTATCATGTTGAAGAATCAACAAAAACATGAAAAATAAACTACTCAATTTCAGTAGATAAGAGTGGAGTGGTTAAGTTTGTAATGAAACACAACCACGTCTAGTTCAGCACATAAAACTCACCTTTGCTTGCGAAATTTGGTTATCCGCTCTTCAAACAGAAAAGATGATGGACCTTCAGAAAGCATGTCATTGAGCCACAAGAGCACAGAGCTCAGGCAATTCTTGACAGGCACATCAGACATGAATAAATTCACATAAGCCTTGCCAGGCAACTTAGAATCATGATACAATATCCTAAAAACATAAAAAAGATTGAATAAAAATGGTACGAAGATCAGAGTAAAGATCTCTCAGGAATCAATAGATGGATACATAATAACCTACAAGTAAGTGAACGCCTCCCCTGAAGATCCTTTATGTACCAGTATAACCCATTAAGGTAAATAAATTTTTTGTACTATCGAATGTTTTTCTTCTTATCAATAGCCTGCAAACATAGAACCAGTCACTTAAAAAACTACAGAAGCCACGAAGAGCAAAATGGCACATTTAACTAACGGGGAATCAAAAGCTCAAAACATCAAACAACAATAGTTGGCATGTACAAACCATAAATATTTAGATCCAAGTCTATATATATTCAATAAGTGTTTCGTGTGTTAGCAAGGGTTTGTTTGGCAAGCCATCACATCAATGAGATATCACCATGAGATAATAGTAAGCATCATAGGTGGTCGTCATGTCAAACAACAAATGCACTTACTAGAGGCATCCTCTCACACTGCGAAACCAAAAAGTGAATTTCCTGGCCCTTGTTGGAAAGTGATGGCACTACAGCAGCAGCAACGCCACAGCTTCCCCAAAATAAAACTTGAACATCTCTTTTATTATGAATCAGAGCTAATTGCTTACTAAGAACATCAGCATCACATAAGAAATTAAAAATTAATTATGAATGAGAACTATGGAAGGACAAGAACTATAAAATGGCAAATGTTAATAAAAATTTTGCTTATTTTTTCAAGTATATGAACAGGATCTATAAAAACACAGATCTATGGATCCTATTGATCCATAAATCTTACTTGGAAAGGAATCTATGAAGAGAGAAAGAATCAGAATTAATTCTAATCTTTCTCGAAATAAACAAAAAAGAAAAGAAAGAGCATACAGAAATCATGGATCGACTAAGAATTTTGAGGACTTGTTTAAGAATAGAAAAAGAAAAAAAAAATTGAAAAAACAAAAGGTTGACCCTATTCATGGGGATTTGTTAAATAAGCCATTCCAAAAGTACAGGGTTTACACAAGCAAATCAATTATGAGGCGGAATTCTAAGATAAAATTGATATGTAACTGAAAAGATAGTTCTGAAAAACCAATAAAAAATTGCATTGAATCGGAAGACTATCAAAAGTATGTTTCCAATATGCTAAAAAACAAATTTTTTTCCAACTGCTCTCCTACCAAAAAGTTAGAAAAAAGAAACTTGATCTGGTTTACAAGGAAGGACATCCAAAAACACATGGAATCAGTAATGAGAAATAATCGAAGGACAATTGCAGCATCCATCCATTTTTCTTTATTTGAAAAGCTAAAGCTGTAAGTTCGGACTAAAGTAAAAAAAGAAAAAGTGAAGTATACAAGAAAATTAAGATTGGCAATAGCATTTGATAAACTTTTAACTTGCGTCAGAATTACATTGTAACGAGATTCGAGCCAAACAAAAAGGGGACTGTCAAAATCTAGCAAACAAAGAAGCTTCACGTTGATGGTGCCTAATTCTCTTTTACAATATTAAGTAGTTTGTAGAGATGTGTCTATAAGAGCTCCCGTACAATGTAATTGGTATCAAGGTCTAAAGTTTCATACCCTTATTCAGATGCAGATACGATTTAATCTCAACTATTTCTTCTTGATTATATAAATCCTTCCCCATTCATTCATATTAAGTGTTATATAGGATTTAAAGTCTATTTTATGCAAATTCTATCAATGATAGGCTTAGTGAAATAGACATATAGGTGAAGGTGTGGATAAGTGATAGGAAATACTTGAGTTCGCAAGTAACCTAACCAAAATCGGCGAACAAACAGCAGCCAAATGGCTGTCCACAGCAGGAAAACAGCAGAAATCTGCTGTTTACAGCAGAAAAACAGCACTTGTCCGGGAAAATCTGAGAGAAAACTCAAAGGAAAGCTTGTATTTCACTAGTAGATGAATAAAAACAGCAAGATACAATTGATCCTCAATTCGAGAGGAGGATCGATCTCTCCCAAATCTCTAGACGCCGCTAGAGCCCAAAGAAACCTAAATCTAAGAGATCTCAAATTCCAGCCAAATTCAAGATCCCCAAACCCTAGAAAAATCAACTACTTAATGCATACAATTCAAAAGGAATTCCCTAAACAATCCCTGCAATCAATTTCCCTCCTAAACTCCCTCAAATTTCCTTCCCGAAACCGCCACTCAAGGCGCGCGTCGCGCGCGGCTTCTGCCCAGGCGGAAGCTTTCTCCGCTGTTTTTGCGATTTTGCCCGTGAACCAGTCCCGCCTGGATCGGTCCAGTGGACCGGTCTAACAATACTCCCCTCCCAAAGATCCACCTTGTCCGCAAGGTGGAAAGACGACACCATCCATTCCTTCTTCATCACAAACAGTAAGAACTTGAAGAGTTCGATCCTTACACCTGTGTCACGGCGTATACCTCTCGTCACATCTGAAACAAAGCCCTTTTGCCCTCTTCTCCTGTAATTCTGTCTCAGTGAGCTTCTTGAAGTTATCCCCACTCCCTCCTCCTACTGGCTTCTCCCTGGTGATCTCATTATTGTTGACTGATGCAGGCCCCTTGGGTGTTAAAAGAGTGGTCGTAGTCTTGTAAGATCCTCCTGAGCTGCTGCTCCTGGCTCCCTTCTCCAGATTATTCTGATTTTCTACCAGTTGTGCCAACTCCATTGCCTCCTCCAAATCACTAGGCATCAGAACTTTAACTGCCGCTCGGATCTCTACCTTAACCCCTTCATGAAATTCCCCTCCAATACGCTATCTGATAATCGCTCCACCCTACTAGCCAGGTGCTTGAACCGCTCACGGTAGTCTGCTACTGATCCCTCCTGCACTAGAGCAAAGAATTGCTCATAGAAATCTCCTCCCCGGTCGGTTTGGAAATATTCTATTATGCAGTTTTTGAATTCCCTCCAGTTCCTGATAGGCTCCCTCCTGTCAAGCCACTGATACCATGACAAAGCCTTTCCTTCCAGACACAATCCTGTCGCTGTCAGCTTCTCATCCTCTGTCAACTCATTGACAGCAAAGTAACGCTCCACCTTGTAGATCCAGCCATGGCCGTCTTCCCACTCGAAAACGGGCATCTTCAATTTCCTCACCTTGGGATCTCCCCGGTATCCTCCATAGCCTCCCATTCCCCTCAAAGGAGGCGTTCCCCAATTGTCTCGATCGTCCCTCCAATGAATATACTCTAACCCCTCTTCATACTCACCTCTATGATGCACAGACACGGACACGACACGACACGGACACGTCAGTTATTGAAAATATAGGACACGGACACGGGTTGGACACGTTATTATTTTTTTATATTTAAAAAATAGTGTATAAAAATTAAATAAGTATAATTTTAAAAATAATTTGAGAATAATAAGTCATTTAACTAGAATTTGTGCTTAAAATAATTAATATTAGGATGTCGAGAATTACATGTCGATGTCGTTTATCAGTCACCGAGAGAGGAGATGAAAATACCTTCACTGCCAAAAAGATAAGAAAATGAGAATATTCGATGATCGGGTATTAAGTGCGAACGTTGATTTGGTGTTGTGGATAGGAAATAAAAAATTTATTTTTAATCCCGCCAAATATAAGAAATTATATTTTAAAAAATTCATAAAATATTTAAGATACGCGTGTCGGACACGCTTGTCCAATTTGTATTTAATATTTTTTAATCAGACATGTTTTCAGTGTGTCCAACACGTGTCAGAGGAGTGTCGGGAGAGTGTCGTGTCGGACACGGTGTCGGACACTGCACGCCTCTTTGAGGAGAAGTGTCGGTGCATCATAGACTCACCTCTCCTCCCTTCAACATCATCACCTCGACGCTGAATACCTTCAAATTCAGCACCTCGACGATGACATTCCTCCCTTCTTCCTTCAAAATCCCCCCCTCGACGCTGACTTCTTTCGAATTCAGCACCTCGGAGATGAGATCCCTCTCTCCTCCCACCAAAATCAGCCCCCCTTCTGTCGTATCCCATACTCATCTCTTCCCTCGAAAGAGGCTCTAGAGGAGGCATGTCGTTCTCTTCCTCTAGGATCTCCACCTCCGAATTTCTCCTCCCCCGCAAGGGGTTCGAATTTCCTCCCATGCCATGGCCGTCAGCGGTCTCTCTTACTTCCGATGTCGCCGGATTGGTTTTCATCTCAAGTTGTTTCTTCAACATTTCCTCCATTGCGGTGAACTTCCCCTCCAACCTTTCATTGTTGGAGGTGATTTGATTTTGAAGGTTGAAGAATCTTTCCTCCAAATCGGCTTTCAATTGGCCGACTTCGCCTTCCAAGACGTCAACCTTCTTTCCGGCCATCGTTCTTCTCAAGATTCACGAAGATCTTTTTCCGGAAACGAAACTCCCGCTGAAATTTCAGGATTTCAGCCGCCAACGGTCCCAAAAACGATGCTCTGATACCAATTTGAAAGGAAATACTTGAGTTCGCAAGTAACCTAACCAAAATCGGTGAACAAACAGCAGCCAAATGGCTGTCCACAGCAGGAAAACAGCAAAAATCTGCTGTTTACAGCAGAAAAACAGCACTTGTCCGGAAAAATCTGAGAGAAAACTCAAAGGAAAGCTTGTATTTCACTAGTAGATAAATAAAAACAGCAAGATATAATTGATCCTCAATTCGAGAGGAGGATCGATCTTTCCCAAATCTCTAGACGCCGCTAGAGCCCAAAGAAACCTAAATCTAAGAGATCTCAAATTTCAGCCAAATTCAAGATGCCCCAAACCCTAGAAAAATCAACTGCTTAATGCATACAATTCAAAAGGAATTCCCTAAACAGTCCCTGCAATCAATTTCCCTCCTAAACTCCCTCAAATTTCCTTCCCGAAACCGCCACGCAAGGCGCGCGTCACGCGCGGCTTCTGCCCAGGAGGAAGCTTTCTCCGTTGTTTTTGCGATTTCGCCCGTGAACCGGTTCCGCCTGGACCGGCTGGACCGGTCCAGTGGACCGGTCTAACAATAAGCTACACAAAAATAGAAAAACCCTCTAAAGTTTTGCAATTCTCAAGGACTTGTTTTAGTCATTTCCTATATAGCTTAAGTAGAAATTGGAGGCTTCCCGAGCTTGAGCAATATCCCATTTACTCGATGACTTTTGTTGGACCGAAAAAAAAAAAAAGCATTCATAACTATATAGAAAGAACTTAGATTAGCCGTTAAGATGAGAAACATTGCCACTCATAATATTAGCAGCAAAATTTTGTGTTAGTAAGATTAGCAGAGATCATTTTAAAAAGTTTTTTGAGTTTAAATTGTACATGAAGGAAAAAAGCAATCAATTATGTATTGATTCTGATTTTACTTCTTTGCTTCCTTCTTTATAATTTCTAGCCATGCTACATTTCATCTACTACCACCCAAGCAATCTAAATTTAGCTTTTACAACTTCAATAGGTGCCACTCATACATGCCTTCATCAGCCCTTCAGTACAACCAATTATCAAACTATCCTAAGTTTACCACACATACATATTAACATTTTCAGTTAAATCACTTCAGATTAGTAATTAATTATTTATTCGTTGAGCAAAACTCAAAATCATATAGCATAGCTAGTCTACCTCTAAAGGACCTGCGGAATCATGGAAGGAATTTTGAGATTCACCATGATAAATTTCTACCTTCCAATTATACTCTCGTCTAATATCTTGGCTCATGGGAATCTCCTTAGCAACATTTGATAGCTCCAAGGTACCACATCTACTCATGCCATATGAATTTTCACAATTCTCTTGAGTTGATTTTCAATTTCTTGGTTTTTTTTTTCGGGAAACCGTATTGCATTTTCTACTCTCCAGGCGATCAGGAGATGTGTGATTTTTCTGGTCAATTGTTTCCACATGAAGGAGCAATCAATCTACATTCAATTCTCTTAATTATGTATTCAGTATCTCTTATATTATAATGTTATACTTCTTTCTTGTTTTTGTAAGGCCAATTCCTCCCTAATTGAACTGTCGTAGAATTCCTAGTTCAGGAGTGTTAATATTTCTTTAATATGGTGTTTTCTTCTTGTTTGTAAAATTTAGAAATAAGACATGCTCACCCATTGTTTTTCTTCATGATATCAAAGGCATTTATTTGACTCAATCATCCCAAATTAACTCATTACAATTAAACACTATGGTAGAAGCTACAACTCTGACTCCATCTCCAGTCTTGAATCAAGGATTCAAAATAACAATGACAACAACAACAACAACATCAAGCCATGGCTACATAAATCATTTTTCTCCACTGTCATTTAAAGAGATAATAAGAATGACAACAACAAAATTCCACCAATCTTCCTATCCTAGGTCACAAACTAAATGGGCAACCATAACTTCAATGGGTTCAACAAGTAATGACATCCATCAATATAAGAGGCAATTATGACTATCACATTGAACTAGCTATCCCTCCATAAAAAGAAAATCTAAAGTATAGAACACGAAGAGCTGAAAACAATATGAAGATGTACTTGCTAATCAATACCGATGGCTAATTAAATTGCATAAAATTCACATTCCATAAAACCACAAGAGATTTAGAATGCCAACAAAGAAACTTTACTTTGATAATGAAATCAAATGTACTCTTCTTGATCTTCAACTAGGTGATCACTTTGTCACCCAGTCCTACAATATTCTCACTAAATATTGGCAAACGATAAAAATATTTAAAGATTTTAATTAAGAATGTCCAAGTGTTGCCTCCAAGTACTGAAAGATAGTTGAAAAGGATAGAGTGAACCAATTTCTTCTTAGACATAATAAGAATCTGATAGGAAACACTTGTAGATTTCGAGTGAATCCTAGCAAGAAAGACAAAAATAGCGAGAAAACTCTTCCAACTTCAATAAAAACAAAAAAAAAACAGTGATTTTATTGCAAGAATCAAATAGATTGGAAGAAAACAACAAGAAACAAGTGTTCCTCTATTCGAGAGGAGGATCGATCTCTCCCAATTCCTAGACGAATCTAGAGCCCAAAACCTAAACCTAAGAGATACCAAAATCAGCCAAATTCAAGATGCCCTAACCCTAGGAATGCATACAAATCAAAAGGAAATCCCTAAACAGTCCTTACATTCAAAATTCCCTCCCAAATCCCTCCAAAATCCTTCCAAATGTGCGCCCATGAACCTAGTGGCTTGATCGGCCTCTGCAGGAGAGGCGGAAAAGTTATGCCTCTATCGTCTGGGTCGGTCCCGTGTGGACCGGCTAGACCAGTCTAACAATACTCCCTTCCCAAAGATCCATCTTGTCCTCAAGGTGGAAATATGCTCGTGTTCCCGTGGAGGTGGCCATCCTTGAGGTGGCTGAAAAACCTTACTGAATTGCTGAATCAAGGGATGCATTGAAAGAGAAACATCCCCTCCCTCTTCAAATCTGATCACATCCAGCATGTGTAGTCCCACTAGATAATATTCCCCCACATTTTATATGTTTCTAACCATGGTCTTAAGTGATACCATGACTTTGGATAGCCCTGCATCTCCCTTTATAACCACCTTTCTTCAATCCACCGTTAATTTCATCGTGAGTTCTCCCCAATTGTCATTGGTTTTCCCCAAGGTTTGCAACCCCAGGATGACATCAGTACTTCCTAACTCTAGTGGAAGAAAATCCTCCCTTACCTGAATCCCCTGGATGATCAACACCACTCCTCTATAGATACCCTGGCCTTTCTCCCTTACTTGAATCCCTAAGAGTGATGTATTTGCTCAATGTGGAGTTCGAAATGAATAATCTTGGTCCTGCTAAGAAATTCTTGAAATGGAGATCATCAAAGATAAAGAAACAAAAGAATTTCTATAGCAGCTTCTAAAATAGTTTCTCACCCCTAACACAGCATATAAGGATGAGCAAGAATCAAGCACCAAGTGATGATATTGCAATATTATACATGACAAAAGTTCCCTACTAAGATATTATGAATAGTGTTATGCATGCTACAATTTTTTTAAGTCAAATTTAACTTGCTCATCATTATAAGTAGGTTATCCAAAGAGGAATCATTCCAAAGCTATAAACAAGGTGTTGCAGCACTTAAATGAAACATAACTTTATGATTGTGGTATAGAAATATGATTAAGTAAAAGAAATGACTGCAGAGTTCGTATATCCAAATTTTTTAGATTATTTAGATACTTGAATATCACGTATAGATTATGTATTTAAGGTGCTATGAAATTCTATTAGTTGGTAGGTAATTTAAAACTAATTGTGGTCTTATATATAATAGAAGCTAAACACGTTGTTGCTTCAGAAGCAATGAAAGAAGCATCATAATTCAAATGATTGATTTTTGATATGCTAATGTGCTCAATGCCAACAAATGTATTTGTATTTTGTGAAAATCAAAATGATGCATTCCTCACCAAAAAGCACATGTATCATGAAAGGTCTAAGCACATAGGTGTGAGGTTTCATTTCATTGAAGAGGCAATTGCTAATTGGATTATAGAGATTGTGAAAATTTTACCAAATGATAATGCATTGATATGTTGACAAAGGCACTAGCTTCCTCAAATGTCAGCATTGCTTGGACTTGGTGAGGTTAGTGAGGGAGAAATTTTGATGTTGTTTGCTCATCTCTTTGTGGTGAAGATTGTTGTATTGGTTCTTTTATCTCACTATAAGCTCGTGTCAGAGTTACACTAGTTTCTTGTTGAGAAGAGTATTTCTGTGATTTTTTTTTTTTACATCTCTACCATCAGGAGTGGCTATAAATACGCACCTCCTTCACAAATTGGAAAAAAATTGGATTTCATTCCTCAAGTGAATAGCATTACCTGTCTTTATCTTCCTATTTTATTGTCCCTATTTCTGAATTCTTGGAGATATGATATTTTGATTATGCTGCAAGAACTGAATTAAGGTTTTCTAAAAGCAAGGTGGCCTCTTATTTCTTGAAGGAGTTATCTCTACATCTAGCGACTGTACGTTAAAGGTGGCTTGTAGGTCGATCCCAATTCAAAGTGGGGAGCCTCATTCAATGTCCAAGAAACCAAGAATAGAAGCTAAAGGTGAGGATTTAACACCAAGTTCACATACAACAAGTAAAATACAAAAGAATTATCTATTCAAGATGCTAGGGGACTTACACTGAAAAGGCATACCAATGCATCCTACCTAGGGGTTGTTTGTTTGACTAAAAAAATATGCTGTAGTGTAAAAGAAATGCAGTATAAAAGAAATACTTTGGAACTGTTTAGATGAAAGTAAAGGAAATGCAAGTGAGTATTTTTTTTTATGTGGTTTGAAATAATGAATATAGTATAAAGTCCAAAAATGGTGGCGGCCGATGGGGAAGGTGGTGGTGGTGGTGGTGGTGGTGGCTGGCAGCATTGATCGATGGTGGTCGTGGCCTATGGCGGTTGTGGCCGTAGCTGACGTTGGTGGTGGTCACCAGCATCGGGTGGTGTTGGTCACCAGCATCGGGTGGTGGTGGCCAGCAGTATGTGGTGGCCGGTCGTGGGTGGCAACCAGCCATGGTGACAGATGGCAGTGGGGCTGGTGGTAGCGGCCAGTGGTGACCTGTGGTGGGCGGCGGATGGCAGCGTCGGAGGGATGCGATCAAGCGAGCTTGCTTGTGGTGTACATGATTTTAACTTAAAACTGTGTGAGTTTGATTTACTTCAAAAATGAACTTAAATGTTTTATTATTTTATATTATATTTACTTTACTTAGTTCCTCTTTGTATTCTAAACAAACACCAAATTTTTTAAAACCTCTGCATTTGAAATACTTTACACCACTTTGTATTCCAACCAAACAGCCCCCTACTCATAGTCAAGCGCCTCCTCCAAGTCTTAAATCCACTTGATCAAGTAACATTGATTCATATAATAATATGGACATTCCTATCACTCATAGGAAAGGTGTAAAGACTTGCAACAAACCCCCAATTTCAATTTTTGCTCCATATGAAAGATTATTGCCTAATTTTAATGTCTTCACTACATATCTTTTTAGCATTTAAATTACAAATAGCAGTCACGAAGCACTAAATATTTATCAATGGAGAAAAGTCATTTATGAAGAAATCCAAGCTCTTGAAAGAAATGATGCCTAAAAATTTTACAACATACCCAAAGGGAAAAAATTTACACAATACAAATAAATCCTTAATGTCAAATACAAAGTAGACAAGAGTGCTGAATGATACAAGACTAAATTAGTTGCAACAGTATTTCCTTAAACTTATGGAATTCATTATCAAGTGACTTTGTTCATGTTGTTTAAGATTAATATTGTTTAGATTATATTTTCTGTAGTTATAAATTTGGATTGGCCACTTCATCAATTAGATATAATCAACGTCTTTCCAAATGGAAACTTAAAAGATGAAGTCTATATGTTGATCCTTCCAAGATTTTAAATTACCAGCATAAGCGCACAAACTCGAGAAATTGCTACATGACATAAAATAATCATAAAAACCCTGATTTTACAAATACACCATGGTGGTTAAGAGGCATAGACAATCTCAACAACAACACTCTATTTACCAAAATGTCATCTAAAGGTAAAATTACTACCTATATTATAAATGTTGCTAACATCATCTTGATAGCCAGCATAAATAAAAGATAAATAAGTTGAGAAGTATTCTAGCCAAAGAATTTGAGAGCAAGTATCTTGGTTTATCAAAGCCTTTTTTGGAATGGAAATAGTAAGACCAAGCAAGGGATTATCAATATCTAAATGAACATACACCTTAGATTAACTATAAGAAATCAGTATGCTCGAGTGAAGCTTGCTAACACTCTAATGGATCCCTTAAACAAAATTGGGTCTAAGGCAGATACAAAATGGATTAATAAAGGTAGATACTAATGATGAGTAGGAAAACTTATCTACCTACTATCTTGCCCTGGACCCAATCTCAACTTCCTTGTCGATGTAGTTAGTTATTTCATGAATATCACTACAAAAGAACATCTTCATGACACATATTATACCCAAAGGTATCTTAAATGACACCTAAAAAAGGGTTATTCTTGAAGAAAGGGATTAAAAAGAGTAGAAATCTTCATTGAAGATAACTGAGTGGGAAATATAACTAATCAAAAATTGAATTAGGTTATTATTATTTTTTCTGCAGAAATTTGGGTGCATGGAGAAATAAATAATAATTAGATTGCTCACAGCACTGCAGAAGCTGAATTTAAGGCTCCCATAAAATTTGTAACTCTCCTATGCTGGTTTCTGGTTTCTAGTTTTCTAAAGCAAGTTGTATTACTTTCTGCTCTCCAATGGATCATGGAATCTCTATGATTTTCTGGCCATCAGTTTTCATATATAAGACAAAATCAATCAGCATTCAACTTTCTTAATTATGTATTTAGGATCTGTTTTGTTATAATTTTATATTTCTTTCCTTGTTTCACTAATACTAAGCCCTCATTTTCCAAAATAATTTCACCATTATTTTTAATTTTCTAGATTTCACTTAATGCCAAAACAAGTAAGCCATGCCTCAAGTAAATATTGAACCTTCACTAGTCATAAATGATGAAGGATTACAAGGCAAGGTTATAACCAGGGATGGTGCTAGGATACTGTACAATAGATAAGTTTCAAGACCTCACCAACCTAAGATTGTTACCTGCTCGAAGCATTATAAATGTTATCACTATTTTCTCAAACAGAAACTACATTAACCTACTTCCATTAACCTAGCAGAGAAAAAACACATTCTAGCACCAAAACATGAAGTCAGAACAATGAAGAGGAAAGAGATGTTCGCATAATTAGAAAAAATTATAATAAATAAGGGATCGACTAGTACAAAATCAAGTATTTATCATGAATTTTGGCCTGAGTTCATTTAAACGAGTTTCTCATAAAGGAAAGATAATTGGAAGGAAATCTTAGGGTGACTTATGCGAGCAATATATAGCATGACATGAACGCAATAACATGCATTAAAGTAGATAAATCCTTAGATAATGATTATCTACCTCCTTAAGTTTCTTCATTACAAATGCTTCATAATTTTGAAAGCCAGCTCCGACAACATTGTTAAATTCAGGGCCCATGCTCTCGTTATGATTAGTAGACGAGGTACTAGAAAAACTGGGTGCCATAGGTTCCAGTGGAAGAACAAGCAATGGATTTGTTGTGTCACCACTCATACTTTGTATAGCTCTTACCTGATGAACGAGAAAAAATAAGCTTCAATCTTAACCATCAAATTGCATATTAGCATGTAAATATGCAGATGACAAGTTTCTTACATTACTCTGCTAATAATTCTAGTGAGAAAAAAATCCAGATAGTACCGGATAATAACAACCAGTCAAATTTTCGATGTTCATAGCATGTTAATCACAAATAAAATACTTTTCATTCACCAATGATTCGAGCATTTTTCTCTACAACAATGCATCACACCTGATCCAAAATTCTGCTTACATACATGCAACATGCACATGACCTAAGTGCACTTTGTTTGGTTGGCTAAAAAAGGAATTCAATGCAAAAGAAATGCTTCGGTGTTGATGGGATGAGCATAAAATAAATGCAGCTAAATGCTTTTTTTATTTAAGTAAAATGAATGTAAAGTCCAAAGATGGTGGGGGCACCGGCGAATTTGCTTTAACATAAAAATGAATTGAACATTTTACACTGCATTCCTTTTACTTCACTCTGCATTCCTTTTACTTCTAACAAAATACCAATATTTTTAAAACCCGTGTAAAAATGATTACTTTACAACTAATTACTTCAAACCAAACAACCCCCTAGTTAAAATTAATCTCATTAAAATATTAAAAAAAACAAAAGAACGAATATGAATGCTTTTATAGTTAGGTGACTCTTTTAGGAATATTGTATGGACAAGAGAGAAAAAAATAGAAAGTAAAAAGTTTTTAGAATATTGAGATGATTTCTTCATTCACCTTGAGCGTATATATCTTACCCACCTGAAACACCTATAAGACATTGATCTATTGTTGTAAAACTTCTAAAATATACCCATAAAAGCACGCAAAATTATTCTGAAATAATCCAAAGATAAAGGCAGCTGAAACTAATAGGTCAGAAAAGGTACACCCAAAAAAGGCATTAGCATAGCAGAACAAAACATGATTCAAATGTATTTATTACTGCTCTAAAACATTACATGATAATCAGGTAACTCAGAACTTAATAAATAGAACACTAATTCCACAAATGAACAAGCAAAATACAGTGAAAAAGATAAATTCTTTCTATAGAACTACACATCAAGCTAAATGCAAAATAAAGTGAGGCATTAGGAGTCATTTAAAATAACAACAAAATCTGCAGCAAAAAAAATAAACAGAAAGAAAACATTTTAGCACAATAAAGAGTAAGAAAAACTCATGTGACAATAATAATAAGTTTTAAGCCATCTCTCCAACCTATAATTTCCATCCATTTCAAGAAGCTTAAGTTGAGCAGATGCCGAAAAAAGAATTTAAACCCTACGCTAGTTGTTTATCAAAGTGGATTTTCAATGAATTCGAATAAAATGTTAAGAAAATAAGATTCTTTAACAAATTAAAAGGGCCCGACATATCGTGGCTTCAATACTTAGACCACATAGGGAGCCTCAAAACCAATAGATAATCTCTTTTGATTTTGGAAAATTAGTATCAGAACATAGAAATGTGATTTTGCTGAAACATTTCAATTTAGCAAGTAAACATTCTTTATAATTTATGAGGAATATATAGGAAAAGTAGCATTTAAAACTAAAATATAAACTCTTATAATCAAAATATAATAGAAAGAATAACTGAAATACAAACAATTATTCAAGTATAGGAAACTGAAAATGGAAAACCAAAACCACCCAAAAAGAAAGAGACACTAAACAATTTTTACCGACATTACCGAAAGTCAAGAGAATATTCTGCTTAACGGGAGTAATATAAATAGATCGCTATGTCCATTAAGCACAACATGTTGCTATTTAGAGATATATAAATCATGATGCATTCCACTTTTCCTTCCCCATCAATTACAAAAAAATTACGCAAGATCTTAATGCATTTAACTTCTTAAGGTCTCACCAAAATTTAGCTTCCTTGTAAATTGTTACTTCTATTTACTTTCTAAATCTCAAAAAACACACAAGTAGTGTAAAATGAAGCACAAACTTGGTGCATTTTTTCACAATCTCAATTAAAATCTACCATGGAACTTTGATTAGGTACATCAAAAGCTGGTCAAACTTGAAAAAAACACTCATCGAGATCTCACAAACAACAAAACAATAATTGTTGGGATACACCTAGAGACAATGCAACCTATGATCCCTTCTATGACATCCATGTTGAATCTCAACAATAAGATGCGAATCCGTCGAATCTCATTCCCAAGGATCCTATCAATCAAGGGGTCCCAATAAAGGATCCTGAATTAATAAGGCATTGGTGTTGATAAATATAATCATATGTGAACGAGATTATAAATGGAGGAAGAAGGATCATAAATAAATATTAGGGGATAATTAGTTATTCAATAGAGTATTTGAGCTCCTTGTTTATAAAAGTTTAAGATTTAGAGACATGCTCAAAAAAATTTAAAAATTGTATCCTTCATAAAAAAGACTAAACTACAACGACTATTTCAAAAAATTCCCAAAATCATAAGTTTTGACGGAAACTGTATGATAACAACCAACTAAGTGTGTCGCTTTGTTAAAGCTTAAGAAAAGAAAAATAATAAATCAAATTTAATTATATCTAAAACATGTGAAGATTGAGAAAGGCAATTGTAGAACCAACCGACTAAAGATGCCTTAGACCATTCAATTTAGCCCTTTAACAAATATGCCATGCCCAAGCAAGCATTAAGGGGCTCAAGGATTCTTTTTCTCATTTTTTCTCAAAGTGTATTCCTAAAATAATAAAAACTAAAAAGTAAGTTACTCTATCTTAAAGAAGTCATCTTGCTATGATAACCTTTCATTTATGCAATTAAAAGGACAGACACAACTTATTAGGAGACGGGATTGAAACATGGGAAGAATATATCAAGCAGTTGAAATGAAACTCATACAAAAGTCCTTTTGTAAACAAAATTGCTCTACAAAAGTAAAATTGAGCTAGAGATGATTTTGACAAGGAGCTAAAAAATAAAATTTGAGATAAAGAATATTGAGAATTCTTTTTTTAATGTTAGACTATGATGTGATTTATTAAATAAAGATGCCCTTATTTTAGTAAAATGGATGTGTGTTTCACGGTCATGAAGTTTTTGAGGGTTTGTATGAGAAGGGTTTAAGAAAAAAAAGTGGTATCACATTTTCGCAATAGAAATAATGACATAGCTTACTTTTTTTTAATTAATCTAGGATATTTTTCAAAGATGGAAGGACAATACAAACCTATGTAATTAACTTCAAGATACAGGTTGGAGTAGTTTTTTAAAGGTTAGGGTTCGCAGCAGCTACTGAGGGGACATTTAGTATTACCATAGTTATTGAGATTACTGATATTTGGCAGGGGCCATTTCAAATGAAAGTTTTCCTTAATATCCTTGTTTATATGATGATATCTCACAAAAATAATCATCTCCCGTGAGGACAACAAATCCACCAACATTTCAACAACAATAAGTTTATGAAAAATTGCATGGTAGGGTAACCAATGTCATCCTGCCACTGGTTGGGAGAAGGAAAAACTTCAGAGAATGAAAGAATGCTAATCCGTGGCCACAAAGAGGTGAATGATGTGTGATATAAACCAACATAGGTGCTGACGATAGGATTTTAAGCAGTAGAGATGGAAAATGAACTCCAATGAAATGATACGGCATTAAGTCAGAGCCTTCACTTAGTGGAAAACAGACATATATTGAATATTCAATAACATTAAAATATACTTATCATGGAGATACTGTTGTACAACCTTTAAAAATCTCAATGTTCACACTATATTTCATAAAATAATTTAAACTTTGTAGGATACAAATTTTTCAAAGGACTAAAACCCCAAACCTATCCTTTGGACGTAAAGAGTAACACAACTAGGCCAGAAATTTGTAATATACAACTGGGTAAAACAAAAGATTTAATTAGATCAGATTTTCATTTCCAATAGTTGAAATAAATTTGAACTTTCTTCTTTTAGTTCAAACTAATAAACTGAAAACATGTCATCTGACGATCAACATGACATGATATCTTAATGTTTAGTGCATTCTTTAAATGTAAATGAACTCCATAATGAGTTACCCAATAGTGAATTCCAATTTATACATATAGAAATATAGAGACAAACATGCCAATACAATTTTGTTAATCAAATGCAATAATGAGATGCGTGCATGAACACCTCAAATACAAAATAAAAAATAAGAGCTCACCACAGCATCTTTGGAAGCCATTACAATAATAGCTGAAGCCTTCTTCTTTGAATTCTTTGACCGGATCACAACATCCTCAACAATGCCAAACCTCGCAAAAATTCCCCGTAGCTTGGCAGCACTATAATCGCCAGCACTTGTCTCCCAAGTGACCTTCAACATCCTCCCTTTATCCAAGCCTGGACCTACCTTCTCTTCTGCTGCCTTCTCTTTCCCGTTCTGTTAAGCATAAACCAAGCAGATCGAATAAATAAGAGTAAATCCATTTTAACAACATAAATGGATAGATATCTGATATCCATCTTTGCTCATCAGGAAAAAATAAGTATTTCAAAGGAACAAACTAAGGGGCTGTTTGGATGCACCAAAATTTAATTCAGATAGGATTTTGTAAATCCTCTAAATTCGGATTTACTAAATCCTCTAAATTCGGATTTACTAAATCCTAGGGGTGAGCCCCTAAGGATATCTCATTAAACAATGCTAGGGTCATCAGCAAACATAATAGATCTCAAGACAGTCCGATCTGAATTTTGCAACAAAAATTCGTAAATCCCCTTGCTTAAAGAGGACTAAGAATAAATTAAAAAGGTTTTCTTTTTCCCTTGTTTAAACAGGATTAGGAATAAATTAAAAGGCAATCTTTTCAAGTATACATAAACACAAGAATGGAAGCGCAATATATGATGTTAATGGCATATAAGAAATGTTTACGGTAATTTATCAAAAAAATACGGTAATTTATCAAATAAAAAAGCAGACTCGGGATGCTCAGTCGATTTAATGCACAAAACTGACGCTAAAAAACAGCAAGGCGAACGAACTCTACCCGATTAATTTAAGAGAAAGTTCTGCCCAGTCTTACCGGCTCAGAAGCCTTCTTCGCGCGCCTTGCTTTGAACTCCGCGATCTCCCTTTTCAACTCATCCGCCTTCATCTTTTCCTTCCGACGGCCCTCCTCAGCCGGATCGACAGCCGCAGCTGCAGATCGCTCCCTCTCATCAAGATCAGTGGACATTTTTCGGCGCTTTGCATCCTGAAGTGAATCCCGTAGGACACGTTCGCGTCGAGCTCGGAGCTTTGCATCAAAACAACAGCGTGACATCTCGTCACGGAGAACCTCAAATGAGGAGGTCAGAAGCTGGAAATCTGCGGTGGCATTTGGATCATTCGGGCGCTTGTCCGGGTGGCGGATGCGAGACTGATTCCTATAGGCTTTCTCGATCTCTTTAAGAGATAGCTTTGATCCTTCCTCACCGGAGGGTAGGCCGAGAACGGCGTAATGGTCCGCATCATCTTCCGGTGATGATCGACCATGTCCATCACCGCCTGCCATCAGAAATTACTGCTACGGCGTACGATCTCCCTAGGGGCTGTTTGTTATACGGATTTAGGCCGGATTTAAGGCCGGATTTGGGCGAAATCCAGCCAAACGTCCTAAAATGCAAAATCAGATCTCACGGTAAATGAAAGCCGCGGTTGACGGAAAATTCCCTCTTTTCGTGGTAAATCCCGGATTTACGAAATTCATTGGTTCGGCGGATTTACGGGATTTGACCGAAGAAGCGCGCGAAAGGGAGAAAGTTACCTTCACAGCAAGAGAGCTTCCGTTGTTGCTTCAGATCAAAAAAATGTCGTAACTTCCGATCTAACAGGAAGTCGTCGAAGGAGCAAAGTCGAACGCCGACGAAGCCGAACGAAATACAGGACGGAAAAGTAAAACCTAGACACTTCTAAGTGTTGGATAATTTAATTAATATAATTTAAAATATTAATAATTAAGTAAAATTAATTAAATAATATTTAAATAATTGATAAAATTATTAGTTAAATACTTAGTTATTTCAAAATAATTAATAGGATTAAATATGATCTAAAATAAAAATAATTATTATAAAATATTATAAATAATAATTAAATAGTTAATTTTTATTAATAAAATTTTGTTATATTTTATTCAAATTTTTCATGTCGTGTTTTAATTATCTCAATAATGTATGTCAACTCTTTTAACCACCTTAAATCCTAAGTTGAATAGACAAACAGTCACACAGTATTTTATTGGATTTATCATGAATGTTACCAAACAGTTTTCAGGATTTTACTCCTTAGGATTTCGTAAATTCGGATTTGGAGGATTTATGAAATCCTACTTAAATGAAATCCTAGATTCTACCAAACAGCCCCTAGGGGGTGTTGGGTAACAAGATTTATGCCGGATTTGAGAAGGATTTCAGCGAAATCCAGCAAAACAACCTAAAATGCAAAACCAAATCTCACGGTAAATGAAAATTACCCCTTTTTCATGGTAAATCCCAGATTTCCGAAATCCTCTAATTCGGTGGATTTACGGGATTTGGCCCTAGAAGCGCGTGAAAGGGAGAAAGTTAACTTCGCAGCGAGCGAGCTCCCGTCATTGCTTCCTATCAAAATGTCGTAACTTCCGATCCAACAGGAAGGTAATGCCTTCAAGGAGCGAAGTCGAACAGCAACGAAGGAGCCGAAGAAGAAGCAACGAAGAAATAAAGGGGAGCAGTAAACCGAAGGGCTATGCTACATAGAGAAAAGAGTAAAGAGCATAATAATTATTTAAAATGAGTAAACTAATTTTAATAATTATTATTCATTAATTAATTAAGTATTAATTCATGTAAATTAATGTTATTTAACAATTATTTTAATAAAATTATTATAATTAATTAATTAAGATATTAATTATAATTTTATTTCAATTTATTAAAAAATTTAATTAGCTATAACTAATACTAATTTTATTTAATTTATTTAAATACAAATGATGAGTTAATTAACTAAATAAATTAGTAATTAATAAATAATCTATTTGTTGATTAAATTTTGTATGATTTAAATAATCTATTTTGAAAATTTGAGGTTTACAACTATTTCGAAATTACTTTCTTATAAGTTTAGATAACTCTAAAAAATATTAATATTAACTAAATGAAAGAATATTTAAAATGAGTAAACTAATCTTAAATCTATGTTATTGTTGTGTTTTTTTTAGAAACTTTGTTGTATTTTATTTAAACTTTTGTTATTGTACTTTAATTATCCAAGAAATACATGTCAAATCTTTTAACTACTTTAAATTCTGAATTGAATAGTCAAACAGTCACACAAGATTTAATAGGTTTTATCATAAATATTAACAAACAGTTTTCAGAATTTAACCCCCCTAGAATTTCATAAATTCGTATTTAGAGGATTTATGAAATCCTACTTAAATGAAATCTTATGTGTTATCACACAGCCCCTAGGGCTGGTTAGGGCACAGAACAAAGAAATTTTGTGGAGAGCGATCAAAACTGTTACGATTGTTTGACAACAAGATTTAAATAGTATTTGAACAGGCTTTAGCATAAATCCTACCAAATAGGATTTAGACTTGGCATAAATCTTAAGGCATAATAAATCTGTTGTTACCACTTTTTGCGGTAAATCTCGAATTTACTAAATCCAGGAGTTCAACGGATTTATGGGATTTAATTTGGCCGGAGAAGTGCATTAAAGGGATAAATTTCTTACCTTCGTGAAGATGGAGAACCCTCCCATCATTGTCGTTCCTTCTTATCCAATAGTAGAATTGCCAGCTGTCACGACTTCTGATCTGACAGGAAGGAACGCCGTCCAAGGAGGCAAAGAGCAACCCATGCAAAACGCTTACCAATAAGTGATCGAGAAACCAACTTAGGCAAATTCGAACTACTCGAGAAGAGGAAACAAACCCTGCATAGTGAGAAATTATTTGATGCGGACGTAGCTCTACGTCCGAACTAAAATATCATGCCCTAACGTGGTGACCAGACAACCTCACTATTCATACCAATAAAATTATAATATTTTTTTTTACATTTTTTTATAATTTATCATGCAACTCGATGACCTGACCCAGTCCATAGTCAAAATTTTAAGTTTAACTAAAAAGAAACCCACGTAAAACGTTAATATCTGGGGTTTTGGATTATTTTGACCACCTGAGGCAGGATTGCTCCAAAGAGGTTTGTAATATTTCTCCGAAAGCTTGAAGGAAATGGAAAATTTGGATATGAAGATAGAAACCGATTTCGAGGACGTCAAATTCTCCGAGGAGATGGAAGGCATTACGCAAAACGTCTATGAAGACATATCGCAGCGAACAAGTGGAGATAAGTTGGGAATTTTATCGATAAATTTTAATCTCCAAAGTGGTTTTACTATTTTTCACTTGAAAAATTAGAGTTTTTAACAGTTTAGGTTATATCATTCAAATCTTGTTTACTCCTCTGAAATTTTATTTCTCTGCACAAGCTTAGATTTAAATTTGAATTTTGTGTACAAGTTTAGATAAAAACATAATTTGTTTTGTATTATTGTTGTGGATTATTAATGTATACGGTTGTTGTGTATTATTATATTATACTAATGTGTACTGCATCTTTGTACTGATGTTTATTACATATGTGTATCATTGTGTATCGATATGTATTGCATATGTGTATCGTTGTTACTTTGTGTACTTCCATGTTTATATCAGTATGATTCAATATGTTTGTCTTATATACATAGTGTTTATAATTATGAGAAGGAAACATACGATATGAATTGGCATTATGCTCAAAATGTTGGTTTTAGGGTTCGCAAAGAGCATTTCAGTTACTAACCTTATTTAAAAAAATAAGAACAAACAACTTTATCTATTTAAAAGTTGGATTTATGAAGGATATTGACTTAAATATCAATCCAAATATCAAAAATCAAATACCAAAACGAGGTGTCCCGCTATGATTTGATTTTCAGTTGATGAATATTGAGTTTGGACTATGCATAAATGTATAGAGAGTCATAACCACAAATTAGCTAGGCTGAAAGATTAACATCTGTTTAGAACATGTAAGAATATTAGTAATGAGAGAACATTAGTTTTTAAATCAATGAAAGAAGCTAGGATAAGAACCATTGATGCATTTACTTACCTAGCTGATAAAGTTAGAGGTTTAAAAATGTTAGATTCTCTAAGAGAAATGCATATAACTACATTCAGAAAGAGAAAAGAGCAAAGATTTAGTATGGGGATACTAATTATCTAATTTAACTATTTAAAGATCGACTAGTTATAACATGTTTGCATGGGACGTCCAAACTGATGAAGATGATAGATTGTTGTTTTTTTTATTGATGATTTGAGGAGAATAAATTATGACTGTTTTGAAGTTGTGATAATTTTTTATAATAGCTATAGGCTTAACAAATATAATTTAGCTTGTACACCCTTTGTTGAAATTAATAACCATTGGCAGAATATTTTATTAGGGTGACCTTTTTATCGATGAAGACAATTGAATCATTTAGCTTATTATTTAGAATATGTATACAAATAATAGGTGATAAACATCTCATAAAAATATTTATTGATTATGACCAAGTAATGGCTAAAGCAATAAAAATTACATTACCTCGTATACATCATAAGTTGTGTCAATGGCATGTCACCAAGAAGGCTACATCCAAGTTGTGGTGCTTCAATAGCAACAATAAAGTTAAAGGCCTTTTTTATAAGTGTTTAAGCAAGTGTGATTGTCTGGAGTAATTCGAGAGAACCTGGGCTAAAATAATCGTTGAAAGAGACCTCCATAGCCATGATTGGTTGAATAAGCTTTACAAGATCATAAAAAGGGGTCAACAACATTCAATAAAAATTATTTTAATGTTGGCATTCTTTCAACACAGAGTAAAGAGTCTGCTAACAATGTGTGCCATGACATTTCGAAGCTATAAAATTCTATAGCTAACTACTTATGGGCTTAGAGAAGATGATGATGACTTGGCATAAGAATGAACAGAATGAAGATTTCAAATGTAGACAGTCGAAAATAGTATCTTTAATAAATAGTAGCCCAATACTAAAGCAAACTACCTTTTTTTCAATAAAATAATATTCATATTTTTAGAGAAGAATTTTTACAGGGTGTGAGTGGAATGTGTATAAATTATGCCTCAAGTGACTCATCAACGCTTTTTATCAAAAATATCGAGAAGATTGATTAGTTGATCTATTAGACTATTTTTTTTTTGACGCAAAAGAGGGTAACATTCAATGCAGCTGTGAGAAGTTTGATATGATGGGTACAGTCTATTATGTTATCACTACGTGTAAGTTATAAGGCAGCCATATATAGTTATTTTTCTTTCCAAGTACCTACTACTAAAATGGTTAGAAAAAGATAGGAAAGACGTTTATGCTGGCTAACATTTCACATGTATGGGGAAGATATATATCCATTCTCATGAGGGATGTACTGTTATGATATACATAAATCATGTTAGCATATTTTCATATCAAATTAGCACATGTGCATAGGGGAATGAGGAGGCAGAGCAGTATATGTTGGCTGCAATGACTGACATGGCTAAAAATATAAACTTCATCCTAAATGGTAAAAGGAATAGCCCCAAGTTTGTAGGAAACATACAAGGTGGGTTTAAAATATTGAAAGTCTCACTAAAGTACATGCTTAAAGGTATCTTTAATGCAATATTGAAGGGTCACTGGGAGAAGATAAAATGTTTAAAAATAAAAAAAGAGAGAACTTAAGATCAGACCACTACAACAAAATAGTGTACATTAGGAGAACTAGTCAGTCAGGTGAAGTTCTCAAACATATAAGAACGCTTTATAAATGAATACATTCATGGTCCTTCAACCACTCAATCGACAAAATAATATGTTAGAATGATGATGGGAATCATTAAATCAAAGAAATCGGGATGATGTATAATTATTTCATTATAAAAGCGCAATGTGTGCTATAATATTCCATTATGTATTTGATAAATACTTATAAAATTTTATTGTGTCTCATAAAATTCTTTATATGTATATATATATATATATATATATATATATATATATATATATATATATATGTGTGTGTGTGTGTGTGTGTGTGTGTGTGTGTGTAAAATTATATTGATTATTGTTATGCATTTGACAAATGTATTGTAAAATTAAATTACATTATTGTTGTGTAATTGATAAATTCATTGTTAAATTATTGTATCATTCTTCTCTATCCCTCTGTGTATTATTATTATGTACCATTGTGTACCGATGTTATGTACCATATAAATATTGTTGCGTGCCACTGTGTACTACTGCGTCCCGCTGCATTCCCCTATTTATGGTGGGCAGTTACAGCTTTTCTTCTATTTAACTAAAGTTGTTGTAACATTTTAGGTATTAATTTAATGTGGGTGGATGTTGCTTTTCAGCTCTTTAAGGTGGGTAATTGTAGTACTATAAAGTTATATTGATTATTAGTATACTTTTAAAAAATGTATTTATAAAATTAAATTACATTATTGTTATGTATTTGATAAATTCATTGTTAAATTACTATGTCATTTCATGTATTTAAGGTGGGTGGTTGTACATTGCCAGGTCTTTAAGGTGGGTAGTTGTAGCATTTGAGCTATTTAACATGTATCATAAGCTCTCTCCAATAGATGCTACTGTTGTAAGTGTCTCGACTATGCTCTATCGACTGCATTAGTCGGGTGCTGAGATGTTTCGAGGTATGTCAAAGAAAGCCTGTGGGAATGGCTACCAGTAGGATGAATGAATGTATGTCAAGGTGTTCTAACGATCCTCTTGAGCAACTAGCAAGGGCAAGTGAAGTATACAGATGTTGTGTGCATACATGGCATGGAGATGTGATTGTATAGTGTATACTCGAGATTTTATATGGTGAGATGATGGCGGTTGAGGGCAACATAACAGAAAATTTCCTCAATACTAGAGGCTGAAGATGTATGAAAAACAAGTTTTTTTAAAAATATCACCACCTAGCTAGTGCTCGCTTTCTTCAAATGTGTTCTCATGAGCTACGATGTAACAGAGAAGGTGTTAGTTCCAATTTTGTAGAAAGAACACCTTGTGATGTAGATAATGTCATCTTTATCACCCCTAAGACCTAGTTAAGGATGACTTCATCGTACACTTATATAACCTAACATTAAAGAAGTTGTTGGATGGAGGTAAGCGCAAGAAGTTTCTAAACTAGACTGATTGATATGATTTATAGTACGAGTTGATATCAAGGTTTTGATGTTGTCCATTATAAATTCAACTACAAGCGCATGTGTGCCAACTACTTATGGAATAGTAATGCAAGAGCTAATACCTTAACAGTCTCAAACCTCTCCTATAATAGTCTATCAATTTTTAAGAGATTGCAATCCTTTGGAAGTGCAAATGCCTTTCACCTTGAAAGAGCAAATCCTTTTCGGCCCGTGGAAGTGCAAATGCCTTCCATTGCTGTGAATCACTGTGTACCATTTTGTACTTTTCTTTAATCATATAATGAAGTTAATAGAACATCTTCAATTTATTTTGTTCATTATATTCACTTGTTAGTGTTGTGTACCGTCTTTATTCCCATGATGAAGTTAATAGAGCATCTTCAGTGATTGTTTTTTTCATTTTCTATACTTATTAGTGTTGTGTACCACTGTGTATTGTTAAATACCACTGTGTATTGTTCTCTATTCCCATAATGAAGTTATTAGAATATTTTTCAGTCATGTTGTCTCTTTCTTATTTCAGTGTTGTATATTTTCTCTATTCTTATAATGAAGTTATTTGAATATTTTCAATCATATTTTTTTCTTTCTGCTATACTTACTAGTGTTATATATCGTTGGTGTGTATTACTATGTATCGATGTGTACTCTATAAATAAGAATGAAAATAATTATCTCAAAAAATGTGTTACTCAGAATTTAAAGAAAATATGTACAAATTACACAGAAATTATACACGAAAGTTGTACATGCACTATTGTGTACTCCACAAAAACTATACATACAATTACAACTACAAATAAAGAAATGGTGTACGAATAAAAAATGTCTCCACAACTTATGGTCAATTATTTTCTTTGTTACACAAAGAATAATTTATGTGAGTTCTACCCTAAATTTAGGCATTTAATCTTGCCAGTCTGTAAGTTCAGCCCAGTTGACACTCTAATGTTAGATTGTGGCATCCATATATTTACATATGAATATTTAACAATCGAAACTATTTTCTAGGTTGGCACACCATTGACAGTTTGGACCGACCATTATCATATGTCATCATTGAAAGAGTACTTTGTTTCTTCATACTGATAATTTATCAAGATAAAATATTGAGACCTTATAAATTTCAATATAGTGGAGAAATAATTTAAGCCGAAATTGTATGAATTCAAATATTGACTCACAATTTGAGGAAGCAAGGGCTTGTGCTTCTTGTTGGGCAAGGAATCTTGAAAATGCCAAACTTGTTTCTTCAATTTTTGTTACTAAAATGGTCCAATGCTCATTTTTTACCACAAGTAACAACAACAAATTTAAATCCCTAATGGATTCTTTATTTATATGGTTGACATAATTTTTCGTATCGAGAATATATTTTGAGTATAACATGTATGAGTCAAACAAAATAAGAAATTAATTGACTAAATAATCAAAGAAAAATACATGAAAAATGTGTAATGACTGACGACATACTCAATGCAGGCAAGAAATAAAAAGGAATGGTTGGTAAAGGCCTGGGCAAAGTTGGTTCTTCTCGGCTAATAAAATGACAAACACATCTATATGATTATTATCGAGGTATTGGTATGTTATTAGGTTGTCAATATGACTTCTATAAATAATGACATTCCCAACAGTAAAAATCATGCCAAACCTGAAAGAAAATATATAAAGGTCAACAATACACAACATCAGTACACGGTGATACACAACAACGATACACATCGATACAAAAAGAAGTCAACAACAAAGGTACAAAGTAATAATACACAGATGTACAAAGTAGAGGTACACAACAGTATACAATAGTAAGAAAAAAATTCCATCATAATTAAAACTTACCGATCATTATACTTATAGAGACAACTGTCTACGAACACCCACATCTCTTCACTTATCATCTCCTTTCCTGGAAAATCTATTATTGTTGGAGCTGGGTTGGGAGTGACTGTTATTCTATTATCTACCGCAATTGCAGCTGCAGCAGGTAGTTCTTCCGTAGGCCTTGACTTTTTACTGTTTGTTTATTCTTTTTCCCCTTCACCAAATTCTTCCTCCGATAAGTCATTGCATGCACCCTACGTAATATACTAGTGTTGCATGTTTTGACAAAGCCCTCATCCTCATCGTCTTCCTAATCTTTTACTGCTTCATGGCTAGCATCTTTTTTTTATTGGTGACAATATCAAATGTACAATTGGGGCGTTGTCATCAATTTCGTCTGGGGGATTTACAAATACTAGTCTTGGGCTTCCTTAACAATCTCGATTACAGGCAGATTAATAATATTATCAGCTATTACCATCCTTAAGGAAGATTTTGAGGGGAAAAGAGTATACAACAGTACACAGAGATATAAAGTAATACACAACAATACATATTAATCACTTAAGTATTCTAAATAATTTTAAAATTATTTAATAATTAAAATTAATTAAATAACTAATTAATTTATTAGCAGAAATATTAGTTATTTCAAAAAAAAAATTAGTTATTTCAAAAATAATTAACTAATTAATTATATAAGAAATACTTATCAAATTAACACTTATATGATTAATCTGATAATTAGTAAAATAATTAGAAATTAAATTATTACTTAAATTTTTATAATTAAGCTAGCTTTAAATTAAATTATTTATCATAATAACTTATTGACGGTAATTAATATTGACATATTTAACACGTAAATTAAATACAATACATGATAAAATTAATTTTTAAATAAACTAACCGCCTTAAATCATGTATTACACTGCCAAATAGTTCAATAGAATTTAGTAGGATACATCATCTATCTTGCCAATTGTTTTCATGATTTACTAGCTCCAGGATTTACTAAATTTGAATTTATAGGATTTACTAAATCCTATAAACTTAAATCTTACATGTTGCCAAACAGCTTTGAAATTGGAGGCGAGAGAGAGAGAGAGAGTGACAAACATCAAACTGCACCGCCTCGGAGAAGAATAAAATCACCAACGAAGAAGGCACAACAGCCTTTACAACGAGGGCAACAAAAGATCAATGGTACGATGTGGGCAATGAGCGAGATCACGATGGGCCAGGCCATAAGACATAATGGCCATCTATTTGAGGGTATTTTTTTCCTTTATACACTCACATCATCCAACATTAAAATTTTTTATTTTTATAGGTCTTCTTTAAAAAATGTATTTAAAAATTTCCTTCTTATTCAACTGTCTTCATTTCTTAATAAATAGGTAGAATAATGGTTGAACAATCTTTACCTGACTTTTCAATCATACAACCTACATGATCTTTCATCACTTACATTTTTTTTCTATTTTTAGCACGAAAGTTTGACCAACAAAAATTTTTCATCTTGGACTATCTACATTAATCATATATGAAGTTCATAATATTATTAGTTTGATTTATTTAAGGGAGAAAAGAGTTAGTTACACTATAAACCCTAAACCCTAATATATGAATATATATCATAAAGCCATAATGTCTTTAGATATCACATTATCTCTTAAGAACACGTTCAATTTGAAATAATGATTGATTAATATTCATATTCGAATTACTTATTATAAATCATAAACGCTAAAAGGATCATGATCGATTATCTATGAAGATGCTCGAAAACATGATATATCATATTTGAAAGGTGTTTCAAAGCATGTTTCAAAATATGCTTCGATCATCTTTGAAGATGCATTAAATTGTAATAGAACATTTTCAAATTATAATTTGAACCAAGGTTATGACATGCTTTAATCATATTCATTGATGCTAAAAATCTTGATTGATCATCTTCAAATATGCCTAAGGCATGATCGGTCATCTTTGAATATGCTTGAAATCGATCATGATTGGTTATCTTTGAATCATACTTTAAATGAAGATTGGGTCATCCTGCTTCGATCCTATTCGAAGATGTTTGAAACCATGATCGAGCATCTTCAAAGACGCTTGAAACCATGACCGAACATCTTCGAAGAAGCTTGATATCATGACTAATTATGTTTGAAACGTGCTTTGTAGAAGGTTCGATCCTGCTCAAATAATCTTTAAAATTATTTGATCTATTTTCAAACATTGTTCAATCATTTAATTCACTTAAGTATATAAATGTCTAATCTGGTCATATAAGTTGTGAGATATTATAGTGTTTGGGTTATATATAGTGTTGGGGCTATGAAGAAGAAAATGGTCAAATAGTTTGACGCTAATGACCTACTTTAAACTACCCAAAGATGTCCCTTTGATAGTTCTTCGAAACTTCTGTGACGTAATTTTCTTGTGCTCTTTTTCACCAACTCTTATTGAGGATGGTTTAGAATGGGGGATGCTCAATTATATGTGATATCAATAGGAAGAACACAAATTTGAAAGTAGTAGTTTACTTAACTCGCTAGTTCAGGATTTGAGGAGTTCCCATCTAATGAGGACTCACATAAGATAACTAGAAGTGATAAGTTGTTTGCTAACTACTTAGTTGATGATAAAATTTTCAAGAATATAAACTTGGAGAGGGCTTTTTTGGAGTGCACTGTGCTAGTTGATGTGTGGATGGTTGGAATGTATTTCTTTGTAGATCATGTACTCTTTGATCATAATAAAAATATTATTATTTTCCTTGATTTGCTTAGTAGATTTTAGGGTGAGGAAGAATTCTTTAGATTCCCATACGGGTGTCAAAATCGGGTCACGAGTCGGGTTCGTGTCGAACCCGAACCGACCCGAAGCTAAACGGGTTGACCCGAACTCGACCCGTTAATGGATACGGGTCAATATATAGGACCCGAACCCGACTCGAGCCGGGTTCGGGTCAACCCGGAATGACCCGCTAACCCGATTTATTTTCAAAAAAAAAAATTCAAAAACACAAACACAGAAAATTATATAAAGAAATTTGCATAAATAAAAATTTTATTTAAGAATCAAAACCAATTTGTTAATTAATAATTACAATATACAAATTATACAAAATATTAAACTATCAAATAAATTACACAAATAATTACAATTTTTAAAAATGTCAAACCATAATTACAATTTACAAAATCTTCAACTCCTTGATGTCTTGACTCTTGTGCCTACGGCCTGCCCTCATAGAAAAAAGCTAACTGCAAAAAATATAAACAATTAAATAGATATAATTTGAAATCCATGAATTAGTTGAAAGCTTGAGTTATTAGCTCAGATTAACCCTCCAAATAATTCATCATTCAATGAAATGTGAGTCAACAATATAATTTTTTTCGGTTGCGGACTTGCGAATCTAGAAATTGCCATCCAAGGCGGCATTTTATATTTTATACTTAGTATCTGTTTGATTAACCCTCCAAATGCCACCTGGTTGCAATAACTTATTCCCACAATTGACTTCACAATAAGTTTAGAAGGGTACTCATCATCACTACTCAACTTTCAATCATTTCGGAACCAACCATCAACACAGCCAAGCAACCATCAACACGGCCAACAAGCAACAACACAGTCAACTGTCAACACAGCAAAACAGGAATAACAGCAAAAGAATCTCCCTGCCAAGTGCCAACACAGCCAACCAATCTCCCCTGCCAACACAGCAAACCGAGCTACTTAGCCAGAGAAACCACTAAATTTCTTTATGTTATGTTATTTCTGTGCAGTTTCTACTATTTTTTTCTGTTTATCAAAACCTCCCAGCAAACCATCATATAAAATACATCATATAAATTTATTTTTGTGCAGTTTCTACTTTTTTTTCTGTTCAACACAACATCCCTGGGCTTCTTGAAGCACCCAGCAACAACACGAAGACAGCAACCAACCCAAAGACATCCTCCCAACAACACAGCCAACCATCCAACCAATGTAATCTAACTAAACACATCAAACTCAACACCCTAAATGTTTAAAGACAGCAACAACACCAAGACAGCAACCAACCCAACACCCTAAATGTTTAAAGACAGCAACAACACGAAGACAGCAACCAACCTAACAACACTGCCAACCATCCAACCAATGTAATCCAACTAAACACGTCAAACTCAACACCCTAAATTTTTAAAGATAGCAACAACACCAAGACAGCAACCAACCCAACACCCTAAATATTTAAAGACAGCAACAACACCAAGACAACAACCAACCCAACAACACAGCCAACCATCAAAGTATCAAACTAGTTTCTGATGTTATTTATGTGCAGTTTTAGATAACAATGATCCAAGAACTAGGCAGACAGATAGACCCCAGAAAATGGTCCAGATAACAACAAAATCAAATGAAGAGAACACACCCGAGTAATGACCCGACCACCACAACCAACCCAGCAAAATGCATAAAGACAGCAACAACACGCATAAAAAACCCAACCTAGCAACCCAGCAACAACACAGACAAGTAGCCAATCATAAAACCATTTTTTTCTGTTAAGAGACAGCAACCAACTATCACACCAGTTTTTACTGTTTAGAGACATCACCATAAAAATAGTTCATTACATCAATTTAAAGGAAAATTAGAGAGCAAATAAATTCACAAAAGACATAAACTGATGTTCATCCAACTACTGAGCTGGCACCAACATCTTCTTCATTGTTGTTCACATCTAAATTTAGGATATCATCAGTTATTGCATCAATTTCGGGGTCTTTTACTGCTGCAATGATGCATGTATTAAAAATAAATTAGCAAACAATGAGATCTTAAATAAAAAAAATGTAAGATGAATGAATAATCACCATGCTCTCCGTATAATCAGTCTTTAGCACAAATTAGTGCCTCAACAATATCATGTTTTAATGCACTTCGGTATTGATCTAAAATTCTACCGCTATTGCTGAATGCACTTTCAGATGCTACTGTTGTTATTGGAATGCATATTACATCACGAGCCATTGCTGAAATACTAGGAAATCTATATTGGTTCCCTTGCCAATACTTTAAAATGTCTAAATCAATACTGCTATCAAGCTTAGGTTCATCTAGCTAGATGTCTGATTCAGATTTCCTAGGTATATAAGCATCCTTCTGAAATGAAGCAAAATCCTGTATTTTTTGGATTGGTATCAGAAATAAAAAATCAAAAATAAATAAAGTGGTAAATATACGTACAAAGTTCAACAAAGAACCTGCAAAAATTTAGACTTAATCTTTGTAGGACACCCTTGTGCAATCTCATTGTTGCTTGTACATCCTCCCAATGAAGAAGTCATTCTTGTATAGTAGTTAGCACACAATGAAATTAACTTGAGTTTCAGCTTCCTAAGTTCGGAGAGGTAGTTGCCACCATACAATTTTTGATAACACCACTCAACAAATGCCATTTTGTATCTCGGATCTAGAATCACTGCTACTGCCAAAATATCACTGAATTCTGACCAGTATTTTTCAAATTTTACAATCATTACAGCAGCCATTTTCTTTAGGGATTGATGGCTACTGCCCAAACATTTTTAAGTTCCGCATAAGCTGTTGAAATACAAGGAAAGTATAAATTTGCTGTATGATATTTAGACCCAGAAATAAGAGAAGTTATTTCATAGAAAGGTTCCAAAAACTTGCAAATCTCTTCAGCTCTTCCCATTCAATTGATGTTGGACAATTCTTGTAATTAGAATCAACCAATTCTAAATGTTAAAAAACTCGTTTAAAATAAATTGCACTGTCAAGCATTAAGAATGTGGAATTCCACCGGGTTGGTACATCCTGACGTAAACCTCGTTTTCCATCCAAGCAACTTTGTGAAGCCAAATCAAGAAATTTTTGTTTTTTAGCCTGAGATCCTTTAACATACTTAATGCTTTCTCTTATTTTCGCAGTTGCACTATCAATGTCTTTCAAACCTTCTTGAACTACAAGATTAATGATATGTGCTGTGCAACGTATATGAAAAAAAACACCCTCCATTATCAAAGCACCACGCAAATTCAAATGATTTCTTATATAATCAACTGAACTATTATTTGCAGACGCATTATCCAAAGTAATACTGAAGAGCTTGGATTCTATTTTCCATTCAATCAAAAGTAATTGTAACTGCTCAAACAATGAGATTCCATCATGGGGAGGTGGCATGAATGCAAAAGTAATAATTTTCTTTTGCAAATGCCAATCATTATCAATATAATGAACAATTAAACAAATAAAAACATCAGTATTTATAGATGTCCAAAGGTCGGATGTTAAATAAACCCTGCTAGTGTTTCTAGATAATTGTTCCATTAAATTAATCTTCTCCTTAAGGAATAGTCTTTTGCAATCATTTCTAGCAGTGTTTCTAGAAAATTGCAAGTCACGACGAAGATATAACAAAACTGCTCGAAGTCCAACCTATTCCACACATTGAAAGGGTAAATCATGCATGATGATAGAAGCAGTAAATAAGTTACGAAATACAGCATGATCAAACTTGTCATCAGACATTGATACTGAAGATTCAGTGTTGGTTTGTAAAATCAACTGTCATATATCACGCATATTTGTTTTCTTACAATTTTCGAGGTGGCGTCTAAGATTATCGGTTCCATTTTTGCTATCTCATAGATAAGTAGTACCACATTTCTTGCATTTACATTTTTGTTTTCCATCGTTCGTAATAGGTAACATCTCATAATGGCCCCAAACAACTGAGGTCATTCTTGGTCGTTTCTTAGTAACTGCGCATCATTACATTGATCGTTAGAGGGCTCTACAGGTATTTCACAAGTCTGGGGTTCTTCATTTTCAGCAAAAGAAGAATTCCCATGAATGGTATTGGAATCCTCCATCTAACAAAAAAAATAGAAAATATTACAACTTCACAATGCTATTTGTTAAATTTCTTTTTCAAAAAAATACACATAACACATTGAGTCTTTATAACGGCCAACTAACTGCCCAAGCCAACCATCCTACACTAAAAAGAAGTATGACTTCAATACTTAATGGGTTGAAGGCTTGTTATTCCAAATACTTAGTAATAAGTAATAACTAATAATGGCCAAATAATTGCAAATTCTTAATGTGTTGTTGAACAACAACTCATCAAAATAATTAGGACTTTATAGGTGTCAACTAAGAGCAGTAACTGAACTGAAAAAACAGCAGTAACTGGACATAAATAACAGTAGAAACTGCACAGAAATAATAGCAGAAACTGCACACAGAACATAGAGCACGACCTGGCTCTTTTGCATAGAAATAACAGCAGAAACTGCACATAAATAAAAGTAGAAACTACATAAAAATAACAGTAGAAAGTGCCCAGAAATAACAGTAGTAATTTCACCGAATTAACAGTAGAAACTGAACAGAAATAATAGTAGAAACTGCACATAAATAACAGCAGAAACATGCTCAACAGCACAGAAATACATGAACATAGAGCTTGACCTGTCTCATTTGCACAGAAATATCAGCAGAAACAGGCTCAACAGCACAGAAATATATGAACATAGAGCTCGACCTGGCTCATTTGCACAGAAATAACAGCAGAAATAGCACAGAATGACTGAAATACATGAACATAGAGCTCAACCTGGCTCATTTGCACAGAAATACCAGAACATAGAGCTCGACATGGCTCGATTGAACAGAAATATAGCAGTAAGTGAACAGAAAAAAAACCAGCCGGAACTAACAAAAAAAAAAACCAGAAAATCGAGCTCGACTTGGCTCGTTTGCACCAGAATATCAGAAAAACCCTAACCCCAAAAAACCAGAAAATTGAGCCAGAACTTTGCAACACAGCAAGACAAATCTCTCATATGCTCATAATCTCATATGTCATGCTTCTAAAAGGAGAAGAAAGGGAAAAAGATGAGAGATACAAACAGCGAGAGATGTAAGTATTCCTGTTGAGCGAAAGCAGATGTGCACGATAAACACCACGAAAGGATGAAACCACAGACCAAGAATATGCCAGAGAAGGAGAAAAGAGGAAGCCAGAGACAGATCGAGGAGATCAGTAGAGACAGATCGAGGAGATCTGTAGAGACAGATCGAGGAGATCTGTAAAGAAGAGAACTTTGGAAACCCTAGACGAAGCAGCGAAGAAGAGGAGAGGCTGGAGAGCTACTGCGCGTGAAATGAAAATGGATCGCGTAAAACCCTAACGCGACTTAAGTTATCAACTTATCCGCGTGAAATAATTTCCCGTGTCAAACGGGTCGGTAACGGGTTACCGGGTCAATCTGGACCCGACCTGAAATTCAATTCGTGTCATTTTTATGAACCCGAACCCGACCCGTTTTTCAAACGGCTCGGGTCCAACCCGAAAATTTTAGGTCGTGTTCGAGTCGAGTTTTCGGGTTGTGTCAATTATTGACAGCCCTAGATTCCCATAGGGTTGGCCGGTTGGCATGGGAGATAACAATAAATGAATGGAACAGGGATATGGCTCATTATAAATCCATTGTTGTGACGCACTAAAATTTAATTGAAACTTTATATTTATTACTCAACGATCAAATAAACAACAACTAGAGTTACTAAATTTTCCAATTACCAAAGTAATGTAAACACGTTCCATTTCCTCAAAACATAAATATATTAATCCAGACCACATAAGTCTATGCATCAAATAATATTTAAATGCTCAATTACAAAATAATGCATTTCTATTCAAAATCCAAAATCTTGCCTCTACACTTGGTCCATTTTGTTGGGCATTTCCCTTTTCCTGAAATATTAGAAAGAATGGAATGAGCATAACTAATTCAGTAGATTTCTTATCCTAGTCCGTTATAGATATCAATATCTAAATTCTTAACTATTGAGATATTGTCCGCATTGGTGTAAGGGTCTCATGATTTTATCTTGTTGGTGTAACTTCCCATGAAGTCATCTGTCCCTGGATTTCTTCCGGATAAGCACGCTTAACTGCAGAGTTTCTTGATAAAATTTCAACCATTACACAAAAAAACTCAATGTTTAAGAGTTTAGACTAGAGTATATATGCTATAGAAATCTTTAGATTTAATTTTCATACTTATAAATAGGTAAAGTCATTAGGGGTGTAATTGAGTCGAGTCGAGCTCGAGTCAGGAGGTGTTCGAGCTCGACTTGTGAGTCAAATGCCGAGCTCGAACTCGAGTTGAGCTCGAGCTGGACTCGCGACACATAAATGGTGAGCTCGTGGAGCCGCTCGGTTCCCGCCAACAGGGTTGCAGCGGACGCATTTTTTCTCTTTCTCTGGTATAAAAAGACTTGATCGTTGAGTTTTCCGGTGGATAAAACAACGAAACCATTTCCCAAGATTCTATTCAAGCCGCTCATCCATTGATTTTTCCGGTGGACAAAACAATTAACTCTTAAGTTTTTTTTTTTTTTTTCTCTTGGATAAAACATCAAATTCATTGGCAATTGACAGCTCTTGCGAACATGTCCCAATGTTATATATAATATTTGAAAACTGTTGATTGTAGATGCAGATTTTTTTTAATTAGATACAGCCATTTATTTTCTTAAGATTTAAAATTAATAAAAATATTAATTACTTAATTTTAAAAAACAAAAAATTTATTCAACCTGGTTCGCGAGCTCACGAGCCGAGACGGGCTCAAGCTCGAACTCGAGCTCTTTTACTAAGCGAGCTCGAGTTTGAGCTCGAGCTCCACTCGTGAGCTCGATAAGCTCGGCTCGCGAGCCCATAAATTACTTACACACATAAAAGTCATATTATTGTAAGTCAAGCTAAAAAGTAAAAACTACTCATTAAATTTTAAATAATAAAAATTTTTAACTATTCTCTCATCTAAAATCTCCAAAATCCATTGCTCACCTATTTATCTTTCTTTTTCTTTCAAAACATTTCCAACAAGTTGAAATCTAATGTTAAAAAACGACATTACAGTAAGATTTTAGTACTCCCTTGCGATATATCATAAAAAAAATATCAACTTTTACATTAGTTCTATGATGGTTGTTTTCATTAAATAATAATAATAATCATCACATGTACTTTGGATCCCCTATTAATGGCTGATTTTATTGGGCTTTTTCTTCTGACAAAGAATCTATTAAAAGTTTGCTTTATTAAGGGCCTTTACATTTGTTCTATTTTCTTATGGTTCATACTAGGGGTGTCAATTTCGGGTCACGGGACAGGTTCGGGTCGAATCATAAACTGATCCGACACTATTTGGGTCAACCCGAACCCGACCCGTTTTTGAAAACAGGTCAGTTTTCCTGACCGAACCCGACCCGCTTCGGGTCCAGGTCAACCCGACACGACCCGAATGACCCGTTTCAAAAAAAAAAATTCTAGTTTTCGGGTAAAAAACGGGTCTATCTCCTCTTTTTCGGGTCAAAAAACGGGTCTATTTCCTCTTTTTCAGGTAAAAAAGGGGTCAAAATCAGGTTTTTGGGTCAATTTTGGGTCCTTGTTAACCCGAACCAACCCGATTTTTGAAACGGGTCAAAATGTTGAACCCGTCCGTTTCGGGTTCGAGTTGATCCTAACTCGAAATTTTTTGGCCGAGTTCGAGTCGGATGTTCGAGTCGTGTCAAATATTGACACCCCTAGTTCATGTGTAGATCTACCATTTATCGTGTGGTTTAATCATGTTAACACAACAACTCAACAAGAGGCCTATTGATGACTGTCGAGCATTGTGATGAATGGTTTAGTTTTATTTAATAGAATAGTTTGTATTATTTCATTAGTTCAATTTTTTACTAATTAATAATTAATTGAGATAGCAATATATAATTAGTATGATTAAACATGATTAACTAATCTTAAATATAATTAGTATGATTAAATATTATTTTAGCAAACAAATTTAAATCTTAAAATAAAAATTTTTAATAGGAATTAAACTTTATTTTTCAAAGTGAACTATCTCATGATTTACTAAATTCAGATTTATAGGACTTACAAAATACTATTTGCAACTAAACAACATCTTCAATATGCCAAGAGCTTTAAATCTCATGTTAAGCAATTTTTTTTCTTCTCCTTATGTTTAAGTAAAGCTTTGCATTATTTCAATTTTATGATACCGGTCCGCACATATGATAATATATATATTATTGTTTTTCATGTTGGAAATAATGACAACTAGAAAATGATGAAATTTTATTTTGAGCACTTTTAAAAATAACTTAGTTTATCAAAAATTAAAAAAAAAAAACAAACAAACATATTTTAAAAATAAATACATATTTTTATTTTTCAAGCACACAATTTTATCAAATCTGAGTTGATTGTCAAAATATCCAACAAACTTTCAATGCACCATACAAAAAAGAGTTATTATTATTTTCTTTATTTAAAATTTCATAAAAATGACAATTGCCTAAAGACGGTCAAGGAGGGAGTCCAAGGAACAAGTGAATTGGTTGCTTGTTGCTTGTGTTCAGGGAGAGATTATTAGGAGCGGAGTGCGGATGGGGAGAATCGTCCGCAACAAGCATTGGTGGGTGCTCGATACCGCTGGGTACCGAGCACCCGCCAATGCTTGCGCGAACGGTGCGCACTCGGCACCTAATAATTTTTCGTGTTCAGGGGGGAAACCAACCTCTTATTTAAGGGTGGGCAAATTTTTCATATAAATTGACTAATATTTAAAAAAATAAAATGAATATGTAATAAGCAAAAATTTGTACTTCGTTATGATTGATAAATTAAAACAGATTACAAGCTTATCAATCTGCTTTTATATTTTTTTGATAATGTTGATCATCTTCATTGTGAATCAAATCAAATACATCTTTTTCAATATAAGGTACCAGACAATCGTTGAGTCAATCATCACACACGTTACTACGCAATCAATATTTGATCATCTTTTTTATCGAAAATGTTTTATCCACTATAGTAGTATTAACTGAAAAAATTCTTGCTAAAGTACTAATTAGTATGTAAACCAGATGATACACACCATCCTTCAACCAACATTGGATAAACCTTATGAATCAGTAGTTTGAAGTTAGCGAATAAACGAAGCATGAAATTTCAACTCAACCAAACCGTTGTTGGGATCCCTAAAACCCTCATAGAAAAAAAAAAATCTAAATTATAATTTAATATTTTTCACTTTAAAAAGATAAATGAGAGCCGGACAGAATGATTCAATTCAATATAATTTTTGACCAGTCCAATTTAAATTCATAAGAAGATAAATTCCTTCTCAACTTTCACTTTACTTGAAATAGAATGAGTTTAATTAATCTTAGCATTGGAAACTAAGAAAATAAAACCTAAACAATAACCTGAACAAATGAAAAGAGAAAGAAACTTGAAATGGGAGAAAGAAATTCAACCTTCTTCTTGAGCTTACTGGTTTTTTCTCAAGATTAGAAACATTTTTTTCCTATGTTGGAGCAAGAGACAGATTATAGGCGATAGGTGGGAACAACCTAACAAAGCTCTGCGAGCTGAGGGCTGCGGCTTTCTTCATTTGAACCAAAGGCTACAATTTTTTTCCCTTATTTGGGTGAAGTTAATTGGATTGTCAGTTTGGAGGGAATTACCTAAAGTATCATTATTGTAACTGATTTTTTTTGGGCTAAAATATACGCGGTGATAGAGTTAGAAAATTTTCGTCTCAGCGTTGTATAGATATCCAGCACACAAACAGAAGAAAAATGCAACACCAGATTTTTTACGTGGAAACCCTGGAAAATGAAAAAAATCAGGGGGTCACGCCCAGTTGAAAGGAATCCACTAGTGTTTGCTTAGGTTACAAGTGATTGATCACTCTTCCATGAAATTGAGGACGATCAGATTACAATAATCTCATATTGAAGTTCAGTTACAAATAGAGATCGGAAAATCCGGCTTCAGGAAACGATCGAGCAGAATTTCGGCTTTAGTCGGTTGTCGGGCAGAACTTCGAAGCCAGTCAACAATTGGGCAGAATTCCGACGTTAATTGGCAGTCGACTGGAAGTCTGGCGGTGGTAGAGGAGGAGTCTCTCCCTTTTCTTCCTTTTTTTCCTTCCCTTCTTGCTTAATTCTGACGTTGTTGGGTTGCCAGTGAAAGTCCGGCGGTCTATTTATAATTTTCTGAGAGTGACATGACTAGTAAATAACATGAAGAATATGGCTAATTTGGGAGTGGTTCGAATGAACGGCTGATGTTGAATCCCTTGATCGTTGACCGTTTATCAAGCATTTGAAGGCTCTAATGATATCATAATTCGACGATCTTGGGCTCGTTGGATTCGTTTCGTCGACCTACTCGATTCGACTATAAGCACATCATATTTGAAAACTGTTTCGTAATCCAAATTTTTGTTTGAACCCTTCAAATGTGCTTCGGGTCATTGATTTGGACTCATTGGGCTTTGGTTGAGTCGAATTTTGTGTCGTTTGATTCATATTTCTGAGAAGTTCAGTTCGACATTAAGTTTGCTGAAATCGGAGTTTAGATGATCCCGGATTTAATTTATGAAGCTTCCAACTTGGTTTTGCCTTGAGATTCGTGCCCAATCAAAATAATTTTTTGATGATATATCAAATATATTGAAATTTTGAGTTGCCCACCCTCATGGATGCCTAGGTGTGCTCCTACTGTTGTGAATTGGCTGGTTTTCAGCAGGCGATGCTGGTACCAAATCTATTTTTCTGGAACCCAAAATCCTTCGAGGAAGAGCCAAATAACCTTCGACCACAACTCCATCAGAACAAATTTCAAAACCAAATAAAAAGAAGATAAAGTCAGTAAGTAGCAGAAGAAGAACAAAAAGACAGACCAGGAAGAAGAAGAAGAAGAACTACCTGCTTCCATTTTATAAGAAGATAATAAGATCATTAAACAAAGCATAATCGCAGCTATAAGTTTTGAGCAGTTCTCAGAACCCATGGGAGAGACACTGAGAGAGTTGGTGTGAAGACTTCATGAGTTAAACGGCATAGATATATAAGAGCTGCATGTTAACTTGTTCTTGTAAGTAACGTCTTTATAGTTTTTGCACGAATTAAATTTGAGAAAAAGGTCTAAAGAGAACGTAATGAACTTGATACTGAAAAAGAGAAAAAAGAACTCAACTTGTAGTTGGTTAATCGTTAAATGAACGAATGATCTGCCGGAGATTATCGCTCTTTGCCAAGTGGAAGAAAGAAGCTGCGCGAGGTGCAGGCATGCCTTATTTATTGAAAACAAATAAGGAAATTCGTACTGTGTGCTTAGTTCCAGAAAGAGAGGATTTTTATCTAACAACGCCGTACTTTGGTACCTTCGACTAACGACAATAAAAGCCGGCAAAGACGACATGTTGACTTTATATAAACAGACCTTCGTATCAGGAAATATTTAGAAATTTTCTTTTTTTATTTTTATAAATCTTCAGAAAAACCAATCAACCCAAATCTCGAAATAGTTTAAAGTAAATTTTTTTAATTAAATTCAGAATTATTCTAATTCCGATTTCAATAATTTAGTAGTTGAATTAAATATCTCAATGAGACGATATCATTAATATCATAAGTGATCGAATTTCAGTCCTTGTAAAAGTTTCAAATATTAATTAAAGAATTAAATAATCTCTTAATATTGTATGCTTAGTACTCATATGCTAAAATGAATGATTTATGATAAAGATTATCAATATGAGTCATTCAATGGAATATTTTGAATTATACTTAATTTATTTGAATGCCATATCCAAAAAGTTACAACGATAAATAAGACATTATTTTCTACATGGTGGAGGTTCTGAAGCTGAGAGAGCTCAAGAAATTAATTGTATTTTCTGGCAGTAACTACCAATAACCACTATCAGCAATTTTCGCCCCATTCGTTTTACTCCCGTTATCCAACTATTGACGCATAATTACTAGCATTCAATTGCATTATTGGATTTAAATTGTCCACTTTTGGGCACTTTATAATCATTACAAAGAGAATCAAACAAATGTTCCTAGTTATGTGATCATGCCTTCCTCAATTATGGAGAAAAGCATATTCTTGTATTCATAAATGTATAATGAACTACAACAATTAGACTGTGAACTTATGTTTTTCCTTTTTTTTTTAATTCATATAAAAATTTTGTGAGTGTCTTCTATAACTTTTATCTATATGTGTTGTATCTTTATATGAAACTAAGATATCAAATACTACATTATCCTAAATTTTCGAGCACATAATAGTTTAATGCTATTTATGAGAAATATCTTTAAGATACTACATTTTTTTTTTTTTGCAATGTCTGTCAATTAATCTCTCAACCAATGACTACATAATATAGGTGGTGACTGATGAGATCACATAGGCCTCACTTTGGAGGATCGTATGTACAAGATAGAAGAACTTCAAATTCAAATCCTTCAACTCTTAGAGAAGGCTTGACAAACAAATAATATCATCACAAAATGACAGAATTGCCCACTAAATAATCAGCAATATTTAAGATTGATCTATTTGATGCCACTCACAAAATACCTTCTCATGATGCAACCAACACCCTTCACCATAGCTTCAGCTAGCAAGTTCACTTAGACACTGCTAGTTCCATCCATCATTCTCTTGTTGCTCATTTAATTCATAATCCTTTACCAGCCATGGAGTACTTAGATCAATATCCCCATATTAACGCCCCCTGTGATGTTATAATTAGGGATGAACTGCGATGACTTGTTCGAGCTAGAGAAATTTCTTATAAGGGAAAGAAACGAATTTACTTCTCACTTTAACTTTTTAGAGCCTTCACATAGTTAAACCAAAATTATTTCACAAATTCGGTCCTAATCAAGAGATAAAAAATAAACGAACACAGGGTGTGAGTGGAGAGAGAGAGAATGTGCGTGTGCGAGTGTGTGCGAGAGAAAATGTATGTGTGATGAACAATATTTTAAGCAATTGAATTTGTAATTTAAGTATAATATATTTGACTTGTTTAGAATATCATTATATCTTTTGACTTGTTTAGAAATATTATTGATACCAAAAAATTTGAACTAATAAATCATGAATCCCAATGTAATATTTGGGTTGAAAATATTTAGAATTAAATTTAGGATCATCCAAAATCTGATTTTAACAAACTTATAGTCATATTGAATGTCTCAAAGAGACGAACCATGAACACTAATAGTGACTGATTTATCCAAATGAGCCCAAATAATGCATTTGAAGTGTTGTTCAAAATTTCATCATATTAGTTGAAAGACCAAACAACCTCAAAACCTTGCATGCTCACAATCAAACCGAGAATCTCAATGAGAGAAATCTAACAAACTTAGGATTTGCTTAGTTCCAGCAACATTATGACACTTAAATTTAAAAAAATAGTGAATGGCTATGGAAAATAATGTTAGTTGTCCAATGAAGTATTTTGGCACTTTAGTCATTTATAAGAACCAAAATATCACTCTTAAAAACTATAAATAGACATTTGTGATATATATCAAAGAGAATTTGATCATAGAAAAATGAAAGAGCTTAGAGCATTGACAAATATTATGGTTGAGTATCGTCGTCAAATCACCACCGCTTGTTTGTCATTGCGTAACTTTCCCCATGATATGTTCGCTGTCGAGCCAACACCATCTAATTGCTACGACCTAATTATGATTTTCTGATCTTCATCGTCAAACCACTATTACTCGACCTTTGTAGCCAGACAACCATCAATTGATCACCATCATTGGACTACGTACTGCCGCCCGACCATCATTATTGAAGCGTCATAATTGGACCACTATAATTTAGCCTCGATCATTCGAATGCCTATTATGCCGTATCGCATAAGCAATATTTTCCACCATTCACACATGAGGCTAAGTTGAGAATTCATACTCTTGTAACATGATCTTATCCAATTTAAGAGACACAAATATGTATAACCCATGCTAGCCTAGCAAAATCATTTCAATAAGGTCAAATAAAATTTTCAAACCTTTAAAGTTTCTTTTGGGACAACTTATGCTTTTCCATTCATGCTTCTAAAAACTCAATTTTCAACCAAAACTTTAAATATGTTTTTCAAAAGACAGCTTATTAAAAAATTATGTAAAAATTATCATTCAAACATATATTATTTTTTATTGACTGTTTTTTCTAATAATGAAGAAACAGTCAAAAACTCCCCCAAACAAAGCCTCTACAAATGATATTTTATATAGTTTAAAAATGTCAGAGTTTGGTAGCTTTTGAAACTGCTATAAAATTAAAATTTTTTGTTTTGCAGCAGTTAAGACAATCACTAATTAAAAATAAAAGAACTACAGGGGCTTAAATTGTTGTTAAGTGCTAAGGCATCTCCAACTGAAAATCCCATTTTTTCACTCTAAAATGTCATAAAATTTTCAAAATGCAGTAGTTCATCTCAATTGAACTTTTTTTTGCGCCCTTATTTGCGAAGGTAACCATCTCTCTCCTATTTCGCACATTTCCTGCGAAGCTAAGCAGTGTGTGAATGCGTAGGTGAACAATCCGACCTCAATATTGAGGTCGCACTGTTCACCTACCAATTTTTGGCATAAGATTTGGAGTTCGAATACAGTGATTCACGGACAGCATACAATGATATTTAGTTATGTTGAAGATGATCTACCTACAAATTTTACACACTTCAATGGATTAAAATATCCACAATTCTGTAAATCACCGCCAAAAAAAGAGAAAATCTCGATTGACTTTTAAATTATTGCGATTTCATCAAAGTTAATGGAATCGATTATGTAGATATCAAACAATATCTCATTCCCGCACAGGCGATATTACAACTAATTAACCATACAAAACACCTGTTCTCTTTTTCTTACAACAATTTTATTAAAAAGAAGAAGAAAAAATCTGGCTAAAGACGATCAAAGATCGATTTCAGGGAATGAGTGATGTTGGTGGTATGAGACATATGGTGTTAATGCTCGGGTTTGCAGATGGTTGGGGCGGTACCAAAAAGCCAGGTCTGGAACCCAAAAACCTTCGAGGAAGATCCCGATGAACTCCGACCACAACTCCATCTGATGAAATTTGAAAACCAAAGAAAGATAAAGAAAGCAAAGAAAGCAGCAGAGGAAGAAAAAAGAGGAACAGGAAGAAGAACTACCTGCTTCTATTTTGTAAGAAGATAATAAGATGATTAAGCAACACGTAATCTTAGCAATTAGTTTCTTAGAACCCATGGGGAGAGAGAGAGAGAGAGAGAGAGAGAGAGAGATGGTCGGAAGACTTCATGAGTTGAGCAGCATATATAGTTGTAGTTATAACAGAAGAGCTAGAAGTTAATTTGTTCTTGTTATTAACATGCTTTTGCAGGAACAGCTAGCATATATACAATTTTTATATTTGAGTGAGAAAAACTTTGGTGATGCCAGATGTCGAGAATATATGAGGCAGTAGGGCAGAAGAATAAAGTAATGTACATAAATTTGGCACATTAACAGATAATTGAGAAGAAAAACACAAGAAATTTTTTTACATGGGAAATCCGAAAAGTGAAAAACCGTGGGGTCTAGCCCATATGAGAAAATTCCACTCAGATTGAGTGAATTACAAAGCTTGATTTGCCCCTTTACTTGGAGAAGGTAGAATTACTATAGATTGGAGAATCAAGTAGAAGTCTGTCGATGGTAGACGAATGGATGGAAGTTTGGCAATGATCGATGACGGGCAGAAGTAAGACAGTAGTCGGGAAAAACTCTAAGAGTGGTCGATGAATGGTTGGAAGTCTGACGATGGTCGACAAACAGGTGGAAGTCCGACGGTGGTCTGGAAGAACTTCAACGGTGGTCGATGAACGGGCGGAATTCTGGTGGTGGTCGACGAACAGGCGAGAGTCTGATGGTGGTCAGGAAGAACTACGGCGGTGGTCGGCGATAAGTAAGCTCCCAAATTCTTCCATTATTTTCTTCCTTTCTTCCATCTTCTTTTCTTCCCTTTTCATGTGAAGAATGATGGTCTATTTATAATTTTTTTGGAGCGGTGTGACTTGTAAATATGGGGAGGATCGAGGGCATGTTGGAGTGATTTGAATGGACGACCAATATTGACCCCCTTGATCGTGGATTGTTTACTGGTAGTTTTTTTTTTTTGGTATTAATGTATAAGAATTTGATGATCTTAGGCTCGTTGGATTCTTCTCGTCAAGCTGCTCGATTCAACAATAAGCATGTCATGTTTATAATTCGTTTGATAATCTAAATTATGATTTTAACTCTCTGAATATGCTTTGGACCCTTGATTTGGGCTCAAATCATATTGATTTTGGTGTCATTCGATTTGTCTTTTCCAGACGTTCAATTCAACTGTAAGTTTGCTGAAATCTGAGTTTGGATGGTCCCAAATTTAATTTTAAAGCTTTCAATCAATTTTTACCTCGAGATTCATGCCCGACTAGAATAAAGTTTTTATGATATATCAGTTGCCTCCTATTTTTTGAGGTACAAGCTCCAAAAGTTCAAAAATACATATTATAACTTTTGAAAAATTATTGAATCGAAATTATCAATTCAAATCATGCAATATATATGCCTCTTGAAAGACATTATAGATCTCCACTCGCTATTATGAATTGAATAATATGTCTTGGGTTGTGAATTGTGTTAACGGATATGAACAAAGATTGAGATTTGATGTGTAGCCTTGTACAGCTGTAACTTTCTGTTATACAACATGTGCGGAGGTCATTTACAAAACCTCTATATATACACTATATAGCCTTTGTTCTTCTTCTTCTCCGCTCCCTGCCGTCTTCGTAACCATGGCCGAATCTAGACCTATCAATTTCGGGTTACGGGTCGGGTCAACTCGAACCCGAAACTGACCCGGCACTATTCGGGTTCGGGTCGACCCTACCCGTTTTTCAATACGGGTCAATTTTCTAGACCCGAACCCGGCCCGCTTCGGGTTCGGGTCAACCCGACCCGACCCGCGGACTTGCGCGGAACGGCCTCGCCGCCGCTGGAATTCACGCGAAACGGCCTCGCCAGTCGCCGCCGTTGGATTTCGCGCAGAACGGACTCGCCGCCACTAGATTTCGCGTGGAACGGCCTCGCCGCCGCTGGACTTCGCGCGGACGCGGCGTGAAAAGGCGCCTAGCCGCCTGGGGGCTGGGGATGCGACCCGCGAGTCTGCGACCGTCGACCAGCCTGGCTCGACCGCTCGAGGCAGCGGATGCGGGGGCCAACGGAGTGCGGGCAGCGGGCAACTCGGGCTAGGGGCCTGGGGCAGATGGCAAGGGGCAAGGGCGGGAATCAAAATTTTTTAAATTAAACGGGTTTTCGGGTTGACCCGGCAACCCGTCGGGTCAACCCGAACCCGACCCATTTTTGCAAACGGGTCGGTTTTTCGGACCCGAACCCGACCCGCTTCTGGTTCGGGTCAACCCTAACCCGAAAATTCCGGGTCGGGTTCGGATCGGGTTTTCAGGTCGGGTCCAATATTGACAGGTCTAGCCGAATCTTCAGTTTCCACCCCCTCGATTGATTCAACCTCCACCATTGTTTTGATCACTATACCACCTCAACGTAAATTCTTGATGAATAACATTAAGAATCTTTTTCCTAACTCCCTAGCGACAAACAACTATCCTCTATGGTGCTCTTAGACAGAAAAAGTCTTCACTGCCAGTGGATTCAAAGGTTTTGTTGATGGTACTCTTCCATGCCCTCCTCCCAATGTCACCTTTGCCGGATCGTCTGCCTCCCGCACTTCGCCTACTCACGAGATCTGGAACCTCACAGATCAACATCTAGCTGCCGCATTATATTATGTGATCTCTCCTTGAATCTTACCCTACGTTCTTGATCTAACTCACTGTCACGACATATGGACTAACCTCACACATCGTATTCAAGCTACAACATGATCAATAATCATTCAACTAAAGAACGAACTGCATCACCTCTCCAAAGGTGAGAAATCCATGCGCAGTAAAATCAAAGGTCGATGCGATCCAAGCTACCGGGCACACTATTGATCAAGAAGATGTGATCCTCTACACGCTGAACGGTCTTCTATCCTTCTACCAGTTGTTCAAAATGGTGATTCACACGAATCTTCAACCCTTAAATCATGATGACCTCTATAGCTTATTATGCAGCGAAGAACACATCTTACTTCAAGAATCCACAAAAGATTTTCAATCGCTGCAACTGACGGACAACTCCGTTGCTCATGCGGCAACTCGTGCTCAAGGTCGAGGACGGCACAACTCATACCGCGGCAACCGGGGTTGTCATCAATCTTCTTCTACCGTACCATTCACGGAGACAAAAACTCATATCGCAATATTGTATGTCAGATTTGCAACAAAATGGGACACTCTGCTCTTCGGTGCTGTTATAGAACGAATCCAACCTACTCCAACACTCAGACCAACTCTACATTGTTCTCCGCACAAGACAACACTCGCCAGGCTTATTGGTTTCTTGACGATGGTGCTTCCTCTCACCTCACTACTGATCAGTCACAACTGAGCTCAACCAAACCCTACTCTGGTTCCTCTTAAGTAATTCTTGGGAATGGTCAACATCTTCCGATACATAATATAGTCAAAGGATTACTGCCTACTCCCATAGGTAATCTTTATCTCAATAAACTACATCATGTCCCCAATCTATCATTTAATTTTCTTTCCGTTCATCAGCTAACCTCCGATAACGATTGTGTTGTTTCTTTTTCGTCTCATGGATATCAAATTAAGGATTCAAAGACTCCTTCATAACTTTAAGGATAGATTTTTCAAATCCTTAAAGTTTCCTTTGGGACAACTTATGATTTCTCCTTCATGCTTCCAAAAACTGAATTTTCAACCCGGACTTTAAATATGATTTTAAAATGACAGCTTTTTAAATATATAATTTTAAAAAAAATTATGCAAAAATTATCATTCACACATTATCTTTTATTGACCATTTTTTCTAATAATAAAGAAACAATCAAAAACTCTCCAAACAAAGCCTCTACAAACGATATTTTATATAGTTTAAAAATGTCACAGTTTGGTAAATTTTAAAACTGCTATAAAATTAAAAATTTCTGTTTTGCAGCAGTTAAGACAATCGCTAAGTAAAAATAATAGAACTACAGGGGCTTAAATTGTTGTTAAGTGCTGAGGCATCTCCATCTGAAAATCCCATTTTTTCACTCTAAAATGTCATAAAATTTCAAAATGCAGTAGTTCATCTTCAATAGAACTTCTTTTTTTGGCGCCCTTCTTTGCGAAGGTAACCATCTCTCTCCTATTTCGCACGCTTCCTGCGAAGCTAAGCAGAGTGCGAATGCCTAGGTAAACAATCCGACCTCAATATTAACGTCGCACTGTTCACCTACCAATTTTTGGCATAAGATTTGGAGTTCGAATACAGTGATTCGCGGACAGCATTCAATGATATGTAGTTATGTTGAAGATGATCTACCTACAAATTTTACACCCTTCAATGGATTAAAATATCCACAATTCTGTAAATCGCCGCCAAAAAAAGAGAAAATCTCGATTGACTTTTAAATTATTGCGATTTCATCAAAGTTAATTGATGAATCGATTATGAAGATATCAAACAATATCTCATTCGCGCACAGGCGATATTACAACTAATTAACCATACAAAACACCTCTTCTCTTTTTCTCACAACAATTCTATTAAAAAGAAGAAGAAAAAATCTGGCTAAAGACGATCAAAGATCGATTTCAGGGAATTAGTGATGTTGGTGGTATGAGACATATGGTGTTAATGCTCGGGTTTGCAGATGGTTGGGGCGGTACCAAAAAGCTTGGTCTGGAACCCAAAAACCTTCGAGGAAGATCCCGATGAACTCCGACCACAACTCCATCTGAAGAAATTTGAAAACCAAAGAAAGATAAAGAAAGCAAGCAAGCAGCAGAAGAAGAAAAAAGAGGAGGAACAGGAAGAAGAACTACCTGCTTCTATTTTGTAAGAAGATAATAAGATGATTAAGCGCGCAACACATAATCGTAGCAATTAGTTTCTTAGAACCCATGGCGAGAGAGAGAGAGAGAGAGAGAGAGAGAGAGAGAGAGAGAGAGAGAGAGAGAGAGAGAGAGAGAGAGAGATGGTCGGAAGACTTGAGCAGCATATACAGTCGTAGTTATAACAGAAGAGCTAGAAGTTCATTTGTTCTTGTTATTAACGTATGTTTTTGCAGAACAGCTAGCATATATACAATTTTTATATTTGAGCGAGAAGAACTTTGCTGCGGGAGAGAATATATGAGGCAAATAGGTTGGAAGAATAAAGCGTATTATTATTCATGTACATATATTCGGCATATCAATAGATATATGAGAGAGAAAAATACTAAAAACTTTTTTGCGTCGAAAACCCGCAAAGTGAAAAATCATAGGTTCTAGCCCATATGAGAAAATTTCACTCAGTTTGAACGAATTATAAAGCTTGATTCGCCTCTTTACTTGGAGATGACGGTGGAATTTTATACAATAGATTGGAGAATCAGGCAAAAGTCTAGCGATGGTCGACGAATAAGTGGAAGTTCGACGATGATCGATTAACTGGCGGAAGTCTGACAGTGGCCAGGAAGAACTCCAATAGTGGTCGATGAATGGTTGCAAGTCCGACATTGGTAGACGAATAGGTGGAAGTTTGGCATTGGTCTGGAAGAAATCCAACAGTGGTCGATGAATGGGCGAATGTCCGATGGTGGTTGATAAACTTGCGGGAGTCCGTCAAGAAGAACTCAGACAGTGGTCGGCAACAAGTAAGATCTCAAATTCTTCCCTTCTCTTCTTCCTTTCTTCCCTCTTCATGTGAAGAATGGGACGGCTATTTATAGCTTGTTTTGAGTTGTGTGACTTGTAAATTTGGAGAGGATCGAGGGCATGTTTGAGTGATTTGAATGGACGACCAATATTAACCCCCTTCATCGTGGATCATTTACTGGTAGTTTGAATGTCTTAATGATATTAGAATTTGACGATCTTAGGCTTGTTGATTCCTTCTCGTCGAGCCACTCTATTCAACTATAAGCATGTCATGTTTATAATTGGTCTGCGTGGCATAAAAATTGCGGGAGATTAGAGGAAGGGGGCCTCGGTTGTAAAACTATGTACGATACTGCTATTGCTTTTTCCCATAAATTGTGGTTTTCGTTTCGTTCCAATGCTAGTTTATGGGCTAAGTATATGAATGTTAAATATTGTAGCAAGTTGCATCCTATTTTTGGATTTTGCAAGTCAACTGACTCTAGAACTTGGAAAAGGCTGTGTAGTATCAAAGGGAATGCTGAAAATTACATTCATTGGGGGTTGGGTAAAGGTGACATAAGTTTTTGGCATGATAACTGGTTGGGCATTTCTTCCATTGATGCCTATTTAAACACTTCCACTTTGGAGGTTGTTAAAGTTTCTTCTTTCTTTCTTATTCTTTCTACCTTATCTTCTAATGGGAAGTTTAAATTGCAAAATATGTGGGATAATTTCCGTTGCATTAATGCTAAATCTCCTATTTTTGAGTCTATTTGGCATAGTTCCTTCCCGATCACTTACTCTACCTTTGCTTGGCGGTGTATTAAAGGTTTTGTCCCGGTGGACAACAAAATTCAAAGTAAAGGTATTTCTCTGGTTTCGAAATGTTATTGTTGTTGTCAGTGTGAGGACATTGATCACCTGTTCGTTAATGGTTTGATTGCTACCAAAGTTTGGAGTTATTTTAATAATATTTCTGATAAAAACTACATGTATATTGATTCTCTTAACTTAATGTTTCATAATTGGTGTCATTCCAAAAAAGGGCATTTATTTAATCTGATCCCCATTCTCATTATTTGGTATATCTGGAATTCTAGAAATCAGGCTAAGCACGAGAATTGTTAGGTGGATGCTATTTCTATTATTGAAAAGGTTAAAAGTAAAGTTCTTCAGCTTTTTAATTGCAACATCCTATCTGTTAAAACTTTTTATAGATGCAGACATTTGGCTGCTTACTTTGGGATTAAACTGGAGGTTGTCTCTGTGTTTATAGATGATACTTTTGTGTACTGGAGAAAACCTAAACTTCCTTTTGTTAAGCTTAATACGGATGGTTCCGTGGGTGTTTTGAAAGCAGGTGCTGGGGGAGTTATTAGGGATTACTGTGGTGATTTGCTGGCTGCCTTTGCCTCTCCTTTGCAAACCTCTGATGTTATTTCTGCCGAGCTCAATGCTTTACTTCTGGGCTTAGATTTGTGCATTAAATATGGGTACAATGATGTGTGGGTTGAATTAGATGCTCTTTTTATTGTTCAAAGTATTACAGAGGGGGCTACTGGTAATGCTAACTATTTTTATCTGCTTAGAAAGGTTAAAAATAGAATAAAGGAGATGAATGTTACTATATCGCATATTTATATGGAAGGAAATGGTTGTGCCGATTGGCTTGCCAATTGGGGATCTACTCTTCATGATTTTGCTGAATTGAATATTTCGAATTTAGATCCTGTTTTGAGGGGTATCCTGCGTATTGATGAGGCGTCTCTGCCTTATGTTAGACCTGGATGATGTGCTTTTTCCCGTCTCTCCTTTGGCTGGGTTGGTCTCTGGTTTCTGCATCTCCTTTACTGCTTCCTGTTATTTCTTGTTTGGTGATTAGTCTTATGCAGCTGTTGTTAGGTGTTTTTATTGATGTGTTGTTTCCGATTCTGCTTAATCTGGGTGTGCTGTTCATCTGGAGCTTGTTATTCATGAAGAAGTTTGGGGTGTGGTGGCACCATAAAATGAACGGCCTGTTTCTTACTCTTTACTGGATTTGGGTTTTAATGAGGAAGTGGGGGGTTTTTACTATTGCTGGGAAGAGAGACTGGTTTGCTGATATTGAGGTTTTTTGTCTTGGCTGTGGTTATCTCATCATTTTTTGGAATATTCCTTGCAGGTTTTATATCAAATTTCATGATCAGTGCTCAAATGTCCGCAACGTATACTCTCTCTGTGTTTTCAATTTCTATTTTGGCTTGCTTAGTATTTTTTGCAGGAGATCTGAGCTGAATGGGAAATTTGCGTATCTCCTTTTTTGGGTGCTGATTTTTCTCAGCCCGACTAGTTTTTTATGCTTTTATTGTATTATTAGAAAAAGGATCTACCGGCTCTTAGGTTTTATTTTCCTTTTTAATCTTGTAGCTCTTTGGAGCAGTAGTGAGCTGGTGGATCCTTCTAACGACCTTCACTACAGGAAAATCACTTATTACCGGCGGAATTTTCCGGCGGCTTTCCGGCGGTCAAATTTCTGGCGGCTTTCCGGCGGCGTTCCGGCGGTTTTTGATGGCTTATTTCATACAAAAATTTCCGGCGGCTTTCCGGCGGCTTTCCGGCGGTTTTCCGACGGCTAATTTCCCCGCGAAATTTTGCAACGGCTAATTTCCCGCAAAATTATCCCGCGGAATTTTCCGACGGCTTTCCGGCGGCTTTCCGACGGATTACCGGCGGCTTTACATAACTAGTTTATTTTAATTATCAATTAAAATAAAAATTTTAAATTAATAATGTTTAATTATAATATTCAGACTTGTTTAATATAAATAAAAAAATACTTAGTTTTAACAGTTTTGCAGAAACGGCGCATTGGTCAGGGAGCGGGCAGCGGGTGAGGAGGTCCACGGTTCGAAACTCAGCGAAGACAGCGCGGGAGCGGGTTCGTTGGCGCACTCGGGCTCGCCTGGCTCACGCGAGCGCGGTCCGACGCGGTCTGGTCCGGCGCGACCCAAAGCCTGGCGCGACCGCCCGCCGGAGCGGGTTGCTGGCGTGCCGCCGGAGCCGCCGGGGAGCGGTTTCAGCGGGAGCAGATTCTGTTTTTTTTTTTTTTATTTCAACCGGCGGTTTTTGACCGCCGGCAAACCGCCGGATTTTTTTGCCGCCGGAAAACGCCGTCGGAAATTATTTTCCTACGCCGTTTTTTCCGGCGGCCCGAAAGCCGCCGGAAAATTAAAAAACCGCCGGAAATTGCTCAAATTCCGCCGGTAAAAGCCGCCGGAAGTGGGTGATTTTCCTGTAGTGCTTGTAACTGATCTTGTTATTAACGCGTAGGCCCCTACTAGTGGGTTTTAATTTAAAAAAAAAATGTCATGTTTATAATTCATTTGGTAATGCAAATTATGATTTGAACTCTCTGAATATGCTTTGAACCCTTGATTTGGGCTCATTTGGGCTCGAATTAGAATGATTTTGGTGTCGTTGGGTTCATCTTTTTTAAGACATTTAGTTCGAATGTAAGTTTGCTGAAATCGGAGTTTTGATAGTCCCAAATTTAATTTTGGAAGCTTTCAATCAAATTTTGCCTCAAGATTCATGCCCGATCAAAATAATATTTTTATGATGTATCAGCTAACCCTTTATTTTTGGACGTCGAAACTCCAAAAGTTCATTAATATGTACTTTTGTATAATTATTGAATCAAAATTATCAATTCGATCAAATCATGCAATATGTATATATGCTTTTTGGAAGGTATTACAGATCTCCGTTCGCTATTATGAATTGAATAATATGTCTTGGATTGTGAATTGAACATTGCTTGAAAATTGAAATTTTAAATTATATTAATTACTATTCCCATCATCGATAGTTATACATATAAATTTATTCAATTCCTCTTCAACCCTTGATATATCGCATTTTCTAAAAATGTTTCTATAAATTTGATCAAACTCAATGTTTGACTTACCAAATCAATGAGGCAAATTTTTAATTTATCTTTGGGCACATTCACATTGAACACGAGTCATCCAAAAAACAGACAGTTCAAAAATTATATATAAATTATGAAATATATGTGTACATTCTTATAAAACAAAACATACACAAATGAGATTATGCTCATATTTGATTCCTAATTAAGTAAAAAAGTTTTGGTAAAATCAACTGAACTTAAATAAATTATCAAGCCTAATATTTATTTAAAATTAAAATTTTTATGAAATTTTGAGATTAATTAAATCATAACAGATGAATGTCATCTCATAAAATATGAAATATGTTTTGTTAAAAAATTGTGAAATTTATATTATATAAAATGTTAAATGACAACCATCTCAAACTCTCGTATGATGTGAGACTAAAAAAGTTGCATGAATATTATATGAGCTTGAATGTTAGTTTGGGCTTCATTGAGCCATGAATTTGGGTGGGTTAGGCCACATTTGTTCTTATTAAACATTTGTGAATTTAATACTATATATTTATATATTGTATTAAAATTTTAAATTTGTTATAATGTATATTATAAGAATCTCATTTATTATCACAATAATTAAATGTAAAATTTAATTATAATTAAATTATTAGATATTCATAAATATAATATAACTAAACTATATGTCTTTATAATTTAATTATAGAATATAATTATATTCATCATTTCAATTTAATTTAATTATTTAATAATTTAGTTAATATTTTGGCACTTTTGCCAATGAGGTCTTTTTGCATCCAATAAGAATCAAAATATCAGTATTAACAATTATAAATAAATCAATGTGATCGATATCAAAGAGACTTTGATTAGAGAAAAATGAAAGAGCTTAGAGCATTGACAAATATTATGATTGAATATTTTCGTCAAATCACCACCGCTTGTTTGTCGTTGCGTAACTTTTACCATCATATGTTCATTGTCGAGCCAACGCCATCGGATTGACATTGCCTAATTATCATTTTCTAATCTCCATCGTCGAACCGCAATTATTCAACCTTTGCAGTCGGACAACCATCGAATGATCATCATCGTTGGACTACGTACGTACCACCACTTGACCATCATTGTTAAATCGTCATAATTAGACCACTATAATTTAGTCTCGATAATTCGAATGATTATTATGCCTTATCACATAAGCAATATTTTCCATCATTCACACATGAGGCTAAGTTGAGAATCCATGCTCTTGTAATTAACCTCATCTTATTCAATTTAACAGATAGACAAATATTTATAACCAATGCTCAAAATCATTTCAATAGGATCATATCTCATGGTTTATCTCTTTTGGGGTTTTTCACATAAATCATGTGAAAATCTTCTATGTATGCGTACGGATTCTTATGAATACTAAAATGAGATTAATTTCATAATCTACTCCTTTAAATTTTCCTTTATGCAACAATTATTAAATTAAATGTGTATTTGATTTACTTTGTTATTAACATTTACTATTTATTAGTTTCATGTCAACTAATTATTTGGCTAAATAGACTTTTCAAATCTTTAGATTTTTTTGGGGACAATTTATGCTTTTCCGTTCATGCTTTTAAAAGCTCAAATTTCAACCAGAACTTTACATATGCTATTCAAAAAACAGCTTTTTTAATATATTATTTAAAAAATTATGCAAAAATTATCATTCAAACATATATACTTTATTTTTTAATGACCATTTTTCTAATAATAAAGAAACAGTCAAAAACTCCCCAAACAAAGCCTCTACAAACGATATTTTATGTACAAGTTTAAAAATGTCACAGTTTGGTAGCTTTTAAAACTGCTATAAATAGGGGTGTCAATTTCGAGTCACGGGTCGGGTTCGGGTCGAACCCAGAACTGACCCGGGTTCAAACGGGTCGACCCTAACCCGACCCGGGAAGATCGACAAACGGGTCGGAAAACCGAACCGGACCCGACCCGGCGGGTTGCCGGGTTGACCCGACCCGACCCAGTTTGGGTTGCCGGCGCCGGAACGACGGCGGGGGAAGCGAGCGCTGCGGGCGGACGCGAGCCGGGACAGCGCGGGCGCGGTCGGGCGCGCTGGGCACGCGGGTGCGGGTGCGGGGGCGGCGCGAGCAGCGTGGGCGGGCGCGCGGCGGGCAGCGGGCAGAGGCGGGATTCGAAATTTTTCGAATTAAACGGGTTCGCGGGTTGACCCGGCAACCCGTTGGGTCAACCCGAACCCGACCCGTTTTTTAAACGGGCCAATTTCTGGAACCCGAACCTGACCCGTTTTGAAATCGGGTCGGGTTCAACCCGGATTTTCCGGGTCGGGTCCAGGTCGGATTTTCATGTCGTGTCAAATATTGACACCCCTAGCTATAAAATTAAAAATTTCTGTTATGAGACAATTAAGACAATCACTAATTAAAAATAATAATAGAATTACAGGGGCTTAAATTGTTGTTAAGTGCTGAGGGCATCTCCAACTAAAAATCTCATTTTCCACTCTAAAATGTCGTAAAACTTCAAAATGTGATACTTCATCTTAAATGGAACTCTATTTTTCTTTTTTCGCGCCCTTCTTTGCGAAGGTAACCATTTCTCTCATGTTTCGTGCACTTCCTGCAAAGCTAAGCAGAGTGCAAAGGTAATCGATTTTTTTTGCGTAGGTGGATAGTCCATGCCAATATTGACTTCGCAATGTTCACCTACCGATTTTTGGTGTGAGATTTGGAATTCCAATTAATACAAAGATTCACAGACAACATACTATGACATATAGTTCAGTCGAAGATGGAGTTTCTTTGGAGAGCTCGAGGAGCAGAGATTTTGATGAAGATTTCTCTTCTTCTTCTTCTTTATTGAAGAAATCCATTTGGCTTTAGAAAACACCATGGCTCTGCGAAGGGAAGAAGGCAATCAAATTCACCAAGTCCTTTGATGATGCTCGCAAAGATTGATCGGTTGCAGGATTCAACCCTAATGGTCAAGCTCTGATCCCACAGGCTTTCATGCCAAGTCTGACAATCCAAGAACAACAACAGAAACCTTCTTCTAAGATGGCTCAAATAGATCCACCAAGACTTAGTACTTCAAAAATGGGGTCTCACAGTCATACTGATAAGGGAAATGTTCATCACAAACCTCCATCTTTGCCTAAGTTTGGTGGCTGGGATGAATCCGGTCAGAAAGATGAGTATACTGTCATATTTACTGAAGTTAAGGAGAAGAAGCAGACTGCAGCAAGTCAGTTGCCAGCACTTCCAACAAATACAGCAAGCTCTAACAAAAACAAGAAGGATGACCACAAAACATCATCAATGAAACTTTGCTGCTTCTGTTCATAAGCTGGAGATGAAGGCTGATAGTTCTCTCTGAAGATAAAAGCCTCAGAGGCTCTTTGTTATTATGAAAAGTTTAGATGGGTTAAATTTGTACTTAAATTGGATCAGAAAATAAGGAATATGAAATCAGAAAAGTTTCTGGTAATGTATTCTATATTTAACATTTAATATATAAATATATATATATATATAGTTCAGTCGAAGATGATCTAACTACAAATTTTACAAACTTCAGGATTAAAATCTCCACAATTCTGTAAATCACCGCCAAAAAAGGAGAAAATCTTGATTGACTTTTAAATTATTGCGATTTCATCAAAGTTAATTGAATCGAATCGATCATGCAGATATCAAACAATGTCCCATTCGCGCACAGGAGATATTACAACTAATTAACCATACAAAACACCTGTTCTCTTTTTCTTACAACAATTTTATTAAAAGGAAGAAGAAAAAATCTGCCTAAAGACGATCAAAGATCGATTTCAGGGAATGAGTGATGTTGGTGCTATGAGACCTATGTTGTGAATGATCGGGTTTGCAGATGGTTGGGGCGGTACAAAAAAGCCAGGTCTGGAACCCAAAAACCTTCGAGGAAGATCCCGATGAACTCCGATCACAACTCCAACTGAAGAAATTTGAAAACCAAAGAAAGATAAAAAAAAGTAAGCAAGCAGCAGAAGAAAAAAAAAGAGGAGGAACAGGAAGAAGAACTACCTGCTTCTATTTTGTAAGAAGAAAATAAGACGATTAAGCAACACACAATCGTAGCAATTAGTTTCATAGAACCCATAGAGAGAGAGAGAGAGAGAGAGAGAGAGAGATGGTCGGAAGACTTCATGAATTGAGCAGTATATATAGTCGTAGTTATAATAGGAGAGCTAGAAGTTTATTTGTTCTTGTTATTAACGTTTGTTTTTTAAGAAGAATAAAGCGTCTTATTAATATATATATATATATATATATATATATATATATATAGCACACCAACATATAATTGAGAGAGAAAAATACAAGAAATGTTTTTACTTCAAAAATCCGGAAAGCGAAAAATCATGGGGCCTAGCCCATATGAGAAAATTTCATTAAGTTTGAATAAATTATAAAACTTGATTCACCCATTTACTTGGAGACGGTGGAATTACAATAGATTGGAGAATCAGGTAGAATTCTGACGATGGTAGATGAATGACTGAAAGTTCGGCGATGATCGATGAACGGGTGGAAGTATGCAGTGGTCGGCAAGAATTCTAACTGTGGTCGTTGAATGGTTGGAAGTTCGGCAATGGTCGACGAATAGTTGGAAGTCCGACGGTGGTTTGGAATAACTCCAATGGTGGTCGATGAATGGGTGGAACTCCGTTGGTGGTCGATGAATAAGCGGGAGTTCGACGATGGTCAGGAAGAACTCCGTTGGTGGTGGGTGACAAGTAAGCTCCCAAATTTTTTTCCTTAACTTCTTCCTTTTCACTTTTTCTCCCCTCCTCATGTGAAGAATGAGGGGCTATTTATAATTTTTTTGGAGTGGTGTGGCTTGTCAATATGGGGAGGATCGAGGACATGTTGGAGTGATTTGAATGGACGACTAATATTGACCCCCTTGATCGAGGATCATTTACTGTTAGTTTGAATGTGTTAATGATATTAGAATTTGACGATCTTAGGCTTGTCGGATTCTTCTCGTCGAGCCGCTTGATTCAACTATAAACATGTCATGTTTAGAATTCATTTGGTAATCCAAATTATGATTTGAACTCCCTGAATATGCTTTGGACCCTTGATTTGGGCTCATTTGAGCTTGAATTAGACTGATTTTGGTGTCGTTATGTTCGTATTTTCAATCGAGACGTTCAATTCAATAGTAAGTTTGCCGAAATCGGAGTTTGGATGGCCCCAAGTTTAATTTTGAAAGCTTCCAATTAAATTTTGAATCGAGATTCGCACCCGATCAGAATAATTTTTTATGATATATCAGTTGCTCCTTTATTTTCGGACGTCGAAGCTCCAAAAGTCCATAAATACATATTATAACTTTTGAGAAATTATTGAATTGAAATTATCAATTCAAATCATGCAATATGTATGCTTCTCGGAAGACATTACATATCTCCACTCGCTACTATGAATTGAATAATGTCTTGGGTTGTGTATTGATCATTGCTTGAATTTTTTAATTATATTAATTAATCTTTTAATTATTTTATTTACTATTCTCATCATCAATAGTTATACATATAAATTTATTCAATTCCTCTTCAACCCTAAATTGAAATATCACATTTTCTAAAAATGTTTTTATAAATTTGATCAAACTCAATGTTTGACTTACCAAATCAATGAGGCAAAATTTTAAATTATATTTCAGCACATCCACATTGAACATGAATCATTCAAAAAACAGCCAATTCAAAAATTTTATATAAATTATAAATTATATGTATACGTTCTTATTAAACCAAACATACTCAAATGAGATTATGCTCATATTTGATTCCATATTAAGTAAAAAGTTTCGGTAAAATCAACTGAACTTAAATAAATTATCAAGCCTAATATTTATTTTCCTCGCAGCTTTATCCATTTAAATGATTTATGTAATTACATATATAATGCTTATCTCGCACAGGATTTTTCTATTAGGCTATATTAATACTCATAGCTGAAAAAAGACTTTTAATCAAAGGTAGAAGCAAGGCTTTAAAAATCAAATCGGACCGATGACCAGCTCAACCATGAACTCCGATTCAGTCCAATTTTAAAACCGGCTTTACAATGAATCGGCCTCAACCAAACTAAACCAACAGTTTAACTGGTGAACCAATCTAAGTTAAAAAGAACCAACATGTTCTATAATTTTTTTATTATAAATAAAGTATAAAAATATATTTTACTTTATTATATTTTTAAAATTACAATTTTTATTAAATATTGAGATTAATTATAACATAATATATGTATGTCAATTCGTAAAATATGTTTTATTTAAAAAGTCTGAACTTTACATTATATAGAGTGTTAAAAGACAACCATCTGAAACTCCCCATGATGTGGGACTAAAAAAGTTGTATGAATATTACATGAGCTTGAATAATAGTTTGTGCTTTTTATTGGGCCATGAAATTGGGTTGGTTGGTTCATATTTGTTCTTATTAAACATTTTTAAATTTAATATTATAAATTTATATATAATTATATTAATTTTTTTTAATTTGTTATAATGTATATTATAATAATCTCATTTATTATTACTATAATTAAATATAAAAATTAATTATAATTAAATTATTATATATTTATAAGTATAATATGATTAAACTATATGTCTTTATAATTTAATTATAATATATAATTATATTTATCATTTTAATTTAATTTAATTATTTAATTATTTAGTTAATATTTTGGCTCTTTGGCCAATGAAGTATTTTGGTACTTTGGCCAGTAAGAATAAAAATATCACTCTTAAAAACTATAAATATGCCATTGTGATATATATCATAGAGACTTTGAGAAAAAAAAATGAAAGAGCTTAGAGCCTTAGAGCATTGACACATTATTGTTGAGTATTATCGTTAAATCACCACCACTTGCTTGTCGTAGCATAACTTTCCCCGTCGTATGATTGTTGTCGGGCCAACGCCATCGGATTGCCACTGCATGATTATCATTTTCTAATCTCCATCGTCGAGCTGCCATTATTTGACCTTTGCAGTTGGGTACATCCATCGTCTGATCACTATCGTTGGACTATGTAGTATTGCCCGACCATTATTTTGAATCATTATAATATGACCACTATAATTTAGCCTTGATGATTCGAATGCCTTTTTGCATGAGTAATATTTTCCACCAATTTACACATGAGACTAAGTTGAGAGTCCATACTCTTGTAACCTCATCTTATCCGATTTAAAAGATCGACAAATATGTATAACATATGCTAGCATAGCAAAATCATTTCAATAGGATCAGATCTCATGATTTTTGTATTTTGGGGTTTTCCAAATAAATCATGTGAAAATCTTTTATCTATGTGTAAGGAATCTTATGCAACACTAAAATGAGATTAATTTCATAATCTACTTGTTGCATCCTGGAATATTCGCGGCGGTAGAGAAATATAACGTTTAACGTCTTAGCTTTATTTGAAGATCCAACATGCATACATATAGAAGAGAGGGGCGGTATTAATAAGAGACACCAATATTTTTACTTGAAAAATCTCGAAAGGGGAAAACCCAAGGGGCCTGACCCAGTTTAAATGATTCCACTATTATTTGCAGTCGATTACAAATGAAGCCCTTCCTTGGGGGAAGGAGGGCTTCGCTCGATGCAATAATTATACATCATATAACGTGTATTACATGGTGGGACTTGAATGAATCAATATTGATATGTTTGTTTGGTCGGAAGGATCGTTGTCTGACGACGGAGGTTGGAAGGACGGTGTTTGGTAGAAGTCCAGTGTCGGATAAAAGTCTGATGAAAGTCCAACGATGGGTAGAAGTCTGATGTCAGGTAGAGGTTCAGCATCAGGTAGAAGTCCAACAAAAGTCCAATGACAAGAGGAAGTCCAGCTAGCATCGGGTATGAATCATGTGACGGGCGAAAATCCGGCGTTGGTTAGAAATCCATCGATGGACAAAAGTCCAGTGTCGGATAAAAGTCCGATGAAAGTCCGACGACGGGCAAAAGTCCGGCATCAAGTAGAAGTCCGACGACGTGCAGAAGTCTGGTGACGGGCGGAAGTCCGCTGACAAGCATAAGTCTAACATTGAGTAGAAATCTAACAACAGCCAGAAATTCGACGTTGTGTAGAAATCGGTCGACGAAGATATTAGAACTAATTAACGATACAAAATATCTGTTCTCTTTTTCTCACAACAATTTTATTAAAAAGAAGAAGAAAAAATCTTGCTAAAAACGATCAAAGATCGATTTCAGGGAATAAGTGATGTTGGTGGTATGAGACCTATGTTGTGAATGATCGGGTTTGCAGATGGTTGGGGCGGTAATAAAAAGCCTGGTCTGGAACCCAAAAACCTTCGAGGAAGATCCTGATGAACTCCGATCACAACTCCATCTGAAGAAATTTGAAAACCAAAGAAAGATAAAGAAAGTAAGCAAGCAGCAGAAAAAGAAAAAAGAGGAGGAACAGGAAGAAGAACCACCTGCTTCTATTTTGTAAGAAGATAATAAGATGATTAAGCAACACATAATCGTTGCAATTAGTTTCTTTGAACCCATGGAGAGAGAGAGAGAGAGAGAGAGAGAGAGAGAGAGAGAGAGAGAGAGAGAGAGAGAGAGAGAGAGAGAGAGATGGTAGGAAGACTTCATGAGTTCAGCAGCATATATAATTGTAGTTATAACAGAAGAGCTATAAGTTATTTTGTTTCTTGTTATTAACGTCTGTTTTTGCAGGAACAGGTAGCATTTATATAATTTTTATATTTGAGAGAGAAGAACTTTGAGCTTAATATTGACCAAAAGAAAGAAGTGATGGACAGGAAGAAGAACAACAACAAGATAACGACAGGTAGAGGAGGTGACCATAATAAGATCTTAGCCTGCAAAGATGAACATCAGACAGGCACATGTAGATTCCAGCTGCGCCACCAATACATGCCCTGCTCGCCGCCTATGCCGGCGACTTCAACATTTAGCGGGAGACTTCTGCAAGAGATTACCAACTTCTACTATCTATTCGCCACAAACCTAGAGAAATAAGTCAAGGATCAGGGTGCCGTCGCAAAAGACCAAGGTGCACTCATCTAGGACTATGGTGGACACTCTGGGATGATTCTCCGAGGCTTGCTTTTGGAATTTTTTTTACTATTTTCTAAAGTAAATTTCTAATAAAAAAATTTTAAGTAGTTACTACAGGAAATTGATTAATTTGTGGTGAATTTGCAGTGTGGACGTTGCGACCGAATTTTTTTCCTTTGAAATCGAGACATGCGACATAATAGTTGGTTGTATTTTTTGTGACAAATTTGCGACGGATTTATCCTGTTTTGCGACGGAATAAAAGGTTGAATTTTCAGTAGTGAGTAAGAAAGTTGTCTCAATTCTCAAATGAAACCTAAGTCAACATGAGACTTATTTGGCCGCCAAGAGAACACAAGCAAAGCCTATTTGGCGGCGACAACATTTTGCTTTCAGTCTAAATCTCGAACCTACTAACTCACCCGAGGTAACTTTTAGCAATACTCATTTAATACTTTGACCATTGTTTACACTTGTACATAATGTTCATGTCATATATTTTATTTTTTATTTTTTAAGAGCTGAGGTTTGGCTATAGCTTTTTTTATGATGCAAAAAATATAACATTAAAGGGCCAATTTTTTGAGGGGGAGGGGAGATATCATACTTTTAGTTTTGGCTGCTGAAAATGAGATCATCAAAGCTTCTCTCTTGCTAAAATTTCCTTGCCCTCTTTTTTTTCTCTCTCAGTTCTTCTATTTGTTAAAACCTTATAAGATTTGCAAGTATGATTTGAATGTCACCTACAATCAATTAATTTTGAATTCAACATTCTGGTAGGTGTTGAAAGTGAAGATAAACACCAAGAACTAGAAATCAAACACCATAAAAAGCAAAAAAATAAATCAAAGAAGGGTTAGTGGACATTGAGAATCAAGTTTTAATGTAAAATTTTAGGCCATTTGCATTTTTTCTATGATTTTTAATGATTTATTGTTTTTAAGTTTACAAAAATTTGATTTTAATTGGATTATCTAATTTGAAATGTCTTTAATTTTATTTAACCTTTTTTTTTTGCATTTTAAGGAGTTCAATGAACCTTAGTTTGTATTTTTTTTAGAATTAATTATGATTTTTTCAAATTTTAATTTAAAATTAGAGTTCAAGATTTGACCCATCAAATCAACTCCAATCTTCATGAAATTTGAATCACAAGGAATTACTAACTTCAGAACCAATCTATGAAAACTTTAGCCCATTTGAAGCTAATTTGGATTTTTACTGATTACATTGAATTTCTCTTTATTTTACTCTTAGAAATTATGATCATTGAATTTTAAAGTTGCAAATGACTAGAAATTGTTTTTTTCCATATTTTTGAATGTATTTAGGTTCTGCTAAAATTTATTTAATGATTTTATGATTTTCATAGAATTATTTTCGCATTACAGAAATTCCTATGTACATGGGTTAACTTAGGCTAGCCTAGAACTGGGATTTTAAAAATTTTTAAGTAGATGACTTTAAAATATTTTGGAATTAAATCCAAGGATCAATGATGAACTCAGGTTCATCTCATTAAAATTTCAAATCATTTAGATTTGAAATAGATTTTATATGATTTTTATAAGTCCATGTTACCTAAACCTTGGGTTATCTGCCATGGAGTTAGAACTAATCCCCTTGGCTTGTAAAAAAATCTCCTCTAATCTCCAAAATTAGAGGACATTAAGATTTACATTTCAAGCCATTTGGAGTTATAAAAAAAATTTAAAGAATTTTCATACTTCTTGGCCATTTAATGACCTAAAATTAAAAAAAAAACTTTAAATAAATATATTTATTTAGCTTGACTTGAGAGAAACAAGGGACATAAATCACATTTCCAAAATATTCCCTAATTGTTTAGAAGCTTAACAGAGATAATTAAGAGGGTTAGTTATTCATTATTCCATATACTTTGTTTAATTAAAACAATGTATAAGGCCAAATGAAAACCCTCCAATTTTATTTTTAAAATTTTCTAGTTATTTTTTTAAAATCCATATAGGCATAATTTATATTTTTTGAATTAAAATTGAATTTATTATTTTTTCTAAGTTTGCAAAAATTTTGGATTTAATTAAATCCAAAAAAGGGATTTAATTAAATTCAGTTAAGTTAGCCACACTTTTACGGTGAATTATTGCGTCCGGTCACTGGATGTCCGGACATCCAATCCGGTTGTGCCACGTCACCCAAATACACTGGGTCCCAGACGAATCCGGTCACCAGACGACACAAATTGGGTGACGTGGCGACACCGAATTGGTGTTCGGACTCGTCGGGACACTGGACGCAATAATTTGCCCACTTTTACATGCGGCGTGTTTTGGTTGGACCGCTATTATAATGTCAATGCAAGTATGACACATGAGCTTTAATCTTACCAATAAGATATTTGATCAATTGGATCTAATAAAATATATCAAAATCATGGGAGCTTGTATGGAAAATCGTGCAATCAAATGCTCACTGTTCATTCTATTTAAATATAATAGATGGATGTGATTTTGTCTCCTTACTCCCACTATGAAATAGAAGTTGCAGGCTTTTTTTCTCTGATCCAAATAGATCCATGAATGGATCTTCATCAACTTGATACATGATAATAAGGGGGATATAGGCTTGAATATAATCCAATGGTCAGATCCTATTGGATTGCAAGTTGGTTTCACAATGTATGAAACTGCATTCCATTTGTATTCAAGATTAAAGAACACCTAGATCTGATAACTTTTCAATAGAGCTAAAGCATGTAGTGAGTTCACATTACCCACGAACATCTTTGTAGAAGACTTCAAAGATAAATAATCAATAAATTGCAAAGTGACTCTCAATCGTGAGGAGCTCATCGAAGTTTGGTTGAATTCACTCACAAAGAGGGAGTTGAGGTTGGGGAAGGCTAAGGATCACTCGCTCACACTCTAGGGAAGGAGAGTTGTCAAGGTTCATGCGTTAATTTTAGCCCTAAGGAAGTCTATTTATAGAGTAAATAGTGCATCTAGATTGTTTTCCCACCATTATTAGACACCCAGTTAATATATACGATTAAAGGATGGCTACTAGGGTGAGCTTGTTTCATAAGTTGTTCCAAGGCTTATGATGAGTTGGCTTGATCATTTCAAGGGCCGGGCTTGGCTCGCATGGGGATTTCAAGCACATTTGTTTTGACCACCTTGGTCAAGTTAGCTTGCCAGTTTACTCCATAAATATTCTAGAATGTTCTAAGAGTCATGGGGAGACATGGTGTTGGGTTGATTTAGCCTAACATAATTTAATGAATTTTCATACTTCTTGATCTCAATACGAAGTACAAAATATAAGATCTGAGTCATAAGGGAATAATATATGCTGATGGACAGGAGTGAATACTCTTACAAGCCACATGCCTAGACTATGATTATGGTATGATTGGTTTCTGTAGGCCCGACCTATAAGAGAAGATTTGACAAGATACATGAACATAACATACGATTAGTTGGATGCCCTAACTTGCATGAATATGATACTATATGCATACATGGCATGTTTCTATATGATTAGACATGATATGATATAATACATGCAAAAATTATAAGATATTTAAAGTATAGATAAATAAGAATTGTGTTGAGACTGATACATTTATAATATTCATTATACACATGATACTTAAATATAATATACATGAGATATGATACATTATATTAATTTTATATATATATATATATATATATATATATATATATATATATATATATATATTAATGATATATTGATAATTGATAGACTAACTTGCATTAATATGCATGATAGCTTTTCCTATAATATTTACATGATACATGAGGGTAGGATTTTTCATGCTGATATATATATTATTGATTCATTTTCTGCTATATTTTTATTTAACTTAGTTCATTACTATTTATATTGATATATTATTAATTAGATATCTATTCACACTGATATGTTATAAATGATTACATGCATAATATTTCGGTTTCAATATTCCTTAAATACAATTTTAGCTTCTAGTAACCTACTAAGCATTGTGCTTATTAAATATAATTTACAATGGAAGAGTTAGAATCTAGTGGAGTGAGGCTATTTCAGATTGGAGATTATACTTATTTTATTTTCTATTGTTGAATTAAATAGTCATGAATATATAAGGATATACTTATGTGAGAATGTGTATTCATGACAATTGTGCATAATTTTTTTTGGAATAAGAAATGATAAAACAAAAGTTATTTTTGTTGAATTCATTTATTTTGTATATGAATGGTTATTAGAGTCTCTAGTAAATAATTAGATTATTTATAAGAGGCAATTCTAGTAGATAATTGTATTATTCAAAATAGGTAATTTTTTCAAATTAGATCTTAAGGCATGACAATGTTAATATCTAGGTAAACTAATCCTAAGGGAAATAAAATTGGTAAATAAGGGCATTTTTTGAATTTTGACCAAACCACGATCAACTACGGTTGACTATGGGCTATGTGAAGGCTAAGGTAATCCTTGAATGGGTTTAAGGAAACCTAAGACTAATTGAAAGAGGGTTGCAAAAGATACCCATGCTAGGATCCTTTAGGGCAATTTAAACTTTTGGGTTAACCCTAGTTAACATGGGTTAACCATGGTTTGGATTATCTTAGATCACTTTAACTCAATTCATAGGTCAAATTAATATATGGATTTTACCTAAGAATGGTTAAGGTAGTTCATAGCTTATAAACTTGGCCCTAAGTTGAGTCCACTTTAAACCCTAAATTCAAATGAGTCTGCCATATTTATAATTTCCTAAGTACTGCTCTCGTTTTAGGAAATAAGTTTCTCCAATGTTGATTTATGTAATCAATGTATATATCAACTCCCAAACTCAAAGTTGGCCTATTTTAAGGTTAAAAGCTTTTTATTTTAAAAAACTTAAAATATCTTATGAGAAAGGAATTAGTTCACCTCATTCTTTGTATTTGATTCTACCTAATTGTTGAAATCACTCTTTAATGCTTATATTTTTAGAATAGTTGATCTCTCCCTTGGAGAGATTAATTTTTGAGTGAGTTGAATTCTCTTTTAACGAGTCTGATTTTTAGATGAGTTAAATTCTACTTTGACAACTTCTATAATTAGGTGAGTTAAATACAGGGATGAGGTGTGCTCGATGAATGGGCTTGATGAGAAGTCCTGATGAATCCTTACTTAATTCTAATAGTGAGTTCTGTAACACCTCAATATCTAATTTTGGAAGAATTGTCTATTTTAATCTCTTAATTAAATTGACAGCCACTAAATATCCATAATTTTAAATAAATCCAGTGAAAGCAACTAAAAATTATATACATTAAACCATTTATATTTTCAAACAATATCAATCTCAATGCTTATATATATATTATCATGTGAATGCAAATATAGATACAATTATGAATAACAAGGTAGAACATTTAGCTTTAAAGGAGTGTTTTAATCCTTCCATCTGCCATATAAATCTATCATTATCTGTCAATCATATCTTTCAATTTTTTTTATTAATATTTTTTTTTAACAAGAGACTTTTAATGAATCATTAAATAATTACCACTCTCTACCCGCCGATGTAATCAATCCATGGTTATAAGTTAACATTCATGATTACACTATAAATATTTATTTTAAGACAAACTTGTCTACCCACCCTCTTGTATACACTATTATCATTTTAATAGCTAACCAATATCAATATTGGGTTCTATAGTACTTCTTTCCTGCTTACATGCAAATATCATATTTATCATATTCCAATCATATCATTTTTTTGGCAACTCAACATCATATATGAATTGTAATAATCTATGAAAAAATAGAAAAAAAAAAACTATATATTAACTTTACGAAAATTATAACTATCAATTTACTTAGTAAAAATTTAATATATTCATTTCAATAGGTGCATAATAATTAAAACTATAACATACTAAAAGATTGCTAAAATTTGATATATCACAACTTCTGTAATTTTAACGAAATTAAAATAAAGAAAACACAAAATAAGCAACATTACTGAAATCGGAGGTTGGATAACAATAGTATACATTGAGACGAATAAATTTCTCAACTGGACCTACTAAAAAAAAATATCTCAACGACCTCCAAACCTTGATTTTTCTTGCCTCTACTCTCCTTTTCTCCTCATTTTCTCTATTCTGCTCTCTACTAAACCAAATGAGAAATAAGAAATGGTTTAATTAAAGTTCTGTTAATGGAAATGAATATTTAAAATAAAATAATCTAAGGATGTAAATATAATTATTTGAATTATTTATTTCTTAGTATAAAATCTTTATAAATTATTTTTTATCTTCAAATTCAAAGCTTTAAAAATTATGAAAAAAATATTTCTAAAATAGCTAAATATGTCTAGAAGATTTTAGTGAAATTTATTTGCAAAACGTAAATGTAATAGTCCCAGAAAACCCACTTATATTGATATGTGTCAATTTCTTAAGGAAATAAAATTAAATAGGAAACTTTTTATTTCCATATCTATATTGTCCATAAAATTAGGAGAAAATTATTATAATTAGAGCATAACTATATAAATGTTATGATGAAGATGACTTGCAATTTTAATTTATAATGACTTCTGAAATATTATTTAATTGTTAAATATGAGCTATTACAGATTCTTTGAGTATTTGCGAACTCCTTTGCTCTCCTTCTTATTTCTTACATCACTTGATTTATAGTCCTTAGCTCAGTCCCTGCTCATCGAACCTTTTAGGATATTTGAATCCAAATTTGTTTGTGGACAATACTAGTATTTTACTTCGAAGACTTAGATTTTATTTTAGATAACTTTCTTTCTGCTTTCTAAATTAGTACAAAAATGTTCAGTTCAAAATTTTTTTTTATTAATAAACTGCTTTAGAAAACAACATGAAAGCTATCTTAAATGAAACCTTAGAAGGTTTACAACATAACAGTAGATAAAGAGAAAATTAGGGAAAATGAAAGAGTGTGAAATAGAGAGATTTTAAGAATTTTATTACTCCATCAAGTGCTCCCGAATGACTTCCTTCTCTCGTGAAAATGCTATATAACCCTATGGAGTGTCAATACGAGTAAACGGGTTGGAATCATGTACGACCTAAAATTGATCCAATCAGAATCCGGTCAATCCTAACTCAACCTTCTTAATAAAAGGGCCAAAATGTAGACCCAAACCCAACTAACTAGCAACTCGAATGACCTATACCCAACCAGATAATTCATTTTGATTTAAAAATTATAATTTTGCAGCATTAGATTTTAGATTATTTAATAAAAAAAATCATACCAACAAATAAAAAATTAAGAAAATAACAATTTAAACAGATCATTTCGACTCAAAATCAGATACGCGGGTTAAACTGGACTAAACCTGTTTAATATACGAATTTGAATATCAGACCTTGACCCATCCCATTTATTAAATGTGTTAACCTAAGCCCGAGTTTTTCGAGCCGAATTGGCGAGTTACGTTATTTTTTAACACCCCTAAATTTTGGGGCTATGTAAAAACTATACAAATACACATTAGTTTACATGAAACATGTAGACTAATGTTGATTAAATTTTTAGATATTAAATTTTATTTTTAGATCAAGATAATATAAACATAATTGATAAGTTATACATTCTATCTCACTTAAAATAAATTATCTCCACCAACGTGTCAATACGGAGCAACAGAAATTGGTATCGCAATGTCGGCATCAAAAACTTTACGAAAAACTTCATAATAATCCAAAATTACGTGGCTCAAATACTAAAATCAGATTAAAATGGAACAGCTGGACTGGAATTATCTAATTAAAATAATACCAACCTTATCTTAAAATTTCCAAAAAATCTAATCAAAGCTCGCAAATATAGAAAGTAAGGAAGTTGGCATCTAAAAAAAAAACTATTATATGAGGATTTCTTAATTAAAATTTAATTATGATAAATTTTAGAATAATATAATGTAAGAGTTGATTTTTTCATTCATATTTCATATTAATTTCAAAATTAATAAAATAATTTAAAATCCATTTTATTTTATTTTGTTAAAATTTCGTAAAGAGTAATGCAGTGGAAAATTTTCAGTCTGAAATTAGCCGAATTTTTTTAATTAATAAAATATTTTGATTGTTTCTCTAAATTATAATATCACAATAAAAGGTATCAATAAATGATGAGACCTGCCAACTTAATTCGAATCCAATCCAAAAATCCTAGTTCCAATTGACGAGTTCAATAAATGAGTCAGGCTCAAGTCACCATTTTTGACCCTTTTTATTCAACTTATTAGGTTTGGATTGCTTACAGGTAGAGTTCGAGTTCACATTTTTGGCCCGCGTATTAAACGAGTTGGATTCAAATTAACCAAATTTAAGTTAGATCAATTTTGAATCTGACATAAATCCAATCCATTAATCCTATTTTAACTCGTCTAATCACTAGTAGGGGTGTCAAAATCTGACACGACACAAAAACCAACTCTGACCCGACTCAAAAAATTTTGGATTTGGGTCAACCTGTTCTACATACAAGTCGAGTTCGGGTTCGAGTTATTGACCCTGACCTGGAAACCCGAAATCAACCCGATTAGACGAGGAAAATCGTGTTCTTCTATTCGTCGTCTGTCTTTCGTCACGTGCGTCATTAGTCACATTCGTCGCCTGAAATCAATGTCAAAATCACATCCATCTGTCGCGTCCAAAGAGATGCCGATTGCGTCAGTTTCATCCTATATATGCACCGTTGCGACGTCGCTGCCTCACTATTCGCAGTCTTCATCATCTGCGAAAAAACTGCATGATGTGAAAGGCGAGCAAAACCGCTTGAGGAGAGAGGCGAAAGGCAAGTCATGTCGGGTTGACCCGAACCCGAAACAAGTCGGATTTGGGTCCAAAAAATTGACTCGTTTTTAAAAAAATTGGTCTGATTCGGATTGGATTGAATAATATTGGGTCAGTTCCAGATTGGATCTAAATCTGACCCATGATCCTTTTTTGACAGCCCTAACCTCCTTGTCACATTGATTCATAAATAAATAAATAAATAAATGAATGAATAAATCAGTGATGAATGAAGGAAATAAAATAAAAAAAAAACTTTATTTGAGCGCGTGATTGATAGGCTGTGATCTGTCCCAAAAAAAAAAAGATAGGCTGTGATCCATTTGTCCATATGATTGCTCGACAAGCATTTACAGCAAGAAGCCCTTTCGACGTGTGGAGGAAAATGCAAATAAAAGATGCAAAGATATGTATAAATTATTACAAAGTACAGCTCTGCAGCTAACCATTTGCCAGACGTCTAGAGGGGGCATGATGATGTGATCTTTCCACATTGCAAAGTGTTTTGGAAATTCAAATAGCTAGGTGTCAAGTAGATCTTTGACTTTTCAAGCGTGAAAATAAATTAAGTAAAAATTTTTTATATGTTTTGTATTTAAATTAATTTTAAATTTATTTTGAAATTAGTTTTAAAACTCATTTTGATACAAAATAAGTTAGATATGTTTATGTTATTTATTTTATTTTTTAAATCTAAAAATATATGGGTAGCATTGATGCACTTTAGATTAAATTTGAGTTAACATTATTAGTTTGAGACATGCTTTGATATATTGCCCTCTATATTTTTTGAGATTTTTTGTATATGAGTGATGATTTTATCAATCACATACTTTCATGAAATCTTTTACAGAGAGAATGTTTTCCACTCAGAGCATTACTCGATTATGTTGACTATTGTGGAAGAGGTATAGAGAATCCACCAATGATATATGACATATCCGAGGTCGTATGTCAGAGCCCTGCTCGCTGATGTTAACATATATGGGGGTGAACGTCGCGTGTATCTCAAATCAAAGATGAAGAATTGTCTATCTTTAGACCATTACTGTATTTTTTAGGTCAAGATTAAGACCTTGCCTAATGAGTAGAAGTCCAGCAAGGAACTGTATAAAACTTATAATTGATTGGAAACATCCTTGTATTTCCTAGATTTTTCTTGAAATATCATCTTGATATTGAAAGTATTGGAGGATCTTTTTTATCATGGTTGGAGTCAAAGTTTCCGCCTAGTCCACATTTGTTTCTTATGAAATTGATGCAACAAAGGCTATATTAGGATGTTGATAAGAGCGATCTTTTGAGATTAGAGCAAGAGTTCCCCCCAGTCGGGAACCACTTTCCTACAGACGACGTCAAACTGTTACATCCTTAAATATTCACGGCGGCAAAGAAAAATAAAATTTAGCGTCTTAGCGTTGTACAAAGATCCATCACATAATTAGATAGAAAGAGAGGGTGCGACATTCATAAGAGGCACTAAGATTTTTACATGGAAAACCCTAAGAAAGGATAAAACCACGGGACCTAGCATAGTTTGAATGAATCCACTAGTTTTTGTAGTTGAATATTAATGAGGCCCTTCATTGAAAGGAAGACCATGACTTTATGTAACGAATATACATCATATAGAGTGTGTTACATGGTAGAAATATGAAGAATTATTTGCTTGATCGGAAGGGCCATAGTCGGTGGGCGACGGAGGTCAGAAAGACTATAATCAGTAGGCGACGTAAGTTAGAAGGATCATAGTCGATGGAAGAGGGAGGTCATAAAGATCGTTGTTTGACGACAAAGGTCGAAAGGACGACATCGGGTAGATGTCCAGCGATGAACAAAAGTCCAGAATCAGATAGAAGTCCAACGAATGTCCGATGACGAGCAGAAGTCCGACGTCAGGTAAAAATTTCGGCGACAAGTGGAGGTCCGGTGTTGGGTAGAAGTCTGACGTCAGTTGGCAACCAGGTAGAACTCCGACATCAGGTGATATTCGGGGAAAATTCCGGCGTCGGTAGGCTGTCGGGTGGAAGTTCGACGGTGGTTGAGAAAGAGTCTGGTGACAAGAGAGTTATGTTTCTTCTCTTCATTCCATTCTTAGTTCCTTGCTTAATTACAACATCAGTTGGTGATAGGACAGAAGTCCAGCGTCTTTCAACTACCGAGTGAAAATCCGACTGTAGTCGAGGAGTCTTCATTCTCTTCCTTGCTTCCTTCCCTTATCTTCTTGCTTGGGCTTCCTTCTTCTCTCCTTTCCTCCTCCCTTTCAATGAAAAATGAGGGGGTCTATTTATAGTTTTCTAAGAGTGTCATTATCATTAAATAGGAGAAAGATTAAGGGTGAATTGGGAGCGATTTGAATGGACGGTTGACGTTGAATCCCTTGATCATGATGTGTTTATTGAATATTTGAATGTCTTAATTATATAATAATTTGACGATATTGGGCTCGTTGAATTCCTCTCATCGAGCCGCTTGATTCGACTATAAGCATGTCACATTTGGAAGCCATCTGGTAATCCAAATTATGGTTTGAACCTTCCAAAGATGCTTTGAGTCTTTGATTTTAGACACATTTGTGCTCTGATTGAGTCAAATTTGGTGTTGGGTTCCTATTTCCGAGATGTTCAATTCGATTAAAAGTTTGATTAAATTGGAGTTCACATTATCTCTTATTTAAATTTTGAAGCTTTTAACTTGGTTTTTGCTTTGAGATTCGTGCCCGATCAAGATAATTTTTCAAAAATATATCAAAGGTCATTCCACTTAAAGTTATTAGTAGAAATAATGACTATTAATGAGAATAGTCATAATAGTCGGAGGAAAAAAAAAAGAAAATATTAGAAAGATTCATTTCAATATAAAGATGCACATCAACGTTGCAAACATCAACATGCTCCACAATGAGTATAGGAAATGTATAAAAAATGTTTTGCAGTGCTCCATATTAATAAAGAGATAGAAAAGTGAATGAAAAAAGTCAAATCAATTTGATGTGTAATGTTCAATGTTATGAAAAAATTGAGGAAAATGTGTATTATGTACGTGTCCCCATCGGCCGACATGAATATGTAATAAATGAGTATTATGAAATTTTTGAAGCTATTTGAGCCTTTAATTTAGATAGATGATGAGGTAAACGAAGTTTAACCTCCTATTAATGACTTATTGCTTGGCATAGATGATCAACTAAGAAGGACTATCCTCTAAGAAAGGTAAACATAATGACCCATTGTGGAATTAAGGCACTTTGAAGTGTCAGTAAAATCAAATGATTTGTAAATTGATATACTCTTGAGAGGGAGCTATGTTATTTCCTATCATATAAGTTGATTCATAGGGGAATGAATTGCCTCCTAACGAGCAGGTGTATAATTAGAAAATTTGTAAATTTGAGGATACGAGGAAATCAAAGACTATTTGAAAGTCTAGAAAGGACCTACTAATCGAATCATAAATGTTGCTCAGAGGAACTTGAGTCATAGGCATCGTTATCTTGAGAAGTTGAGGTCAAGATTAAACTTATGAAGATTGTCATGACGATTTGTCATGATGATGCTAATGAATATTGAGTCAAGTGCTAAAGGAACGCATAAGAAAGCCAAAAGTGCTAAGAGAGTCTTCACAAGGTGCTCAAGAGGCTAACAACTCTAAATTTTAGAATAGCTAACTTTCCAATAATTATGATAATTTGGCGCCAACCCTCAACAATTTTGATGCTAACGTTAGTACTGTTTCTTTGTAAACGTTCAAAAAGAGAGCCATGATTACCTATATCAGTTATGATACCTCATTCAGCATCATGTCATCATAAATTCTCTTCTATGTAACAAACACTCATTGCAGAGCTTTGAAGGAGGAAAAGTGTTAGCTTCTTATTTCATCCGCATGAGTGATAACTTTAAAGAGATATTACTTAGCTTCTGAAGAAATAGGAGAATTAGAGCGCTGAGAGAGAAACACTTAGTGTAATAAAGAACTAAAGAGAGTGAGTTGAGTCCGGGAAGCGTTATCTTCCACTATTTTGGATGTTTTTTAGTTCTCTTATTAATAAAAGGTGTATGCTTTTTGCTCCAAAAAAGAAGAATTCAAATGATACAACTTCACTTGTTAACAATTGCTAGACTTATCCATCTTACACCATTTTGATTATATATTTATTTTTTAAAAAATGGATTGATCTTTACATCAATTATTGAGGTATCTTGTCGAAATATTCAGTTACTTTGATATATAAAAAATAACATTAAAATTTGTCTTTTACATATGAGTTTTTTATGGCATATATATATATATATATATATATATATATATATATATATATATATATATATATATATTAGACATAATTTATCATTTTAAAAATTAAAAATTAAAAATTTTCTTTTACTAAAATAAAAAAAATTTAAATTTTAAGAAGGCCAATTTAAAATTAAAACATTTTTGGGCTATTTTAAATTTAGAAGAAATTATTCTCATTATAATGTAAGGAGAATTAATACCTGTTATTAACATCACGTGAGTTTATAAATCTAACTGTGGGCTCCGAAAAATTCCAATCTTTAGGATGTGTGATCCCGGGGGAATTTTCAGAAGGCAGATTGGGTTTGTAGATAAGACACTACCCAGAGATTTCGCCCTCATTTAGTGAGGACTTTTTGATCTGAGTTCTGGTTTCCTATAGGCGCAAGCCCCTATAGTTAATTACCCCTCCTGATAACAAGAGAGAACTTTCGATTAAGGCTAGTCGTAAAAGAGGTCGAATAGGTTATAAACCTATCGTATAATAGCAATAATTTTAGGGTTTAAATCTTAGATTTGAATTTTGAAATTTAGATTTTAGAATTTATCATCATAAACTTAAAACTGGTGGTGGGGGGAATGAAGACGAGCCCGATCAAGATCCCATGGTTCCGTCGTCCCGGGCTGTCATGATCCCTGGTCTACTTAGTCAGAGGAGGTAGTCGACCCAACCTGACAGAAGGCATCTTGTCGGCAGCCATGGGTTGCTTCGTCCAAGAATACCTTATAGACCTGGGTTGGTGTTTGTCTAAGGGGATATGTCTGAATCCACCTTAGCTGACAGAGGGCTTTGTGCCTATCGAATATACCCTATGATCCATCGCTCAAGGGTTTGACGCCTTTAGGGAACATACGGGCTTTGGCCGTGATCGTAATATAATGGTGCCATTTTGTGGCAAAACCACCCGATCAGAGGGCACGTGCCACGTCCCTGTTGGCAAGAGACTGTTTGAGGATGAATCAAAGTGATACACCCGACATGCATTCGCTCTTTGTGAGCTGAGGTTAATTTCAAATTTATCACCCCCAACAAATGGTTGCGGGAGGTGGATGATTTTTAGTTTTTAGTTTTCAGTTGATAGATTTTATTTCAAGAATTTGAATTTTTGTTGAATTTGAGAATTTGAGATTTGACCCCTCCGGTTGAGATTTCCAATCAACACGGCCATCATCGGGGTTATTTCAAAGTTGATTGTAATTTCATAGGATCTTGGGAGGCATTTTGTACTTCAAGTCATGTCAACTCCGGTCCTTTCAAGGAGGAGGATGAAACTTGAATATTAGACCCGCGCAGCATTCTCGAATCGTCGGATTTGGGACTTAGATGTGACGATTGGAGCACATGCGGGGCGTAGCATTTGACCCTGCGCAGCATTCTCGGTCATTTGGTGTTTATGCTTTTAATATGTTGACCGGATCATATGCAGGGATTTATTTAATTTAAAGGATCATATTTAATACATAAGGAGCATTTTAAAATATTTAAATATGATCAATTGCGCAAGTGATTTTGCTTAGAAAATAACCCGGGATTTCATTTAAGGGCCTACGAACGCCTTCTGTCCGCTTGCACACATGTTGCGGATCCGGTGGCGTTGTTCTAATTCAGGTTTCATTTATAGCACATAGAAGATATCCCTTTGTTGTTAATATCCCACTCAACATAGCTTACAAAAAATGCTTGTTAAATGGATAGCAGGAGATCATGCTAGTATTCGTAGGAGAATTATCTTGCTCGTTAGAAGCTCTCATATTCTCTCTCATAGATAGTCTAATTTGTTTGATACAAGCTCCTTATCTTTGTTTGTAGGCTAGTTATTGTAGGCACTACGAATTTCCTATTCCTTCTTATAGGTGAATTGTAGTATACTTATAGTAAGCACTATAAATTCTTTGCTCCCAAAAATAGTTTGACACTCTAACAATTTTAGATCTTGATGAATTGAGTTCTTTTTTTCTTAAGTGGCATGCTCTATCTCTTAATTGAAGACTTGGAATTGGAAGTCACATATATAACTGAGAGGACCATCAACCTATAAGAATGTTTCTTGAACATGAGATTTTGTTTATTGCATTTTTCCTTATCAATTTGTAGTTGGAGTCAAAGTCAATCCCCCTTATCACTCATCGATATGAGGTTAAAATGTTCACAAGCTTTCTAAAATTGCTTGTGTAATTAATATTTTTTTTTTATAATTTAGTAAGGGCTCAAATAATTTTGTCATTTCTTTGAGTGCAAGAAAGTGACGAAACTCTCTATTTGAAAGCATCACATATCAAGTCGATTTCAAATCGAATTAGATTTGAGTTCATTTTCGAGTGTAGGTCACACATTATTCATTCAAAATTTATTTAAAATTGATTTTAAATTTGAATTGCGTTCAAATCAATTTTTTATTTTTAGTCCAAGTCCTTTGTTGTTCACTAAAAAATTCGGCAGCCTCCCGGCGTCGCCTCCCCACCGAGGGAGAAATCGGGACGGCACTGCCGTAATTCTTCCCGCCTGGATCAAAGATCGACGGCGCGAGGTCTTTAATTTTAAACCATCATACCCGGATCAAAGATCGACGGCGTATGGTCTTCCATAATTAAACCATCATACCCGGATCAAAGATCGACGGCGTATGGTCTTCAATTTGAAATCATCCCGGTCGGACCTAAGGTGCGACGGCCGAGGTCTTCGACATCTGTTTGAAAATCCTCACATCTCTCTATTTTTTTTTTCTTTCTTTTTATTATACAATACATTATAATATATATTATATAATATATAAAATATATTATATCATATATAATATAATATATCGTATGAGATATATTATAATATAACATATATTATATATCATTATATAATATATATATTATACATATGATATAATATATATATTATACATATGATATAATATATATATATCTTATTATAGGAACAGAGAGGGATCGTGAAGAAGATGTCCCCGATCGGCCTAAGTCACGCACGGGAGGTTTGGGAGCGGAGACGGCGGTCGGCTCGGCGGTTGGCGGAGGTTGCGGACGTCGGGTCTGCCGGCGACGTCGGAGGCGGCTGAGGTGACGGCCAGAGTCGGCTAGGGCACGGCGATGGCTCTCGCACAAGAGGAGGCTCGGGGGTTTCGTCGGCGGTGAGATCACGACGGAAGTTTGGCCGGCGGCGTCGGAGCAGGAGGATGGGATCGACGCCGGAGCAGGAGGTCGACGGCGAAGTCGGCTAGGGCAGAGAGCTCGCGGGATCGGCGTCGGTGCAAGAGGTCAGTCGCGAATCCTTTCTCTTCCTTGCGATTTTTGCGAGTGCGTGTCTCTAACCGTTCGAATGAGATGGATTTATGTCGTGAGTAAGTCGGTGAATGAGCCGATGCGTCGTTTGGGCAGGTCGGTGGGTTTTGGTCGTGCACTGACGTGGCATTGGTCGGTGGCTTTGGTCGTGAGGTGGTCGTTACAGTCAACAAATGCCCCCCAACAAATATGATATGCGTTCTACAGCAGATCATGTTTGTTGTAAACTGATTGACCATATAGATCTCTAAAATTTGATTTTAGATGTCACATAGAGGGTCTTCTAGAAATCCATGATTTATCTTTACGATTTGTCATGAATTAACATTTCTTCTGTCCTAGCTTTGTGCTTTCATGGGCTTGATGAAGAATCCATATTGGTGACTAAAATCCTTTAGAATGATATTAGGTCAGTTGCAAATAGTCATCTGTCCAAAGCTTTTTGCATGATGGACTTTGATGATGATAATATTCCCTTTGTTCGGCCTATGGCTTTGTAAGAACTATGGGATTACTTCTTCGGTCCTAAGCTTCGTACTTTTTCGGACATGTTGAAGAAGTGAAGCTCCTTCGATCTTAGCTTTGTGCTTGATAGATTTATTGAAGAATAATGCTTCCAAATTTGATAGGAGTTTTTTTTTTGTGGCTTGGTGCCTTTGAGTTGATTGAGATTTTTCTTAATTTTGCCTCAATCTATTTGTTAGTTGAGAAAATCTTTTGAATCTGAACTGGTTCGATTCGTTAAATTTGATAAATATCAAACTTTATAGTATTTGTCTTCGGGCTAGCGAAACAGGTGCTTTCCTACTACGGCCTCTTATCACGGCTTGTTGAGTAGGTAAAGCTATCAGTGGCTCGGTCGCATATAGGCTTATTGAGACTGATATTATATCTGTTTGAGCACTGGACTTGTACTATGACAGTTCATACTTGTCGAATTTGATTTGTTGAAGTTGTCAGATCAAAATTTCTTCTCAATCTGAACTTCGAGATTTTGGCAAAAATTTTTGCGATGATTGTATATTTGCCTGCTTGAAGGCACCAACTTCTGCCCCATATTTATGCTGTGATAGTTTCATGAATAATTTTAAATATTTATTTGGAGTTCGATGATAACCCAAATAAATATTTAAAATGCCCCCTGCCTTGAAGGGAAATTTCATCCGTCATCAGATTTTTGGCATTTTTAAACTTAAAAATGCCCCCTGTCTTGTGGGAGAATTTCTAAGACATCTTAGAAATATTTTCTTTATTTATAAGAGAATAATCTTCAGCTTATTTTTCTTAAGAATGATACTTCTTCAAGTATCTCCCATTAATCGGGGGCATAGGTCGTCGACCTTCTAAATCAATAAGTTGATATGCTCCACCTTGGTACACCTTCTCGATGACAAAAGGACCTTCCCAATTTGGTTCAAATTTTCCACCAATCCTTCGGTGTGGGATAATGGGTCTTCTCAGCACTAGGATCAATTCTCCTTCTTGAAATGCTCGAGGTCGTACCATACGGTCAAAAGATTTCACCATTCTTGCTCGATAAATCTCTAGATTTTGTTGAGCCTGGAGTCGGACTTCATCCAACGCATCAAGCTCTTCCATTCGTAGGCGAGCATTTTGTTCTTCTGTGAGATCATACTGAATAGCTACCCGAAGTGACGGCAGTTCAACTTCAAGTGGCAGTACAGCTTCAGCTCCAAACACCAGTGCATAAGGAGTTGCTTTCGTTGGTGTCTTGTATGTAGTACGATATGCCCATAATGCTTCTGCTAACTTAGTATGCCATTCTCTTTTATTCTTAGTAAGAATTTTTCTTAGCAGCTTAACGAGTGTTTTATTGAAGGCTTCTGCTAATCCATTTGCCCTTGGATTATAGATTGATGAATATCGCCAATCAATTTTGTGCTGCTCAATAAATTTGTAAATTTTGATATTTTTAAAAGCTGAACCGTTGTCTGAGATTATGCGACGGGGTACACCAAATCTGTAGACAACGTTATGAGTAAAGAAGTTGATCACATGATGTGCAGTGACTTCTTTGAATGGAACTGCTTCAGCCCATTTAGAAAAATAGTCTGTTGCCGCTAATATGAAGCGATGCCCAGCAGATGATGGTGGATCAATTGGCCCTATTACATCTGTCCCCCAGCATTCAAATGGCCAGGATGCTATAGTGGGATGTAAAGGATTTGGAGGTTGATGTATGATATTGCCATGAATTTGGCATTCATGACATATATCTGCATGATTTGTACAATCTTTTACCATTGATGGCCAGTAATAACCCATCCTTTTAACTTTAATGGCCATTTTAGGACCTGATTGATGTGCACCACATAGTCCTTCATGAACTTCAGAAATAACTTTATCAGCTTCATCTTTCCCTAAGCATCGTAGCCACATTTGTTCAAATGACCTTCGATACAGCGTATTGTTGACAAACGCATATCGCAATGCTCTCTTCTTGATTTGTGTAGCTAATGATTTATCTTCAGGAAGTTTATTTTCTCTGAAATAGTTGATGAAAGGTTGTCTCCAGTCATTTTGCTCTTCAACTTCAAGGCATTCTAGCCAAGACTCAGAAGCTCTACCAAATTTTCTTCCTGTAAACATTTGAGGTTTATCTTGTTGATTTTCAGGAACAATTTGTTGGGGAGATTGAGGAACAACCGAAGTTGTGTCCTGCTGACTTGGATTTATTAACTCCTCTTCCTGCGGGGAACACAAAATTGCTGGTTCTAGTACTCGACGTGTGTTGACACTGATTAGTACTGGCTCATCATTCATGCTCGCCATTTCTTTAGCAAGTTTTGCTAAAGAATCTGCTTTACCATTATAAGCTCGAGATACTTGAATTAATGTGACATTTGTAATTTGCTTCATGAGCTCGAGAACTCGCCTATGATAGTGAATCAATCCGATTCTGCTAATTTTATAAATACCCATTACTTGATTTATAATGAGTTGAGAATCACCAAAAACTTTAAGATTTTGAATTTCCATTGAAATAGCGATCTCAAGACCCGCTATTAAAGCTTCATATTCTGCTTCATTGTTAGTTCTGGGTTCGGTTAAACCAAATGAGAATCTCATTATCCCTCCATTTGGTGCTATGAAAATAAGACCGATACCCGCTCGAGCTTTGGGGAGGTTTGGTGGTTGGGCAGGTTTAATTGATGATGCACCATCAAAATACATTTCCCATACTTGTGATTTCTCTTCTTCTAGAACAACCAGAATTTGTTCATCAGGCAGATCGTCATTGAGCGGAGAGTCTGCAGGAACGGCATGTGCGGCAAGAAAATCTGCTAAAACTTGCCCTTTCACTGCTTTTTGAGGGACATATGTGATATCAAACTGCAGAAGTATTACTGCCCACCTGGCTAGGCGACCTGTCAACGCTGGTCTTGTCATCAAGAATTTCAGCGGATCGATCTTTGATATCAGTGTAATTTTATGAGACAACATATAATGGCGGAGCTTTTGGACTGCAAAAATTAACGCCAGACAGTGTTTCTCAATTGGAGAGTAGCGTATTTCTGCTCCTATCAATCTTCGACTGATATAGTATAGTGCATTTTCTTTGCCTTCTTCATTGTGCTGAGCTAACAACGCTCCAAGGGACTCTTCCAACGCTGCGGTGTATAGAATAAGAGGCTTCCCTGAAATTGGTGCTGCAAGGATGGGTGAGCTCAGAAGATATCTCTTAATACTGTCAAAAGCTTCTTGGCATTCATCATCCCATTTAAAACGAACGTCTTTCTTCATCAGCTTTGCAAATGGTTGACATCTGCCTGATAAATTTGAAATGAACCGTCGTATAAATGCAAGTTGTCCTTGTAAAGAACGAAGTTGACGGAGACTTTTTGGAGGCGGCATTTCTATGATTGCCTTAACTTTGTTAGGATCTACTTCAATTCCTCTGTGTCGTACAACGTACCCAAGGAATTTTCCTGAAGAAACTCCAAAAGCACATTTGAGTGGATTCATTTTGAGATTGAATTTTCTGATTCTTTCGAATACAATTCTCAAATCTTGAAGGTGATCTTTTTGATCTATGCTTTTTACAACAAGATCATCTACATAACATTCAACTTTCTGGTGGATAAGCTCATCAAATATATGCGTCATAGCTCTTTGGTATGTAGCTCCAGCATTCTTCAAACCGAAAGGCATGACTGTGTAGCAAAATATACCGATAGGAGTTCTGAAAGATGTGTGCTTTTCATCTTCAGGTGCCATTTTGATTTGGTTATATCCCGACGACCCATCCATAAATGAAAATATATCATAATTGGATGCATTGTCAACCAACAGTTCTGATATTGGAAGTGGGAAGTCGTCTTTTGGACACGCCTTGTTAAGATCTCGAAAATCGATGCATATGCGAATTTGTCCATTCTTCTTTTTCACAGGGACAATGTTGGCGATCCAATCAGCATATTTTTCTTCTCGAATGAAACCTGCTTCGATGAGCTTCTTGGTTTCTGCAATCACTTGTTCTTCGATCTCCAATCTCATTCGCCTTGGAGCTTGCTTTACAGGTACTGCACCTGGTTCGATTGCTAATTTGTGAACAGCTATGTCAGGGGATAAGCCTGGCATTTCATCGTATGTCCAAGCAAAGCAGTCCCTGAATTCACTGAGTAATGCTTTCATCTTTTCAACTTTATTCTTGGAGAGAAGTGCACTAATAAAGGTCGGGCGAGGGTCTTCATCAGTTCCCAAATTTATTTCCCTCAACTCATCCATGGTAGCGGCCTGTCCACCATCTTCAAGTTCTTCTGGTGCAGGTTTAGCTTCCACATCTTTCTCTTCATTTATATCCATATTTTCATCAATTGGATATTTGTCATTTATCGCATAACATACATCTCGTTCAGTATATTTTGCTTCCACAAATCCCAAGCCTTTTGTATCACGATTACCCATTTTTGATAATTCATGACACCACATTCTTTGAAAGAAACGTGCTCGTCGTCGAGTGACCATATTATGAATTCCAGATTTTTCTATCATTTGCTGAATTCTTTTGGGACAATATCTAGGCATCTTTGTAGGAATTATCTCTTCATCTTCATCGAAATTTCCAAGCTCATTGATATTATCTTCTTGATACTCTCCAAATTTGTAAAATAAACTTCCCGGTCCACTACTTCCACGTAGGGGAGGTACATAAAATGTTTTCAGCTCTTCAAAACTATGAACCTCAAGGGATACGATTTCTCTAAAATGTTGTGGAGGGATTAGTGTAACCACAAAAGTATTCTCCCTTGGCTTTTCTTTAATCAAAGGCTTGTGGATTTCAGATACATCATCATCTTCCTCTGTGTCACTTCCCAAATGGAGTATAACTTTATTTGATCTAGACATTGTATTAGTCTTTTTAGGAAGATTTGGTATCACGCTCTTTCTTCCTATAAGCTTTTCTTCAACTTCTTTGAACTGTTTTGTACTCCTTGTAGTAGATGCTTTACTTGCAGAAAATTTTATCGGCTTTACTTTATTTGGAATAAAGTATTTTGCATCATCATAAATTTTTACTTCGTGGACTGCGAAGGGTTGTATATCTCCAGAAATTCTGAACTCTTCCCCATCCTTTAGATATTTCATGCATTGGTGCATAGTTGATGGAATAAGACCATTCTCATGGAGCCAAGGTCTACCCAAGAGTGCCTTGAATGAAGTGTCCGCATCGATAATATGAAATTTGGCTTCTGTGTACAGTTCTCCAAATTTCAGTGGAAGAACAAACGAACCTACAGTTTTTTGTCCTTTCTCGTTAAAGCCGTGCACCATAAGTTTATCTGACCCTAGATGCTGAATATCTAGAGATAATGATCTCAATGTGCGCAAGCTCATAAGGTTTATTGAAGACCCAGGGTCAATCAGGATTCGTCTTATTATGATGCCATCACTTTCTGCCGTGACATATAAAGGACGATTATGTTCTGTAGTCCCCAACATGAGATCTTCTTCAGAGAATGTAATAACAGGTTCATTTCTGGCATGAAGAACTTCGCTCAAACATCTTTCTGCAAAGTATGCTTCATATCTCTCTGGATTTTTGAGAGCCTGTATCAAGGTTTCTCGAAGATCTTTTGACATTAGAAGAGCTTCATAGATGCTGAGCCGTGCTGGGATCTTTCTCAAATGAGAAATGATATTATACTCTATCCCTTTATTTGCATCATATTTATTCTTATGATCTTTAGGGATGATTTCTTCGTTGATAATTATATCTTTTCCTTTGTCTTTGCTTGATAACCCCTTTTTTAGCGGCGGCGGTTGCAGTACTTTACCGCTTCTTAACTGTACTTGAGCCACTTCATTCGATTCAACATCATCTGATAAAGTTTTTGTTGAATGTTCAGAGTCTTCATTTAACTTCACACGCTCCATTCGTGAAGCTATTTGCTGATCTGACTCATCTTCACTTGGAAAACACAGTTCTTCTTCTGAGTTATAATTTGTATGTAGTACCATCAGACATGACTCAGACGCCATTTTATCAGTCATTTTTATGGGAGATATTGTTATCTGACCCCTATCATGATCTTTTACAGAATCTTTTTGACCTATATTTGATGTCACTGAGATGACTCGACATGTCTCTACATGGAGTTGATCTTCATCTTCTTGTTCATCATCTTCCACTTCTGATTGGTCTATTTGAAGCTTGGACATAAAATCCGCAAGTGTTATAGGTCGCCTCGATGGTTGATGATAATCCTCCAGATTGTTGATAATTTTTTGAAGTGTTGTTGTTTTCTTCTTCTGCTTGATGCGCTTATTTGAGTTATTGGATTTCTTGGAGGATGTTTTATAGAACCGCTTCGTATTAGGACGTCTCCGAGCTAATGACCTGGAAGTGGATGCACCAGAATTTGGATTTCCTTCAAGCACTGGTTCTGTAGAGGATTTCCATTTGATGCTGGGAATTCCTTTCAGTTGTTTGATCATCTTTATTGTCTTCTTGGAGATTGCGGTCTGCCATTCATCTTTTTCTGGCATTATTTTTCCTTTCATTTTATCTCCTTCCTTAATCAGAGGTATAGGAGAAGACATAATCACCTTCACAGACTCATTCTTTGGGTGAATTAAAACGCTATTTGATAGCGTGAATTCACCATTTATGTACTTCCTTTCAAGCCAATCTTTGAAGACATAACAATCTTCAATAGGGTGACTGATAACTCGGTGATATGGGCAATAACTTGGATCATCTTTTTGATCAGCTTCTTCGGGTCTTTTACACTCCGGTAATTCAAGACCAGCTTTAAGCGCTTGTTTGAATAGCTTTGCCACACTTTCCCTTTTAAAAGAATATTCTCTATTCATTTTCTCTTTAAGGGATGTGATTCGATCACCAGTTCTTGGCTTCGGACGTTCTCCTCCATTACGAAAAGTTTGAGATCTATTATTTCCTCCCAAAATTAGTTTTGGCTGGGGTTTATTGTACTGCTTCCCATTATCATCTTTAGGAGTAGATTGTTTCTCTTTGTCAATCCTTAAAGATGATGTGGAATAGATTTCATCTCTCCTATTATCCACAGCTTTATTCTTTCGGGGTTTATCTGAATGATATTCAGACTTAGACAAGTTCAATTTTTCGAATTTAGCTACTCTGTCTAGTAGCTCTTGATAAGTGCTGATGGAGGCCATGCATAAAAATGGTAACATCTTATCATCGATGTTTCCCATTAGCAGTTGAACGGCATGCTCCTCTTCCAATTGTTGTTCGCATTTCATACTCATGTTGCGCCAGCGGGTGATGTACTTTGTCACCGACTCGCCCTTTTTTCGTTTCTCTAAGGCAAGGTCAGCGATAGTAGTCTTCTCGGTAGCACTAGCGAACCTTTTCACGAACATATTTTCTAATTCTGCAAATGTCTTAACAGAATCATTAGGAAGCTCGGTGTACCATTCAAAAGCAGTCGCAGTCAAACTACTAATGAATTGGCGGAAGAGTAGAGCATCAACACCCCCAGTATTTCCACAGGTTGCTTTAAACTGAGCCAAGTGTTGTTTTGGATTGCCGGTGCCATTAAAAGTGTTGAACTTAGGCACTGAGTAACCCTTAGGATAGGGCACCTGATCATACTCGGCTGGATACGGGCGACCCTTGCTCACAAATTTCTCAACATGTTCTGAGGCAATGACAGCTTTAATCTTTTCATTGATGATTGATTCTAGCTATGGAGTCATCATCGGCTCAGATGCACTTGTGATATTTTGATGAGTTTGTGGATGAACAGGTTGATCAGCCTCATTTTTTTCTTCATTTCTTGCTCGTATTCTGGACACTTGGGGTATTGGGTCCATTGACAGATTAGTAGGAATACTACTTGATATCTGCTGATGGACTGGCTGGTTTGTTATCTGATGATCAATTGGTTGAGCAAGTGCAGGAGTAGTAGTGATGTTCTTTTGCATTAACTGCATCATCGCAGTCATCTGTGCCATCATTTCTGTCATTTTGCTATTTAGCTCTGATATCTCTTTATCCTTCTCTTTCATTTGAAATTTCAAACGCCTTTGTGTTTGTGCTAGTGTCTCAGCGAGCACTTCTTCTTCTTGATCATCATTCGGCTCATCACCTGAAGGGACTTCTTCTTCTTCTAACTGCTCGTACTGAGCTTGATCTTCTTGAGAGGTTGTTTTCGAAGAAGCGGGCACTGCTTCGTTGCGTCGTCTATAACCACGTGTTTGATGTGGCTCGTCACCATGTCCCACCATGTAGACTACCTCAACCTCCATGGTGTTTTTATCATCATCTTTTTCTTGTACGCAAATCTTAGAGCGACGCTTCCAATGGATCTCTGGCTCTGCATGCGGTACATGAATTTCTTCAACTAGAGGAGAGCGATCAAAATTGACCTTCTTCTGGGAGGTTGAAGTTGGCTGGCAATAGGATTCCTTAGAAGATTTTCTCAGGTGTCGACTATCGCGAATGTCAGTGATAGGCACCTTTTCCTTAGGCACCCATTGTTGACGATTTTTATGAAAGGCGGATCTCTGGGAGGCTGAACCAGATGTCACGCCCAGATCAGTTCCTTTTTCTCCTCTTTCTTCTCTGCGAGGCTTTGGCCTCCAGATTTGCTTTTCTTTCCACCGGGACCTTTCGGCAGCGGATCCTTGAACATATGGTTCAGGTGTCACGCCCCGATGTTCACCGTGCGGTGTATATTTTCTTTCTCTTCTTTCCGCCGCAACATAAAGACGTTCTCTCGGCGGAGTTCTTCTAGATCCAATTATCAAGGGCTGCTGATATCTCTTCTTCTTCAGACCTTTCTCTTTCACAGTCTTCAGGACTCGGTATACCCGAGCTGAAAGAGTCTCAGGTTCTTTCTTCCTTGGAGGGATTAGGGTTTCAGGCTGTTGATCCCAGAAAGATTTCTTTAGCTCCCCAGTAGAGCTATTTCTTTTAACCCATTTCAGATTTGCAAACCCATTCCGGGTTGGAATGGTAGCTTCAGGCTCTTGGGCTGGTAGGTTGGAGGGATGAGTTGGCACCAGTTGCTGCTGAACTCGAAGTTCAGCATTCTTCTTCCTTATCTGCCTCCTTGTGAGCCTTCCTACAGATGAGGAGGCTTCAGCATCGTCCTTCCCAGGTGCAGATAACCCGGTTGACAGAGTGGTATCCTTGGTAGGTATCACAGATATTCTTCCTCCAATTATGACTCTTTCAGTGTCTGAGGTCTTAGGCTGTGATAGCCTTTTGAATACTGAGGTCCTATTCTGTTGAACTGCCTTTGCAGTAGCAGTTCTACCATCTCCTGGTTGTTGCACGGAATAAGCACATCGTGCATTAATATCAGCATGATCAGGCCTTGCAGGATGGTCTCGAACAGTTATGCCGTGAATAGGTACGACAGAAGCCTTTGCAGTAGCTGCAGAAAACTCTAAGCTACCAAATCGGATGGTGGCTTCAGAGTCTCCAGTGTTGATGACGGCGTTAGCTAGCTGAATGCTAGCACCTCGTCCCAGTTGGACGGTGAAGGGTGTATTCTGTAGTTCCATTCTGCACAAATGAAAGGAAAGGGTTAGTATTCGAAAGTTGATACATCACCCTACACTTTCAAAGTGCAGAGACTAGACAGAATAAAATATATGCAAGAGATTATATTTGATTGCAAATTTTTAAACCCCAAATTTAATGAACTTGTTAGAATTTTTAATAATTATATCGCTATTATGTTTTGTATATAACTAGCCAAAGATGGAAAGAGAAACCATCCCCAGCGGAGTCGCCAGAAATCTGTGGGCTCCGAAAAATTCCAATCTTTAGGATGTGTGATCCCGGGGGAATTTTCAGAAGGCAGATTGGGTTTGTAGATAAGACACTACCCAGAGATTTCGCCCTCATTTAGTGAGGACTTTTTGATCTGAGTTCTGGTTTCCTATAGGCGCAAGCCCCTATAGTTAATTACCCCTCCTGATAACAAGAGAGAACTTTCGATTAAGGCTAGTCGTAAAAGAGGTCGAATAGGTTATAAACCTATCGTATAATAGCAATAATTTTAGGGTTTAAATCTTAGATTTGAATTTTGAAATTTAGATTTTAGAATTTATCATCATAAACTTAAAACTGGTGGTGGGGGGAATGAAGACGAGCCCGATCAAGATCCCATGGTTCCGTCGTCCCGGGCTGTCATGATCCCTGGTCTACTTAGTCAGAGGAGGTAGTCGACCCAACCTGACAGAAGGCATCTTGTCGGCAGCCATGGGTTGCTTCGTCCAAGAATACCTTATAGACCTGGGTTGGTGTTTGTCTAAGGGGATATGTCTGAATCCACCTTAGCTGACAGAGGGCTTTGTGCCTATCGAATATACCCTATGATCCATCGCTCAAGGGTTTGACGCCTTTAGGGAACATACGGGCTTTGGCCGTGATCGTAATATAATGGTGCCATTTTGTGGCAAAACCACCCGATCAGAGGGCACGTGCCACGTCCCTGTTGGCAAGAGACTGTTTGAGGATGAATCAAAGTGATACACCCGACATGCATTCGCTCTTTGTGAGCTGAGGTTAATTTCAAATTTATCACCCCCAACAAATGGTTGCGGGAGGTGGATGATTTTTAGTTTTTAGTTTTCAGTTGATAGATTTTATTTCAAGAATTTGAATTTTTGTTGAATTTGAGAATTTGAGATTTGACCCCTCCGGTTGAGATTTCCAATCAACACGGCCATCATCGGGGTTATTTCAAAGTTGATTGTAATTTCATAGGATCTTGGGAGGCATTTTGTACTTCAAGTCATGTCAACTCCGGTCCTTTCAAGGAGGAGGATGAAACTTGAATATTAGACCCGCGCAGCATTCTCGAATCGTCGGATTTGGGACTTAGATGTGACGATTGGAGCACATGCGGGGCGTAGCATTTGACCCTGCGCAGCATTCTCGGTCATTTGGTGTTTATGCTTTTAATATGTTGACCGGATCATATGCAGGGATTTATTTAATTTAAAGGATCATATTTAATACATAAGGAGCATTTTAAAATATTTAAATATGATCAATTGCGCAAGTGATTTTGCTTAGAAAATAACCCGGGATTTCATTTAAGGGCCTACGAACGCCTTCTGTCCGCTTGCACACATGTTGCGGATCCGGTGGCGTTGTTCTAATTCAGGTTTCATTTATAGCACATAGAAGATATCCCTTTGTTGTTAATATCCCACTCAACATAGCTTACAAAAAATGCTTGTTAAATGGATAGCAGGAGATCATGCTAGTATTCGTAGGAGAATTATCTTGCTCGTTAGAAGCTCTCATATTCTCTCTCATAGATAGTCTAATTTGTTTGATACAAGCTCCTTATCTTTGTTTGTAGGCTAGTTATTGTAGGCACTACGAATTTCCTATTCCTTCTTATAGGTGAATTGTAGTATACTTATAGTAAGCACTATAAATTCTTTGCTCCCAAAAATAGTTTGACACTCTAACAATTTTAGATCTTGATGAATTGAGTTCTTTTTTTCTTAAGTGGCATGCTCTATCTCTTAATTGAAGACTTGGAATTGGAAGTCACATATATAACTGAGAGGACCATCAACCTATAAGAATGTTTCTTGAACATGAGATTTTGTTTATTGCATTTTTCCTTATCAATTTGTAGTTGGAGTCAAAGTCAATCCCCCTTATCACTCATCGATATGAGGTTAAAATGTTCACAAGCTTTCTAAAATTGCTTGTGTAATTAATATTTTTTTTTTTATAATTTAGTAAGGGCTCAAATAATTTTGTCATTTCTTTGAGTGCAAGAAAGTGACGAAACTCTCTATTTGAAAGCATCACATATCAAGTCGATTTCAAATCGAATTAGATTTGAGTTCATTTTCGAGTGTAGGTCACACATTATTCATTCAAAATTTATTTAAAATTGATTTTAAATTTGAATTTCGTTCAAATCAATTTTTTATTTTTAGTCCAAGTCCTTTGTTGTTCACTAAAAAATTCGGCAGCCTCCCGGCGTCGCCTCCCCACCGAGGGAGAAATCGGGACGGCACTGCCGTAATTCTTCCCGCCCGGATCAAAGATCGACGGCGCGAGGTCTTTAATTTTAAACCATCATACCCGGATCAAAGATCGACGGCGTATGGTCTTCCATAATTAAACCATCATACCCGGATCAAAGATCGACGGCGTATGGTCTTCAATTTGAAATCATCCCGGTCGGACCTAAGGTGCGACGGCCGAGGTCTTCGACATCTGTTTGAAAATCCTCACATCTCTCTATTTTTTTTTTTCTTTCTTTTTATTATACAATACATTATAATATATATTATATAATATATAAAATATATTATATCATATATAATATAATATATCGTATGAGATATATTATAATATAACATATATTATATATCATTATATAATATATATATTATACATATGATATAATATATATATTATACATATGATATAATATATATATATCTTATTATAGGAACAGAGAGGGATCGTGAAGAAGATGTCCCCGATCGGCCTAAGTCACGCACGGGAGGTTTGGGAGCGGAGACGGCGGTCGGCTCGGCGGTTGGCGGAGGTTGCGGACGTCGGGTCTGCCGGCGACGTCGGAGGCGGCTGAGGTGACGGCCAGAGTCGGCTAGGGCACGGCGATGGCTCTCGCACAAGAGGAGGCTCGGGGGTTTCGTCGGCGGTGAGATCACGACGGAAGTTTGGCCGGCGGCGTCGGAGCAGGAGGATGGGATCGACGCCGGAGCAGGAGGTCGACGGCGAAGTCGGCTAGGGCAGAGAGCTCGCGGGATCGGCGTCGGTGCAAGAGGTCAGTCGCGAATCCTTTCTCTTCCTTGCGATTTTTGCGAGTGCGTGTCTCTAACCGTTCGAATGAGATGGATTTATGTCGTGAGTAAGTCGGTGAATGAGCCGATGCGTCGTTTGGGCAGGTCGGTGGGTTTTGGTCGTGCACTGACGTGGCATCGGTCGGTGGCTTTGGTCGTGAGGTGGTCGTTACAGTCAACACTAACGTAAAAAAAAATAAAAATAAAAATAAAAATAAAAAAAATAAAAATAAAAATCCTAACCAACTTAGATATTTGAATAAAAGTTAAATGGTCCATAAATTTAACAATGTAGTAATTGATTCGGTTAGCTTTTGAGAAAGCCGAGAAAAACTAACAAAAAGAGGCGCTTCAATTCTTCCCCAATTTCCACCGCACCTTCGTCTCCACTTTCTTACTTGAAGGCTTACCTTCTACATGAAGGAAACCCCCTCATCCCGTATCCTCGGATGACCACCCCGCTTTCCTTCCCACCGGCCATGTCACCGGCCGCCACTGGCTCTCTTTCTGCGCCTCCTCCTTTCTTCCCCGATGCTGACGAACCAGCGGCGTGGTATGGAAACATCCAGTACCTCCTTAATATCTCCGCCGTTGGCGCTGCATCCTGTCTCCTCCTCTTCCTACTAGTCAAGCTCCGCAGTGACCACGGCATCCCCGGCCCCTCCGCCCTCGTAACCAAGCTTCTCGCCGTATACCATGCCACGGCATCCCAGATCGCCCTCCACTGCGGCGCCGACGCGGCCCAGTTCCTCGGCATCGAGCGCTCCAGCTTCATCGTCCTTGTTTCACTCTCCTTGATTGCACTCGTCGTCGCCCTACCTCTCAACCTCTGCGCTGGCGATGCCCCGATCGTCGATCAGTTCACCCGCACCACCATTTCGCACATCACGGCAGGTTCGCCCCTCCTGTGGCTCCACTTTTTCCTCATGGTTTTGGTTGTCGTTGTTGCGCACTTGGGCATATGTAGGATGGAGGATGAGCTTAGAATTACGAGGTTCAGGGATGGCAATGGAAACCCTAGTGACCCTAATTCTAACTCTGTTGCTATATTCACCATCATGATTCAAGGGATACCCAAAACGTTAGCATCAAGTAAAGGTCCTCTGGAAGAGTATTTTCAGCATCGTTATCCCGGTAAGGTCTACCGAGTCGTCGCACCATTTGATCTCTGCTCTTTGGACGATCTAATTGTACAATGGACTAAAGTCCAGAACGAAATTTCTTTGTTAGAAGCTCGGGTGGATGCTAGAATTGTGACTGATTGTGAAGATGATGGTTTGAGCTCAGGGAGTGGCAGTCGCATGTGGAGAAAGTTGAATGCTATGTGGGCTGCAATGGTTTCAATGTTAGGTTTTACGGATGAAGAGAGATTAAGGAAGTTGCATAACTTGAGGTTGGTTTTGGAGACTAAGCTGTTAGAATACAAGGAAGGTAGAGCTCCGGGTGCAGGGATTGCATTTGTGGTCTTTAAAGATGTCTATACCGCAAACAAAGCCGTGAGGGATTTTCGGACTGACAGGAAGAAGAAGCCAATAGGTAGGTTCTTTCCATTGATGGAGCTTCAGCTTGGGCGGAGCAGTTGGAGAGTTGAGAGGGCTCCACCAGCTACAGATATCTATTGGAACCACTTGGGCTTTAGCAAGCTTTCCTTAGGACTTCGTAGGGTGGCTGTGAACACTTGCCTTGTCGTTATGCTTCTGTTCTGCAGTTCACCGCTTGCAGTGATAACTGCAATGAAAAGTGCTGCAAGAATTATTAATGCGGAAGCCATGGATAGTGCAAAATCATGGTTTACTTGGCTTGAGGGCTCTAGCTGGTTTGCTGCTGTGATTCTCCAGTTCTTGCCTAATGTGCTTATATTTGTGAGCATGTATATTATTATTCCATCCGCACTTTCGTATCTGTCCAAATTTGAGCGGCATCTCACAGTTTCTGGGGAGCAGCGAGCCGCATTATTGAAGATGGTTTGCTTCTTTCTGGTGAACCTCATTCTTTTGCGTGCTCTGGTTGAGTCCTCGCTTGAAAGTGCGTTACTTAGAATGGGGAGATGTTACTTGGATGGTGAAGATTGCAGGCGTATTGAGCAGTATATGAGCGCATCTTTTCTGTCCAAGTCATGTCTTTCTTCTCTTGCATTTCTGATCACTAGTACTTTTCTTGGAATATCGTTTGATCTGTTGGCCCCAATACCTTGGATAAAGAAGACTTTAAGGAAGTTTCGCAAGAATGATATGCTTCAGCTGGTTCCTGAGCAGATTGAGGATTATCCCATGGAAAAGAACCCTGAAGAGAGTGAGATTGATAATTTAAGGGCGCCTCTCATGTCTGAAAGGCAAGACAGTTCAGGTTTGAATGGAATTGATGGGCATGACCTTTCAATCTACCCAATTAATAGAAGCTTCCATGTCCCAAAACAGATGTTTGACTTCGCACAGTACTATGCTTTCAATCTTACAATATTTGCCCTAACCATGATCTATTCCTTGTTCTCTCCACTTGTGGTTCCCGTAGGAGCGTTTTACTTTGGTTACCGTTTCATTGTTGACAAATACAACTTCTTGTTCGTGTACAGAGTTAGAGGCTTCCCAGCTGGCAATGATGGGAAGTTGATGGACAGGGTGTTGTGTATCATGCATTTCTGTGTGATATTTTTTTTATTGGCGATGCTATTGTTCTTCTCGGTTCAGGGTGATTCCACGAAGCTGCAGGCTATTTTTACCCTTGGCTTGTTGTTCTTTTATAAGCTATTGCCTTCCAAAACTGATGGGTTCCAGACATCTATCTTGGAAGCAATGCAAACTGTTGATAGCTTAGTTGATGGTGAAACAGACTACGAAGTGTTCTCAAGACCTGAATTTGATTGGGATTTATATCAATCTTGAGGCAAAGGCTTGCCTCGTTTGTGTATGACTAGTTACATATTAATTGTTGTTTTAAAATTTTATTCTCCATAGCATCTACATTCTTTTATTCTGCAATACAAGCTCACTCTAGATCTTGAAACTAAGGTTCCCCACTCCATGGCGGCAATTGAACTTCCTTCGTTCCTTGGAGTAGTATCATTTTTTAGCTTGAAGTTTTCAGTTTTGGTACCTTACTCTTGTGGAATGAGTTAAATACAAAAGAAATCAGCAATAATACTGTCTTGATCATGTGCTAGTCTATTGTTTAATGCCAATCTTAATCCTATTTCTCGTTAAATGAACTATATCCTCTTTCAGTCGGTGATGAGTTTTTGTCATACTTCTTTTTTGACAAGCCCGTAGACATTGCAGGGCTTTTGATGATGCAGTAGATATCTTATGGACTATGCAAAGGTGTTGTTCATTTAGTTTGACATTTCAGTTTTACCATGTTAGACCAGATAACTTTTGAGACAGAGGTTAGCACTTTGAGAAAACTTATCTTAGAATTACATCAAATTATTATATCTCTCGTGTACTTGATTTGTGCTCAAGGTTATTAACCTCTTACCCTCTTGTTTCCTCCGTTTTCTATTGATATGTTATCACCTACAAAGCACATGGTCTTCTGCAATAACTTTTTTACCCGTTTATGGTCTCATTCATGTTAATTATTGAACTGGTCGTTGTGTTATGTCTGACCATGCTATTATAATTCTAGTTTGAGAATTCTGTTAGAATTGCTGTGTTACTCTATTATAATAGGAAAGATATTTCTCACGGGAAGGGTGTTCATTTTTAGCTAGCTATGCAGTAGAGTTACCAGCGTATGTTATGCTACACTGCAATGCAATTATTTAGTTCTCAGTTTAATGGTGCAAAAGACGTTTAAATGAGGGATTGCTTTATTTATATCCTTTAAACATATAGTTGACGTTGTAATCACTGTAGATTTATTTGCTGGTAATTGTTCGGTGAAAGTGCAATGACTAATGTTCTTTTGTTGAAATTTTACTGTTATAAGATGGATGTCTTAAGCTTGTGTAAAGCTACATGTGGTAGAAAATTATCATTTAGGCATTTAAAATGAGTTTTAGTGGCATTAAATACTTATTTTATAAGGTTTTTGCGATTATTTGTTTTTATGAAATAAATATTTAGAGGTGATTGGAGCTAATTCAGTCTGACAGTTATTAACCGTCAAAGTTTTATAATTTTGGCTGTAGATAGTATAAAATGAATTTCTTAAGCTTGTGTGGTAAATCTTGTAATTGAAAACTATCCATTTAGGCATTTTGAAATTATTCGTTTACAGACTTCCTCTGGACCTTTAGGTTCTTTAGTGAAGACACTGTTTCTTGATGAAAACACTTTTGCTTTAAGGCAATGGAGATTTAGGCTTTGTTTGGGGTGGCTTTCTTACTGTTTTTTAAAGTAGCTTTTTAGTACAATTTTGTTTATTTGTTTTTTACTATAAAGCTGCTTTAAGAAGCAGTAAGAAATTCATCCAAACGAAGCCTTATTGGCACTATTTATGATGAATTGCTTAATATGATCAGTCTCAGTGAAGAAAAATTAGTAAGCTTAGTTGTTTTTGCAACTTAACCTGGTGTATGCTTCAATCTATCAGACCTATATTTTGGTTATTTTTGTTTGTACTAATGATTCCTAAATTCTTGCAAACTACGAATTAAAGTGCATTTCATGATTTGTTATAATACAGAGGAAAACTTTTTTTTGGGTGTGATTATTGCTGTTTAGAATTTAGGCCGGTTGTAATGATTTTGTTGCTTCTAATATGTTGCGGAGGCTAGTGATGTAGGATTAGGGTTTTAGTTCCTAATGCAATGTATTTAACATGTAAATTAGACTTGAAATTATTTTCTATGTGATTTCTATAAAACTTCTTTTGATGTAAATGGAAAAATATGAAAAAAAATCATGCCAAATAATAATTTAATGGTTGACGAAATTAGACATTCGTTGGGAAATTTAAAGCCACCAAAATCCAAAATGTAATTGGAATTGACACCGCATTTCATAAACTTTTTATAACCAAGATGATTAAAATCAATAAAAAATGATATTTAATTATGCAAATGGAAATAGAAAAGGGTAAGAGATCGTCAAGTTTAAAATTCAAGCCCTACACTGGTATAAAGGGATGACTTGTTCTAAATTAGTAGTCACACTTACACATCACTTTAAGGAATTAACATCCAACCAAACACACAATATTGAATCATTATAATAAGTTAAAAATCCTTTTACATGCTTTTGGTTTCAATATTTATGAATAAAAATCCTCTTAATTGTTTGCCTTGAAAGTCGAGGTTAAAAAATCTGCAAGCTATGTATATATGAGCAAAACATGATGCACAAATACCCTTAGAAACTACATAATAATCCTTATGTCTATCGTTATATATCCATAGAAGTATAAGAGTGCTAGATGGGACTAACTTATGAACTTGGCATGATTAAGGAATAGGAGATATCCATGAAATAGCAGTACTCATGCAATTGTAGATTTACATTGGAGTAGGGTTGCATATATCACAAGTCATGCTATAAGAACTACTCGCTATAGAGGTCAAACTAGAACCCTACAATATAGTAACAGAAAAAACCAACAATTATGATACAAATCAATGAACTTAGTGCGAAACCAACAAACTTAATATCAAACCAATAAACCGAGGCTAAACCAACCAACCTAGAAACCAAATCAGGGAATTGGAAATAGTCATAGAATGCAATAGTTCTCATGGATATCATTTATAAATTTATGAAATTGAACTAAAATCTTGCTCAAATCATTTATTTTCTTGATGATTTTTTTTGGGTGTAAACTTGTAGTTCTCCAGCAAAACTACTCATCACATGCAAAATTTGGCTCCGATAAATTAAACATTTGATATTCATGTAGTAGATTGAGACATAAGTTACACTTCATGCAATGTAATTCAATAATTATCACAATGCAGCCTATTATGCTAACAGAAGATATCTCTGGAATCTACCATAGTAGTAGACTTAATTTCATCATGTAGAATTGCCTAGCATAGTGCTGGATGCAGATTCACCATGAGGAGATAGAAATATAGAAGAATCCATGGCATTGGTTGCATGAAATAAAATCAAATCACACACACATTGAAGATTAGATTGATGCCATACATTTCTAGAATTTCTAATTTACCCAAATATGTTACATGATTTTAAATGGGATTGCCCTTCTCACATTTTTTTTAGAAGGTTGCATGAAATAAAATCATATCACACACATTGAAGATTAGATTGATGCCATACATTTCTAGAATTTCTAATTTACCCAAATATGTTACATGATTTTAAATGGGATTGCCCTTCTCACTTTTTTTAAGGTTTTTGTAGGAAGTTATCTTATATTCAATTTTCATGATTATCACCAAATATCTTTATGTAAACTAGACAAAGTATTTTTTATTTTTTATTTAAAAAAAAAAACAGGCAAAGTATGTGATGTAGTGGATCGTCGGAAGAATCGACCTGCAAGAAGGATTTCGATCCCAATCCAGGGAAGAATTGGAACAAAAGCATCAAAGCTTTAAAATGTCATAATATTCTTCAATGAGCCATCATACTACAATACTTGATATTTATAAAGCTAAAAGAGCATTGTAGAAGCTAGTACTAACAAACTAGATAAGATATCCTAAGGAATACTTCAAGCTTAAAATGCTTTGCATCATTCTCCTCTTGCGTTAAAAAGGGCTCGACTCCGTCGAGACGTATTATTGAAAGAGAGGTTGTTGCAGAAGACAGATTCTTGGATCGAAAAGTTTGTTTTCAATATTTTCCTCCTCTGGAGTGGCCTTTTGGAAGTCCCCAAAACTTTGCAATAATGTCATGTTGAAATAAGTAAGATCAGCACTTCTTCCAAGGAAATCTGGGAGGACAATCGCAAGAGCATTAAGGCATTGCTGAGAGAGGTTTCCTGTTATCACCATTACTCGAATGCCAGCTGCTTTACAGTCCTCAATAGCTTGGTAAACTTCTTCACGTGGAGGATCCCTCAGCCCAACCCAACCAGCAAATATGAGATCACTTTCTATAAAAGCATAATTAGAAGGATCAAGTAGAAGTTTATGAGCAGGATGGCCTTCACCTTCATAATTAAAGAAGTCAGCAACATCCTTGGAAGCAAATCCCAGACAACATAAGGCATTCGTTGACATCTCGTCAACAGCTTGTAAAATTAGAGATTTTGAACTTTCAGCCAGCCTGACAACAGAACCATCTAGCAACTGAATGTAGGAACTTCTCTCCAATAAACTTTCAACATCTCCCTTTACAAGTAGGGAAATAGTTCCTTTATCTGACTTTACTAACACTTTCATTGATTTGCGAGCCCGATCAAACTCAAGAGTTGCAATCCTTTGTTCAATTCCCTTCCACCATTCACAGCATCTCAATATATTGAAAGATGGAGTAGACGATACCGGATATCCTCTTGGGAGCCCCATTTTTTCTACAAGAAGCTTCTCATAGACGTTAACCAAGAACTGCTCCAGTTTTTCTTCTCCAGCTCCCATATCAACAACACCTGTTCTCGGATATTTTGATTTAGCTGCTTCATTACCGTGAAGACTTAACACCTCAAGTATTTGACTATGGCTAAAACCAATAGCCTCCTCACCTGGCAGCACAAAATTAGAATATGACCCTTCATTGACATTACGTCAAACAGCTTGGGAGCATTGCACAGGATCAGCTTTATCAGTCAAATTCAAATGGAGCGTTTTCACACCTGCTGTAAAAACTTTCCTAGTACGACTACTAGCAGCTTTGCCACAAATTTCCACATCATATGTATTCATTTCAGCAATTCTGAGGGCAAGAATACCGTGACATACCTCCATAAGATGGGCCTCAGAGGAGATCGTGGGTGACAGCGGCAAGGAACTAGGAAGGGTTGGGGAAGGATTAGAAGTAGGAGGAAGAGTAGCAACCGAAGCTGGCGGTGCAGAACATGTAGGAAGATCAAGAAACTAGAGACCCATGGACCCACTGTGCTGAAGCTCTCTCTATTCTCGAAGTTGTCTATGGAGATGAATATCCTGGTTGATGCTCAAGTAATGCATTCTTTCCACGAGTTGCTGAAGGTTAAAGGGGTCTCCGGAATCCAGCCTTATCGGAGTTACACAACCAGAAAAATCTCTCCTATCACCATGCTGCTTCTTGTTTAGGACTTTTCCCTTCTCTGTACAGGATTTAACAAGAACTTGAGCGTCACAAACGAAGTGAGGATTGCTCTTTGTGAGGATCAGTTTCACGATATCAGGGTAGTCTTTGTTTCCTTAGCTACTTTCTCAATAGTGGTGGAACGCAGGCGCTGATCTAAGAGATCGTCGATATTTGCTTTCAGGAAACGAACAATTCTACAGTTTGAGCTGATTGATGTCCGGTAAGGGGGTAGGGGTTCCGTGGATTCTGTCTTGAAGTATTTCTTAGGATATCTTATCTAGTTTGTTAGTACTAGCTTCTAGAATGCTCTTTTAGCTTTATAAATATCAAGTATTGTAGTAGGATGACTCATTGAAGAATATTATGACATTTTAAAGCTTTGAAGCTTTTGTTCCTCTTCTTCCCTGGATTGAGATCGAAATCCTTCTTGCAGGTCGATTCTTCCGAAGATCCACTACATCAGTATGCAAACTGACATAATATAAAATAAGCAATGAAATACTATTATACTTTATAAGTAATAATAAAAAAATTATAAATAAGTAATTTCTAGAAGATAGAATGTAAAAGAAAATTTGAAGCAAATATGTCACATAAGTATGATAATTCTATGTGGACATGAAACATTTAGAAAAATGCTCAAATGGCTTAAAGATTAGTCGTGGTGGATTATGTACTTTTAGTTTTAATTTGTTCGATGAAATTTTAAATTTCAGATTTTTTTTAGAAAAAATGTTAACAACAAATTGCTTGAATTATAAACATAACTTAACTCTCATCAGATTATTATTATTTTTTATTTGTTGATATATTAAGAGACCACAAATAAAAAATAAAATCAATTTCACTTTTATTGTTCATCATAGGTATAATGTTAATAAATAATCTCTTTGGAGATATTTTATTAATTTCCTCAGACCTTTTTTATTTTTTTATTTTTTTAATTTTTGTTTTTATTTTTTATTAGTTTCCTCAGACCTATTTACTACAACATGCATGATTTGTTCAACTTCATATTCAAGAATATAATTAATTTTTATTAGAAGTTCATGTTCACATTCAATAATATATTCATATTCTAATTGTAGTTTCTTCATAGATGATCTTATGCTCAATATTTATTTTAGACTCAAATTTTGGCTCTTTCTTAAGTTTACGTTTAGGTTCATGAGCACATTCTAACATGGATGCAGATTCAAATCCATCAAAAGTAGATCTAAATTTATATTGTAACGACAAATCTTCTTTAACATTTAAAACATCCTAAAAATAATCTTCATGAACTAAAATTTCTTCAATATGATTAGATTAATCATATATGATTCTTGTTGTCATGTGTATGATAGTTTTATAGTCGGTGATATTGATTTTTTAGAGATATCTCCGAGGAGTCCAATTCCAACAAGGACAATTACAAATCAACTTTCCATATGCTAATGTTTTGGTTCCAAAGACAATTTATTACCTATCATGACTTGTAAAAAGGATTTAATAAGTGCAGATACTTTACAAGTCTAATAAAATGAGAAAACTCAAGGGAAATCCTAACGGATCATAGCTACAGTATTTCGCAAATTGGATAGAGTCAAAACACTCCAATCAAGTTTTAGCCATCCCAAAATTTATCTGTCGTATGTGCCCAGAGCTAGGCACGTCTTATTTAGAGCATGGTACTCTATCCTAACCATTCAACACCCTACGGCTTATTGATCTTAGCACCTCAAATCTGTAAATCATGGCCTATCATATCACAGGAGTCTTGCCACGTGATCTTCCAAAGTCGACTAGCTATTACTTGGATGACGATTTAGCTATCTTGATTTGTCTTTCATCTCGTTTGTTTGAACTGCTATCTTTAATCCTATCTCTGCACCAAAAGCTCCAACGTCCAACACCATATATTGATCTTCTGCTTCCTGGGCTACTCATCAATGCTAGGACAATCCAAAGCATCTCGATTTCTGTACCTCAATGTTATATTTCTGACTTACATATTTTGCTCTTCATGGGACTCTACACAGCACATCCTGCTATTCTATTTTACAGTTCTTTGATTTGTTGTCATCTACTCATCTTGGCAACCTTGTTAGCAATTTCGCCTATCAACTCTTTTCAATATGGTTATAATGACTTCAAAATCGTAGGAGTGCATCTCTGATCTCTGAATCTTTGAAGACTATTTAGTTGTGCCGAATAATATAGAATATCACATATAACTTGGTGCTTCACACCCCCTATCATCCCCCCTAGCCTATCACATCAATTAAATTGTTTAGATCCTTGGTGACTTCTCAATGTTTTTTATCGATAACATAACAACTTGCATAGACAAGGTGATTTCATGCACGCACCTATCAATATGTTCTTCAATGTGGCCAATAATCTTTGGCTACTGAGATGATTTCCTACATTATCAAGTTGTCTCCTTGTCTTGCCGAGGTGATCTTTGGCATATGTTGGATGACCTCCGATTGCCTGAGCTGGACCATTTAAGCTTGTGACTGTTCCAAACGTTTGCCTTCTTGTTGCTCGACAATGATGAAGGGAGCTCAGAGAAGAATGAGAGAGTGAAAGGAGACTTCTAGCTTCTTGTTGAGGGATTCATACAACCATCACCTTCTGTTTGGAGGTATGGTACAAAACTATTTTATACCAATTAGTGATGTTATTATTATTTAACAAGCTTCTCACTTTGCTCGATGACATCGTGAAATGGCTTGATAATTGGTAACATGGATAGTCATGTTTTGATTTCACTTCGCATTGCCAGAAGCCCTTTTTTATGTTATTACAATATTTTTATGTAGATATTTATTGTCTCAAACAAAATGTATAAGTTTCACTATCTATTTGTAAGATGCTTCTTAATATTTAAAATATCATATGTTGAATTTTATATTTTCCATCACAGTTTAAGACCTTTAAAATAAAGCTATTTTGAGAATACTAATCATATTCTTTTAACATGCTTGAAAGATTTTTGTTGTCGCTTGAATTCCAACCGACCACAAATCATCTAGCCTTGCAGGTGCAACTACTGTGACACAACATAAACATTCTTTTAGTCTATGTAAATTCAATGAAACAATCCGGATCTCTTATGATCATTTATAGAACTCTTGAGCATCACAGTATGCGCATCACCATAGGGCAAGCATAGTAGAATATAAATGGCCAATAATAAATATAATATAAAAAACTACATTGGATTTAATCTTATCTTATTGAGATTCATCTCTCTTAAAAGGTATATAGGCATCAACTACAATGCATCTTGGAGCGAACTCTAGGTCTACCTTGAGACCTCTAACCATTTTATAATGTTATAAATATTCAAAATCATTATTGATTCCACAAATATTGAAATATATTATTCTTTCTATTTTCAAACCAGTAAACATAATGCTCTTGCTAAAGCTATTTTCTAAGTGAACAGGTTGACATAAATTTAATGTCTAGACTAAAGAGTGATGTTAATTTTCGGTGTTAACAATAGGAGTGTAGACTAATTTGATTTGAATTTGATAACATTAGTATCAATTTTTTAATAAAATAGCTATCAATTTTAACAGGGTTGGCTATATCACGATGAATTTGGTTCTTTGCGATAAAGATAGTAGATTGATTATCACTAAGAAGATTAATTGTCCATTCTATTTTTATCAAAACTCGTTTTACATATATCATAAGCCATTGCATGAAATATAGTTTTCTACACCCATATGCCATTTTATCTCTTCGTTTGTCCAGATATTTAAGTTACCCGCAAACAATTGAGCAATACATAGATTTGGACTCTCAATCACTATCATAGTTGGCGCAGTCTACACAATAGATTCATACCTCTCAATTTGGGCATTTTTAAAGACTAACCATTTTTATGGAATCACCTTCAAATACTTAAAAATTCTATACAAGGCATCCATACATTACTCCCTTGAATCGTTCATAAATTGGTTCTCAATACTATCATAAAACCCGATAACAAGCCTTGTACGTGAAAGATATATAACTTTTCAACAAGTCTTTCGTATCTTCCTTTATCAATTGGTGTCTTCAGCATTTCTAAGTTTTGGTGTGTATGTTGGCTCACAACCCAACGTACTATATTTATTTAAAAGTTCTATGAAAATTTTTTTGGGAGATATAGATCCCTTGTTTTGATCTACAAACTCCATCTCTAAGAAATATTTAAGGCTTTATAAATCTTTAATTTCAAATTATTGTGCACAAATTTTCTTGAGGTCAATTACTTTTTCTTCAAAATTTCCAATAGCAATTATATCATTGTAATAAATAATTAAGATAGATACCATGCATTCTTAGAATTTCTTCACTAAGAGCGTAGTTGGCTTGAAATTCTTAGTAGTTATGGAGTCTCGCAAATTATGTGATTCTCTTGAATCAAGCACATAGAAAGCTTTTTAATAGGTCAAAAGATCTCTTTAATTTGCATGCCAAAAAGTGGGCACTTTAGGTGTCTCAAATATATTGTTCAAAGCGATGGTGAAATAGATGGGGATATTATTAGTTTATATTTTTTATCGGCCTATTAGTTTAATTGAAGTTAAAGAGGCTTTAAAGAAAATGAAGTGTGAAAAAGTATTGGACCTGATGATATTCCAATAGAGGTGTGAAAATGTTTAGGAGATGAGGGAATTTCTTGGCTTACTAAACTTTTAATATTATTTTTAAGACTAAAAAGACGTGGCTCACTAAACTTTTTAATATTATTTTGAAGACTAAAAAGACGCCATATGAGTAGAGAATTAGTGTGTTGATTCCTATTTTTAAGAATAAAGGTGATGCACAAGATTGTGCAAATCTTAGAGGAATTAAGTTAATGTGTCATACTTTAAAACTATGGGAGAGAGTTATGGAGCATAGGTTGCGACATGACACTAATGTTTCTCAAAATCAATTTGGATTCACGCCAGGTAGGTCTACTATGAAAGTTATACATTTATTGAGAGGTTTTATGGAGAAGTACACAGAGAATAAGGAGGATCTACATATGATTTTTATTGATATAGATAAAGAATATGATAAAGTTTCTAGAGAAGTGCTATGGAGAGTTCTACATAAAATAGGGGTTAATAATGCTTATATTCAAGTTATTAAGGATATATATGCAGGAGCTGGTACTTGTGTTCGAATACAAGGTGGTTTGACCAAATATTTTCCTATTTCAATTGGATTACATCAAGGTTCAGCCTTAAGCCCATATCTTTTTGCTTTATTCATGGATGTACTCACTAGACATTTGAAAGAGGTTGTACCCTGGTGTATGTGTTTTGCTGATGGTATTTTTTTTGTTGATAAGACTAGAGAGGGAGTTGGAGGTAAACTTGAATTATGGAGGTCAACATTAGAGTAAAGATTTTCATTTGAGCATATCTAAAACTGAATATATAAAGTGTAATTTTAATAGTAATAGATCTAATGGAGGATTGTGACTTTGGGCAATCAAGTTAGGGGTGTCAATTCGGGTCAATGGGTCGGGTTTGGGTCGAACCTGACTTGACCCGACCATAAACGGGTTGACCCTAACCCAACCCGATTTTGCAAACGGACAGATTTGTCAACCCGGACCCGACCCGTGCGGATTACCAGGTTGACACGACCCGACCAACGAACATCTGCGGAGTGCCAAAGCCAAGCGAAGCGGACGACCGAAGGCTGCGGAGCGGACGCAGGATGCTTGGATGCGGACGCAAGATGCCTTGACCGCTGGACGAGGGATACCTGGATGGGCTAGAGGGCTGGACGCGGATGCAGGCGCCGGACGTGACTCCCTAACGCGAGACGCTTGGACGGGATGCGGGAAGCGCCGAGCAGTGGACGTGGGACACCTGGACTCGGACGCTACTTATGATGTGCGATGCGAACACGACCTGACGCCGTGACGTGGATGCGACTTAACACAGACGAAAAATGACGGGTAGCGCGGACGCAACCTGAGTGACGGGCGGGAAATAGGTCAATTCAAGTCGATCTGCGAGTTGTCGGGTCAACCAGAACCTGACCCGCTTTTTCATACGGGTCAGAAATCCGAACCCAGACCTGACCTGTTTCATAAATGGGTTGACCCGAACCCGGATTTTTCTAGGTCGGGTTTCGGGTCGTGTCAACTTTTGACACCCCTAAATCAAGTCATTAATAAGAGCACACATTTTAGATATATTGGGTTTATTGTTTAGAGTGATGGTGAAATAGATGGGGATATTATTAGTAGAATTCAAGTTGGATTGTTGAATCGGAGGAATACATTAGACTTGTTTTGTGATAGAAAAGTCCCTCTCAAACTTAAGGAAAATTTCTATAAGATGGTAGTGAGACCTGCAATGTGTTATGAATGTTGGCCATTAAAAGAGAAGCATAATGTTAAGTGTTGCAGAGATGAGGATGCTCAGTTGGATGAGTTGCTTTACTCTTAAGACAGAATATGAAATGAGCATATATATGAAAATGTTGGAGTAGCTCCTGTGGAAGATAAGATTAGAGAGAGTCGCCTTAGATGATTTGGTCACATAAAATTTTGGCCTTTCAATGAACCAGTTAGGAAAGTAGATGTATTAGATTTGACTTATGTTAAGCAAGATAGAAGTAGACCTAAAAATACTTGATTAGAAAATATTAGAAATGACATTTCTTCATTAGATTTAGATGATAATTTGACTCTTAAATGGACATAATGGAGAAAAAGGATTCATGTAGCCAATTCCACATAGTGGGATAAAGGCTTGTTGTTGTTGTGGTGAGACCTGCAATATGGCACAAAATGTTAGTCATTGAAAGAGAAACATAAAATTAAGTGTAGTGTTGTGGAGATGAGGATGCTCAGGTGGATTAGTGGCTTTATACTTTGAGACAAAATAAGAACCGAGCATATACGTGAAAAGGTTGGAGTAGCTCCAGTGACAAATAAGATTAGAGAAGGTCATCTTTAGATGGTTTGGCCGCTTAAATTGTTGGCCTCCATATAACCCTGTTAGGAGAGTAGATGTATTATATTTGGCCTATATTAAGAAAGATAGAGGTAGACGTAAAAAGATTTGGTTAGAAAGTATTAAAGAAGATATTTTTTTTATTAGATTTAAATGAGAATTTGACTCTTAATTGGACACAATGGAGAGAAATGATTCATGTAGCTGATCCGATATAGTGGGATAAAAAACTTGTTGTTATTGTTGTTGTGTTCTCAAATTGAGGGATTGGCTTCATGAATGCTTCTTCAAGTCTCCTTTCAAGAATGCATTTTTTTAACATTAAATTGCACAAAGGCCAATCTAGATTTGTAGGTTATGATGGATGAACCTGAGTTGTTTTGAGTTTTGCCAAATGTACATAGTTCTGGTGGTTAATGCCACAAGATTGAGTGAAGACTTATACAACCAATCAGGCTTTTTTTTGTATCAAAACTCCACTATTTGTTGTGCTTGACCATGAAGAAGATCAAGTGAAGCCTACACCCATTTGGGTTCTTTCCTACGAGTAAATTAGTAATCTCCAAATTTGATTCTTTTTTTTAGGGTATGCATCTCCTCCATAATGGTTTTTTTCCATTCAAGAACCTTTAGTACTTCTTGAATGTTGGTGGGAATTTGGATAGTATCAAGGCTGATAATGAAAGCTTGAAATTTGGTTTGAGCCGCTTATAAGAGATGCCATTGTGAAGGGATGCTATCTAGACGATCTCATGCATTTTCTAAGAGCAATCCGCCAATTTGCATTGTTCACTGGTTGTTCACTGAGCACATTTTTTAGAAAGATGCTACCTTGAGTAATTTGGGCTAAGTTCGAGTTTTGATCAGGTTCGATGTGTATCAAATATGTTACTTAGAAGTTTTTATTTTTATTGGTACCCTGAACTCTTTGTTGGAAAGAAGATTAGCTTCATAGAATGATTTATCTAATAAATTGGGTTCTTCTCACTCGAGACACATAAGTATAGGCGGAGGAGTTTTTTTGACACCCCAAGATTAGTGTTCATTCTTTTCTTGAATGTTAGCTTTGGGATAATGTTTGATTCTTAGAGAAGGTAGCTTCCATCATTGCCTCATTGGAATCAAAGTATTTTTTATTTGTGGGAGAGAAGCACATGTGTCCTTTATGATTTAGAGAAAACCCTTGCAAAAGTGACTTGATGACTATAGGATCAAAATTTCCACAATTATGAGAATATGAATAAATGTAGAAAATGAAAAATATATATATATGAATTACAAATATGATTCTAGCTTGAGGACATGATTATAGTAGTTTTTGTACGTAACTTTGAAACTTGCGGATTCTAAAGTGTGTACAATTTATTAAATAGGTAGCAATGAGGAGAGCATCCCACCAAAAATGTTTCAGAATATTATTGTAGAGCATGAAAGACCGAGCAACATAAAGAAGATCTCCATTTTTTTGTTTTGTAATATGATATTATTATGAAGTATTAACACGAGAGCTTTAATGAATTGTCCATAAAGTCAAGAGATGTGGTCCTAATGTGTTTTGAAATACTTTGATATTGTTAGTTCTTAAATTTTGAATTTTTTCAAAAATTGATTTTTAATCGTATTATTAAAAATTTTCATGAAAAAATCCTTTTTGTAATTTAAATTAGGTGACATTCTAACCAATTCAACCTGGTTGTCTTAAACTATTGAAATCTTAGGAAAAGTATTATTGCATAATAAAACAGAATTGTTATATTCCAATAAACCATTTAGATTTTCTTATCAGATAAAGAAAAAAGTTATGATCTTTTGATGACTTCCTAGATTGACTTGAAGTTACTTGAAGTGCCTTAATACTCTGAGTTTTTCCTTTTGTTAGTCCATGTTTTTACTTCGGTTGATGAAGTTGAATTTCGGACACTACAATCAACACTTGGAAATATTTTTCTGCTCTGAAACCATGGCAAGTTTTTGATGCAGGACTAAATGCTTAAATGGATGAAAAAAGAATTTGCACGATTTATTGTTAAGAGCAATTAAAATTAAGACTATTACCAAAGTCAAACGAACAAATAAAGCATAAGAGCGGTCACTTCCGTTTAGGCTAAGTTATATGCCAAGCACTTGGAGAATCAAAACAATTTAGAAATTCAATAATATGCAAGGAAATAGCATTCAACAGAATCCCTAATCTAACAATTAGATTAGAAACATAGAAAGTACACTCACCCTACGTTTACTAAGCTTTGGCAATGGCAAAATAAAACCCTACGTTTACTAGGCTTTGGCAATGGTGAAACTCGACTCCTTGGGATTCGTAATCACCTACAAGATTAGAGGATTAGAAAGATAATTGAAGAGGTGGAGAAGTTCACCTTAGTCAAAGTCCGGAAACAAGTAGTCGATATGTTGAAGAGGTTGTCGTAGGAGAACTCGTATTCTGTCCCCGGTTCAGCCATCCATGAGTGATTGGACGGTAATTGCTCTAACAATCGATGCTCCTCTTAAGCGGTGGTCAAGAGAAAGAAGTTTCTCTAACAACGGAGACAGAATCAACTTCCAAATTTCGTTTCCAAAAATCTGAAAATAAGTTCAGATTTTCTCCAGAAATCTGAAAGAAATTTCAGGCTATGTGAAGTAGGAATAGGAGCTTGGAAGAAGGGAACTCAAGGCATCCAATTACTTGGCTTAGGTAGAGGGAGAGAGACGTTTGGAGAGTTTTACTGAAAGAGAATCCCACGGGAAAAGGCCTTGGGAAATTCAGCCAGCACGGGTTTAACGCAAGGATTTAATTCCAAAGATTTAAAGGCTGATTTTAGTAATATTAAAGCGGTGTAGACAAAGCAGAATTTCGGCCTGATTACGGGCTGAAATTTTGTATTCTTTCCAAGTGCACATATGGGTTTTAGGAAACAAATCATGGCATTTGTTATAGAAAGGAGGCCGGCAGCTTAATAAAGGGAGAAAATCATGGGGAAAATTTAAGTAGGTTTAATAGGCTAGGAATATTAGGTAATTTTTCAATTAATTCAATTTGAATTTGAAATTCAAATTGAGTTAATTAAGAAACTTTCCTAAAATAGACTAGTTAAATTAGGAAAGATTTTGAAAATTCGCAATGATGAATTTCGAATTTCAAGTCTTCCCACATTCGATTTAATCTAAAATAGGAAATAAATTTGGATGGAGGAAAAGAGGGGGGGTGGTCGGCGGCTAGGGAGATGAGGGATCTGGCGGTTGTGGCCTGGGCCGGCGGCAAATGGGTTGGGGCAATTGGGCCGTGGGGTTTTAGGAAGTGGAGGAGGGATCGGGTGAAGTGGTCGGAGCTTATGGTGGAGGGTGGGGAAGTTCGACGAGGAGATTATGACAAAATTAAAGAAGAAAATAAGACCACGAACCCGGCCGTATCCAAGGTTGGTGGGTATTGCGCCAATCTCCCTCTCCAAGGGATCTCTCCAAAACTCTCCAAGAACTCTCAAAGGTTCTCATAACACAAGTTCAGGAAGAAATCTCAATAAGCATTCATTTTCTCATGAAGAGCAACATGAGGGCTATAAATAGCCTCTTACAAAAGGACTCAAAATAAGAAGACGACAATGCCCTTAGGGCTTACATACGACCTCCTTTAAGTAAAGGGGTAAGACGGGAAAATAATTAAAACATAAATAATAAACGACAAATAACATAATAAATGACAAATACATGAAAATGACTAAAACAAAATACAACGACTCGATCGTGGCCGTAGATCGACGGCCACGCCTTGATTCATGCTCTGATGTCCCCATCAGTTTTGTTTTGATTTTTGAGGATAGGGGCATAACTGGATCATTTTCTTTTGTTTATGATTGCTACATTGCGATTGTGGTAGTACGACTTAATATTCCTGTATAGAACTTTTATTTGATTACCAAATTAGAAAATACTTGGGTTGATATGCCAAGAATTGCTTGCTTTTACTTGGCCAAACCTATGGATTAACGAAAGAAAGGCTTGTTTCAATTTTATTGAAGTTTTTTCTCTGCTGCAGAATTTGTTATTGTACACTGACTGTACTAGAAAGGCGAATATTTACATGACATTAAGGTACTAAATTACTAATGGCATCAGAATGTTGAACTTGGACAACAGATATAAGACCTACCATTACTGGGAAATAAAAGGCCTAGTAAGAAGCGGAGTTCAAAACGCTTATCAGGTGATGGAAAAGGAAAGGATGCTCAGAATGCTTTGCGTTTAATGAGAAACAAAACAATATAAGATGATAAAATCTATGGAAGATGAGCTTCTTGTACCCATCTAGTTCTAGGAAGGTAAAAATCTGTATACAACTGTACGAAGTACATAGTTTCTCTGCTAGTTTATTTGATAGTATTTTTACATGTAATTATGTTCTAGAACAAAGTTCAGATGTTTATTTCACTGAAGTATTTGAATTGTATCAGTGGTGGAAGATTCGGATTGTGATTCAGTGCAAGCTAGTCGATTGACTCAGTGATAAAGATGTTCTGAAGTCTCTCACACTCAAAACTGGTCTGCACAAAGCCAGATGATATAAATAAAGGGACAAGCTGATGTTAACTGAACTTATTCTTGTTCAGGTCTCTTAGTATCTCACTAAATTATCATACCGGTTCGAGCTTTCTTCCATTGAGTTGCCGCCTTGTTCTAATTCTGCTGGTATGTTTCACAAATGGTTTATTTTTATTTTTTTTCATCTATGCTGGTGGGTGGAACAAATAGTCATAATTGTTTTGCATAAATTCGTTTCTTAACGCGAGTTCAAAATTTTCTGAGCAATACATCTCAAACAAACTTGTTCTTACATTTTATGGATCATTAACCCCAGATGGATTTCTTGAGGGATTAGTAGAGAAATGTTTCTAGAGAAGTTTGATAAATTACTCGCGCTTAATATTCTTTGTTTTGTTGCTTGCTAAAGATGACTTCACATTTTAATATGCATTCTTTATGTTGGTAGATTATAAGAACCTATGACCTGTTCTATCATCTCCATCTTCTTCTCTATTCTTTTTTGTTTTTATCCCGATTCAAGGAGTGTATGCCTTTTGAATCGGGATTCCAAAGGTTCTTTTTTTAATAAATAGGGGTCGTGGCTTGCACAAAACTTAAATTTTGTTCTGAATAAACTTCTAATTGGATGCAAACTTAAAGGATTCAGCTCATTGATCAAGTGGGAGACTTGGCCTTCGTTTTGGACTGCTTTCAATTGCACTAAAAAGCTGTTTTAAGATGCTGTAAGAAATATGCTTCATTTGAGGTGGCTTTCTTAATGTTTTCTAAAGCAGTTGTTTTAGAAAGTAGTAAAAAAACCATTCCAAACGAAGCTTTAGAATAACTTCGGGTAAGATTCTTCTTGTAAAACTGTGAGGTTTGCTTCATTTGATTTGCTGTTTTTTTTCTTTAATTTATATTTTCTTTTCCTAAATTTATTATTAGTTTGCATGCATAATTTATTTTAAGTTTTATACATCTAAGCTTCTAGGATTATGTGATTTTATACTTGTTGCCTGGTTTAAGTGGTTCCAATTTTCAATTTGTTGTTTCTTGTATAAAAAGTACTAGTTTTTCATATTGATTCTCATCGTTTTGTCTTTTTTATCAAATGTGATAAATATTTGTTATATTTTAGATTTTGTGACATGCGAATTTTTTTAGGACTGGACTTGAGCAATGGTTACTGCCTTTAGTGCATAACAGCTCCCAGTATACCTTTTGTTAGTGGGCGAATTATTGTGTCCGGTCACCGGATGTCCGGACATCCAATCTGGTGATGCCACGTCACTTAAATACATTGAGTCCCGATGCATTTTGGTGACGTGGGGACACTGGATTGGTGTCTGGACGAATCCGGACACCGGACGCAATAATTTGCCTTGTTAGTGGGACTCCTATGAATTGGAGACTATTTTTTGGACCCGTGAATTTGTGTGCATTTTACGTTGTTCATATATCATTTTAGATGTGTATTAGAAAATTAAAAATATTTAAGACGTCTTTCATCCAAATCAGAATGGTTGTTCAATACCATATAATTCTATTCTTCAAAACTCGTTAAGGATGTCAAATTCTTATGAATGGAAAGGATTAGGGCATCTCCAAACGAAAAAATCATTTTGCACTCTGAAATGTTGTAAAATCAGTTCGGTTGGAGATGATCTTAGGCTTGTAGTATGCTGCACATATCAAAATTCAAGAGCATTGTAGTGTACTATGTACTATTAAGTATCATGTAGGCATATTTGGTTTAGGAAAAAAATAAAGTCGAAGTTTTTGCAGTGTGGCTTAGGTTTCATTTAGGACAACTTTCTTAGTATATCTTAATGTAGCTTTCGAGTACAAAAGTTTTTAGTTCCAAAAAGTTCTATATTAAAAGGTGCTTTAGAAAATAGTAAAAAATTTGTCCCAAATGAAGCCTTATAGACTAATTCGATTTTTATTTAGGGTTTATTAGGAAAACGGTGTTATATTTTTATTCTTTATTTTTAGAAGATGATTATTGATGCGGCCAAGATAGAATTTTAGCAACCGGATTAAGCTGGGATGGTGCAACCAAATTAGCATTACATGTTTAATCTCCTATGTTACTATATTAACTACGCGTACTTATATAGTTCATATTGATCTGTTGGTTGGGAGATTTGGCAACTAATTAAGAGATATTAGATTCGAAACTTGCGTATAAATTTTATTTTTTAAAGAGGCTAGTTGAGAAAGAGGTTTATCTATGTGATCATTCTAAGTTGGATGAAATTCATAGTAGACAATATAGTCATCTTTTGTACCTTAAAGGCTAAGAATATATGATTCTAAGGAGTTGACAATAGTGACTCAGGATAGGGCAGCAAAAGCTTTATTCTCAACATTTAATTTGTGATTCAAAATGAAAGATTGATATTGAAGAAATTCTATTCATTTTGTATGCATGAGTTTAAGTTTTCATTTGGTGTTTATAAACCTAAGAGTATGATGGTCATAATATAGGATAAATTTAATATGTAGTGTTTCTAACGTTTAAGAGATTGGATGATATTTTCAGAATTCTCCATCACAGGCAACAGTAGTGTTGTCTGATTTAGGCTTCGTTTGGGACGGTTTTTTTACTGCTTCTTCAAGAAGCAATAAAAAGGCCGTCCCAAACGAAGCCTTAATTTAGGCTTTGTTTGGGATAGCTTTCTTATTGTTTCTTAAAATAATTTTCTAGTTAAAAAATTAAAATTTTTGTACTAAAAAACTGATCTAAGAAACAGTACGAAAGTCGTACCAAACAAAGCCTTAGTGTTCTTAAGGAGGATTTATTTTGTTTATTTAAAAAGGAATGTATTGTAAAATATATGTAACGCATCTAAAATATTTTAGAGTTGTTTGGACGAATGTAAAATGAAATCAGATAATTATTATTTTTATTTGATTAAAAGTAAAATAAATATAATGTAATTTTAATATAGCAAAGATAATATTTTTGGAGTAATCTTACATTTTCTTTGTCAAATCATATAGAAGGTGAGAACATGTAACTTTCTATCCTTTAATATCAATGCATCCAAATAATTTATATTAAAAATATATATATATTTATTCGTTACTTGATAAGGATCCTCAAGTCAATAAGTCCTCGCAATTATTAGAAGAGTTAGTCGAACAAGTTTAGAAGCAAAAACGAAAGGCCTTCCAGCTGCTGAAATTAAAATCAGCCTTGACCCAAACGCCCAAATGAGGTGATAGCAGACAAAGACATGATGAAAAAATCAGCCGCCTCATTAGCTTTATAAAAAAAAAAAAGTTCAATATATTCATTCAAATTAATATGCTTTGACCATTATTTTTAACTTATATGATAAAAAAAATATATCTATTTATAGAATTAATATTATTTTTAACTTACATGATGAAAAAATATGGGTTGGAATTTTGTTATAAATTTTGAGATTTAGATGATAATTTAAAAAAAAAAAGTGAGGATATAGGGGTATTAAAATATGTAATCCGACTTGTTTAATAAACGGGTCAAAGAGTTGGACCTGAACCCGATAGGCAACCTGAACTCAAGCTGAAATCCCGTTTTTATTAAAAAATATTTTTATTAACTTTTGAATCATAAATTTTAAGTTAATTAATTAAAAATAAGAAGAATATATCAAGAAATAAAATAATGTAAAGAACGAAATATTAAACTAGTTATTTTTAGGTATAAATAGGGTTGATGGATCAACCCGATTTGTTTAAATCTGAATCCGAATTTTTTCAGATCAGGTTTGACGAGCCGGCCATTTACTGACATCATTATTTGGAGGAATTTAACTTAGTAAATAATTAATATTTGAGTGTATGTATCAAATTCTCCTAAAAATATTACATTAAAACATTTATTCACAATGATCATCTCATGTCTTGTATTTCATATGGTTAAACCTCTTCTTAAAATTTGTTATAGGGATCTATTATGAACACGATAAGCTCTCTATTTTATAAGGCTTTCCATCATTAGTATATATAACATCAAATATATCTTGTCATGGAACCTTTTGGTAATTTTATCTCCATCTCTATTCGTGGGATAAGGACATATTTGGCCGAAGTTGGGAAAAATTATTCTGTGCGGACGACGGACAATGTCCGGAGCTCAATCAGAACGCGCCACGTTACTTTTTTGCTACTTACCGGTGATCGTTACCACTATGTACCGGATGATGTGGGGCGTTCTGATTGATCTCTGGACCATCTGGTGTCCGCACAGAATAATTTCTCACGAGTTGGAGCCCCCCTAAGAGAAAATAGTTTCTCACATGATCAGAATGAATTTATATTTCAATGGATTTATTTTGAGAATAGTGTTGTATCTAAAAAAAATATATACATTGTAGATTTCATGATAAATCTAATGATTTTTAAGCTTATTATAATCCAATTGGTATAGGATGTTTATTTATTTTTGAAGCCATCCTTCCCATGATGCTCGACTGGCCTATAATCTTTTGGTAGCTATGATGGATTTTAACCAATATGATCTTTTTGGACTTTAATGATATCAAAATAGATGAACTTTGATGGCTTATTGAGGAGGATTTTTCTTTTAAGGGATAATAACTAATTTAACCCTCATCATATCTTTCAAAAATTTTCACCTCTAACTAATGCAATTCTTCAGCATCATAGTTCAATGGTGTTCGAGTCGTCTCCAATCAATCCTTATGATGTTCATCTGATCCTTATCAACATAACGACTATTATAATATCATCATGCCCATCCAACAAACTTTGGATGCACTAATTTATCAGGTTTTTTCTACTGTTAGTAAAGGTTATGCTCGTACCTTGTTCAATTCTCTTTTTGGAAAAAAAGAAGCTATCCTTAACTTTACACCACTATGGGTGCAAACGAGTCGAGTCAAGTTCGAGTCATGCCTAATTCAAACTCGGCTTGTGAGTCAAATCTCGAACTCGAGTCGAGCTTAGAAGGCAAGCTCGAGCTTGGCTTATGCCATTGAAACGAGCTCGTCGAGTGGCTTGTTAGAGCTCCGTCGCGCCCGCTTTCAAGTCCCAACATGCTCGCTCCGAGCTCCATCCAGTGTTCCACGTTCAAACTCCTACCACGCACGCGGACGTCCGACCTATGTATCGCGTCTGAACACATTTTGTGCCCGCGTTCGAGCTTTGTCCGAGCTTTGTCCAGCGTCCCGCTCCTGAAGTCCTATGTTCAAACACCATCTGGTGTCTCGCGAACGAGTCCGAGTCCGAGCATGCCCGAGATTTCTTTTTCCCGCGCTGCGATCCTGCCTTCCATTCTCGGTCGACATTTCGCGTTCCCCCCACATTTACGTCAGGCATCCAAGCAAGCTCACGAATAATCAAGCCGAATTTTTGTTGGATCAAACTCGAGCTCAATTATACAACAAGCTCAAAATTTTGCTCGAGCTAGACTTATGAACTCGATAAACTCGACTCATGAGCTCATTAACGAGTTGCACCCCTAAAGGCCAACAACATCGATCAAAAGCATTTTGAATCTTCCTTTATCAGAGTTTTCAAATTTCACGTTAGAGTCATACAAACATTCCAACAAAGAAGGCTCGAACAGAAAGAAGGGTATCAGAGGCATCATTCCCACCCTATTTTGCATTATTTATTTGATTACACTACATTAAACATAACTTGGTTTAATTTTCTAATATTTATTCAAAATTTTGAACAATTCAAATTGCTAATATCACTAAAAATTTTAAATGGAGGAAACCAATCATAATATTATAATATATATATATATATTCAAAATAAAAATATAAATAAATAATTTAAAAACATTAATTAATTTTATTTCTTTCCTATTAATGTTTTGTTGCCACATATAATTAAAATAATATAAATAATTCATGTTCTATTAATCTGGAGTAATAAATGCAGATATAATTAGTGGAATATCAAAATTATTATAATACAGATATTACGATTTAAAAAACATTAATTAATTTTATTTCTTTCCTATTAATGTTTTGTTGCTGCATATAATTAAAATAATATAAATAATTCATGTTCTTTTAATCTGGAGTCGATATTTATAATGCGTGGCAATAAATGCAGATTAATTAGTGGAATATCACTGTAGCTCTATTTATTTAAACAGAGAAAGAAAAAAAAAGTTTAACAAGAAGGCGTAACGACACTGGGAGAATGAGTATGCCGCGGGTATTCCTGCTTCTCTGCTTCTTCTCTGTTCTCAATTTCTCGGCGGCGCAGACTCCGATCCCGGCCAAATACGACGGATTCGTCTACGGCGGCGGATCACTGTGGAAGGGTTTAGTCATTATAGAGGCTTTTCTCGACCCGATGTGCCCAGATAGCAGAGATTCTTGGCCTTCCCTGAAGCAAGCCCTAGAATTCTATTACCCTCGTGTTTCTCTCGCCGTGCATCCTTTTGCTCTCCCGTGAGTCTCTCTCTTTCTCTCCCTGGCGCCTTTTTTTCTGTCTTGTTATGATCTTTCGTTGCTTCTTGATTAGATTGATGCATGCTGTGTCAGTGAACTTTTGTGTTTGTTTTACTGATTGCTTTTATATTGATTAAATTTGATTTGGGCAAAACGAAAACCAAAAACGAAGTAGAACCCTAGAAAACACTGAACAGTAATCTAATTAGATATCTTTTTTATGAATAACTGAATAAAGCTTATTTAAATCCCCGTTGTGCTTTTTATGTTTTCAGATTCTTTTTGTATTCTTTATATTTTATATCGATCCGCTGAATGATTTTTTATTTCTTTTCCCACTGAACAGTACAGTTAGATTTTTTTTTTTTGGGAAAAAGTACAGTTAGAATTGCCAAAGCAAATTTGTTGCATTTTTTGTGTGTTTTTTTTTTTGGGAAATTTTTTTTAATATTTTAATTATTTTCTGGTTATTTATTATTATTTGAAAAATCTATGAAAAATGTTTATTTGAGTGGAAAAGTTGGAAAACGCGGTGATTGAGGTGGAAATCTGTGAATAAAGATTTTACTCGAATTAATTAATATTTTAAATTATTTATATTTAAAACGCTCTAAATATATGAATTTATTGATCAAACTCTAATATTTTAAATTGTTACTATTTTCCTCAAATTAATTAATTATCATAAAATTGTCAAACTAAAATGACCCTTAAATTCATTTTTATTGTTAAAATTACTCTATTTGGGTTGAATTTTCAAAGATCAAGCTTAGCTCAGCAAATATGATTGGTGGGCCAAACTAAGCTTTGTAGGATAGATATAAAAAATGCTCGTTGATTGCTTGATAAGAAGCCTATGTTCTATTTATTCATTAAGTTAGTTGATATTTAATAATTATTTTGAAAAATTATGTATTTAGAAAATTTCAGGATATTGTATTTAATCCCATATTATTTATTTTAGAAAATGTTAATGTTAGTATATTAGTAGGTTGCTCATATCTATAAACTTTTTTTTTTTTTTTGTAAGCATGTCTGACCTGATATGTTCAGCATAACTTAACTTTTTATGTCATTCATATTTTGGAATGACTACATTTTAAATATATTTAGAAGAATATAGCTGTTTATTCAAATCTTTATCATCAATTCATAAATTTTAAATGACAAAGGTTTCATTTGGGATGACTTTTTTTACTACTTATTCGTTTGGGACAGTTTTCTTATTGTTTCTTAAAGCCTCTTTCTAGTACAAAAATTTGCTAGAAAGGTACTTTAAGGAAAGCAGTAAGAAAGTCGTCCCAAATGAAACCTAAATGTTAAAATAAGAAAATGCAATTTTTTTGTTATTTTTGTGTTATCAATAATGTTTCTATCCTACATTTAAATTTATTATAAATAGTGAAACATGTATGAAAATAAATTATTTGGAGTGAAATATTTTAAGTTTTATAAAAAAATTAGGTCAAACTGACGCTTGAATTATTTATTTATTTTGATATTAGTATAATATCAATTAATCGTGAATTACTCTTTTAATTCAAATGTTTTGAGATTTAGGCTTTATTTAGGACGGCTTTCTTACTGCTTCTTAAAACAGCAATTCTAGAACTAGAAAGTTGCGTTAATAAGCAGTAAGAAAGTCATCTCAAATGAAGCCTTATTTCGACTAATTTTATTCCCTTATAAAAGTATAAAAAAAAGGATAATTGGCCAATGGGAAATTTTAAAAATTTAATTTAATACTAAATATTTTTTTTGGGAAAACCCGGGGCTAATAATAGCCCATATATTGATAAACAAAAAGGCCTATTACAATAAAACTATGAGAAAAGAGAGAAGACTAACATTCTAAAAGAACATACAAAATTTACAAAGACTATAGCAGCATAAACAAAATAGACGGAAGACAAAAACATAGACTCAACATATAGGAGCAGCCTCATTCATCAATGAATCATCAGAAGAAAGTCCATCAACCAGGCAGAGGCACCGGTTGCCCAAAAATCGAAGGACTGAAGATAGAATTCCTAGCAAACTGGCCATCACAGCAACCACTGCCTGAAAAGAAATACCCGCAAAAACGAGCCAGGTTGCCACGCAGGCCCTCCATGACTCGGAGAGACTGCCCTTTAACATCATCGTCTTAATGTCTAGCGTCCACCAGCAATGCCAACCATAGTCTCTGTAGTATACCCGAGAGATATAAGTGAAAGATTTCAGCAAAAGAGTGGAATGTCTGATAGAAATCAAGCTCATACATTCCCAAAAAATTTCTCCCAGGTCTGAACAAAACTCGATGATAAAAACTAAACCATGTATAACATCCTGGGAGCAAAAAAAAGTCCCGTGAAAGCATCCAGATCTGAAAACTTCATCAAAATTTGTATATAAGCAATTCCAGCAGACCAAAATAACAGAACAGAGGCCTAAATTTTCGAAAATCTGTTGAGTAAAGTTGAATTGTTCTTCCATTTTGCAGTTTTAATTCTCACCCCAGTTGAAATGTTGCAAATCACTTTAGTCACATTGTTCGTAAGATTAGAGAAATGCCGGTTGTTTCTCTCCCTCCAAACATTGTAAATAATGCAACAGATCGTTAAAAAACAAAGATCCTTTTCAGTTCTGTTGTAAATCATAGAATTTTCAAAAAATTCCAAAGTCTGAGAGAGAGTCGGCCTTAGTAAGAAACAGTTAACATCTGGCAAAAATGTCTTAAGAATATAAAAGGTGAAGTCACATTCAAAAAATAGATGTGTGTGATTCTCAAGGTGATCAGAGCAAAGAGAACAATTAGGAGGCACCCTAATGCCTCTAATCAAGAGGTTGTCTGCAGTTTTAAGTCTACCAAGTATTGCCATCCAAGCAAAGCAAGCAAATTTTAAAGCATGATTTTTGTGCCAAATGGAACAATGCCACTCCACCGTAGGTAAAGAAGAATAGAAAAATTCTGTATATTTTTTGAAAGTCCAATTTGTGGAGCCATCCCACAAAAGCTCATTTTTATCATGAATTGCCACCTTACCGATGCTATCTTGGATATGAATAGGGATGCAAGAAGGTAAATGCCATCTATCATTAAGAATGAAATCTCTCACTTTCAGAACTTCCAAAGAAGGTAAATGAATAACATCAGCCAGAAGTTGCCCAGTAAGCCACGGATCCCACAAAAAAGAGAAATGACTATGCTTCGACACAGTAAAAGATAAGATATCTTTTAATTTATAAGCCGTTTCAGAAATTTTGTGCCAAGTTTTAGAAGCAGCGTGGGGAGGATGCTTCCAAGGTGTTAAAAATTTAGCTTGATACCAGAAACTGAGAAGATTTTGATTGTTGTAAAATCTCCCTAAAATAGAGCAGAAAACACCAAAGTAAAGAGCTTCCAGAGAGGGAATTCCGAGACCTCCAGCAGATTTAGGCCTAGTGACAGTGGACCAAGAAATAAGATGAAGTTTTCTCTCAGTCAAGTTGTTGTGGAATAAAAACTTAGAGCAAAGTTTGTTGATAGTAGCGCAGCAACCCTTAGGAATGATCGATCCTCTAATCCAATAGGCAATGGTGTTTGTAATAGTAAATTTTAGGAATTGCACCTTACCTGCAAAAGAAAGAAATTTGTTTTTCCAACCAGCAAGTAGAGCATAAATTCTGCTCAGGAGTGGTTGAAAGTAAGAGGCTTTGAGTCTTTTGGTGGAAATGGGAATTCCCAAGTATGTTAAGTGAGTGTTGACATTTTGGATATCAAGCTCAGCAGAAATCAGGAGGTTATCCGGATGGTCATGAGAAAACAAAATAGCATTTTTGTTGGTATTGATATTTAGGCCGGATATAGAAGCAAAAATCTATAATTTTCTATTCAGGTGCTTTGCATTATCAATAGAAAGTTTCCCCATCACCAAGAGATCATCAGCATACATAAGATGATTTATGTGGATATCTCTACAGGTAATACCTTTAAATTTCATATCATCAGAAGGATCAATAAGAATATTTGATAAACCATCCATAGCAACACAGAACAAAAGGGGAGATAAGGGGCAACCTTGTCTAAGCCCAGAGCTTGATTTGAAAAAACCTTCCAGAGAACCATTTAGACAAATGGAGAAATAAACATCATTAATGCACCCCTTAATCCAAGAAACAAAAGTATCAGGAAAACCCTTCTGCAAAAGTCTAGCAATGATAAATTCCCTAGAGATCGTGTCAAAAGCCTTCTTAACATCCAACTTGACACAAAATTTCTTATGATGGCCAGCAAATTCTCTCAGAAGCTCAGTAGCAAGAATAATATTATCCGTCGAGCACCTCTTTGTGATGAAACCGGATTGACTTTCATGTATTATGTAAGGAAGAACAATTTTGAGTCTATTGGCTAAGATTTTAGCAACAATTTTATACAGAACATTGCAGAGTGAGATAAGTCTAAAGTCATTGATGTGAGAAGCATGAGAAGACTTAGGAATTAAGGCAATGGCAGTTGCCTTGACACATTTTGGAAGGGAGCCAGTGTTGAAAAAATTATTGACAGCATTGAACAGTTGTAAACCAGTGAGATACCAAGTTTTCCTATAAAAAGCATACGAAAATCCATCCGGCCCAGGTGCAGATTTTTCATTTCCATCAAAAACCGCAATTCTAACTTCTTCAAAGGTTAAGGGGGCCACAAGCATGGAACAGTAATGAGAAGGAACCAAGTTGCCTTTAGGGATGTTAAGTGGAAGGTTGAGAGCAGGGTGGTAAGAATTGAACAGACCCTCAAAATGCTTAATAATAGCGTTAGAAATGCCAGTAAAACTAGTGAAATGCCCATCCGAAGTGGTAATCTCTTTAATGCAGTTCTTGTTGTTTCTGCTTCTAATATGAGCAAAAAGGAAACCAAGGTCATCCTCCCCTTTAGAAAGCCAAAGAGTTTTGGCACGTTGGGATATCCAAGAAGTCCAGTGACTTTGCAGAAAGGCTAATTCCTTATTGATGTTTTTCAGATTTTGATTCAACTCCACATCAAGTGGAAAATTTTGGAGCTCAGATAAACAAAGATTTTGCTTCCTCTTAATATCCAACAAGGCAGCAGAAAGAAAAGTAGAAGAGGCCCAATTCCGGCTTTTAAGAGCACTCTTAAGCTTTTGTAAACTGTGGTGAAAAGAAGCCATGGGACTTCTAACAAATCTAGAAGAAAAAGCTTCAAAAACATCGTCCCAAAAACCCTCCATGTTGATCCAGTAATTCTTAAATAAGAATCTAACAGAATAAGCCTTTTCATGAGAAGATATAAAAATTAATGGAGCATGGTCCGAACCAAGATGAGATTCAACCTTGTAATAAGCATTTGGAAATAGGTCCAGAAGGGCATTATTCACCAGCACTCTGTCCAACTTGATGTGTATAGGGTTATCCACCCTTTGATTGAACCAAGTATAAAAAAGACCCATAGAAGATAGATCTTGAACCCCACAATTGAAAATCATGTTGTTAAGTTCTCCCAAAGTACTATTGGAAGAGATAGAACCCCCAGCTTTTTCGGTTTCAAATCTATAACAGTTAAAGTCTCCCATGATAATCCAAGGATGATCTAAATGGGGAGAAGAGGAAGCAATATGATCCCACAGTTTTCTTCTATCTTCCACGTGATTGGAAGCATATATCACAGTCAAGTAAATCGGTGGGAAAGATCCCGCAGAAAGTATGCCATGAATGAATTGAGGAGAGGAGGATAAAAGGTTAAATGAGAGAGCCGCAACATCCCATTTAATCCAAATCCTACCAATGGAGGAATCCCCAAAGTTATTACAACTACCTTCGTTATCAAAAATGCAATGAGATCTCAAAAACCACGGATCTTCAACAGAAGAAGTCGAGATTTTAGCTTCCAAAATACATAACATCTTGAGGTCATTAGTGCTAACAAGAGACTTACAAAAATTTACTTTGTCAGGGTTGTTATACCCTCTCACATTCCAGCTGGCTATCTTAGGGAAAGACATCATGATTTTTGACCTTTGGCCTTCTTGGCCGATTTGTCCTTAGGCTGCTTTGTCTTCACAAGTGATTTACCATTTTCAACAGAAGATCTAGTGTTATGACGGTTGCGATCTGAGGAGTTTTGGGTCTGAGGGGAGGAAGAAGGATTATGTGTGGAAGTGGTAGGGTCATCATCCGCAATGGAGGAGGAGGTGATTTCAGTCTCCGAGAATATTTCAGTGGAATCTAGAGGATTTTGTTCATCATCTTGTAGAGAAGCAAACTTATTAAGGAGAGGGAGTTTGGGTGGTGGCTGAATGCATTGAGAAGCTGGTAAACCAGAAGATGAGATTTCTTCTGTAGGAAAGTTGAGATTCGGAAGAAGCGTGATTTTGGAAGGAGAATTCTGTTTGTCAGATATAGTAGGAAGGTTTTCAGAAATTGGTTGGCTAGCAGGAGGCTGAACCCGGGAGGGCTCCTGTAACAGAGCAGAAGCAGGAATTAGTGATGTCGGAGAGAGAATGGCCTTGGGAGCGGAAGGAGCAGGCAGAACAGAAGTGGCCGGAGGAATAGAAGTGGAGGGATTTGGCTTAGAAACAAGATTGGTGGGTTTTGTTGGCGGGAGGATAGAAGGTGATCTGTGCGGGCGGTTAGGAGGTAATCTCGTGGTGCTGCGGCCACGGATTTTAGGAGGCTGCGGAGGTAAAACGGGCTGGGGATTGGGATTTTTGGGGCATAGAGAGAAAGGATGAATTAGAGACCCACAACCCTCACATCTATCAGGTTTCCAATCATATAAAACTTTCAAAACTAAATCTTCACCATCAATCTCAAGAGGTATTTCATCAGGCAAAACAGAATTCTTAGAGACGAGGACACATACCCGTGCAAACGTTAATCTAGTACGATTTGCAGTTAGGGAATCCACAGAAATCGGAACACCTATAAAACTTGCAATTTTAGAAATACCAGTAGGGGTCCAGAGAACCAGAGGGAAGTCCACGATTTTTATCCAAATCGGAATCGGCGCATCTTCATCACGTTTAGGTTTGAATTTAGGCGACCAGCGCTGAAGTATGAAAGGTTTACCCAACAAAAACCATGGCCCTCCAGTGAGTACCATCTCCAAATCCTCTTCAGTAGAAAACTTTAGCAAGAAAAAACCATCTGCTAAAGAAAGGAGGGACAACGAGCCTTTAAGCTGCCAGAGTTTCAGCATCGCTTTGAGCAGACGTTCGTAGTATGGCCGAGGACCCAACGAATAACCAATCAAAGCATTAGTCCAGATGTTTTTTCCTTTTGATAAGTCATCAGCTTTGAACGATAGTTTCTGACCAGGGGAAAAGAAGGTAACCGGAAAAGGAGTCGGCTTGGAGGAGGAAGCAGAAACGTTGGCTGCATAAGACATACCTCCAGGAGACGGGCCAAGCACGGAGGGGGAAGTGAGAGGAGGAAAAACTGCCGAAGAAGCAGCCATCATGGTTGGGAGGGAGAAGCCCCCCCAGGGGAAGAGACGAAAAAGAGCTCACAGACGGCGCAAACCCTAGCAGAGCGAAAAAAATCTTTTCGCACCCTAAATCCTTTAATACTAAATATTTAATAACTAATGTATTTATGTGAAGTTTATGATATTAGTCAATTTATATTACGCTGTAATTTTATTTATTTGCAAGTTTAATTTTGTGTGTAAGTCGAGTATGAATAGCTAATCTAGGAACCAAATTTAAATTCTAAGATCAATTCAAGTTTTATTAGAATCAAAATCGGTCTACTTTATTGAATCTATGTTAATTGTTTCAAATATCTAATTTAAATAAATATTATATAAAATAAATATGATAACGGTTACATCTTAAATCTTATAATTAATTTATAATTATTTATTTTTTATTAAATAATAAGCACGTTCATGTGATACTAATATTATATAATGCTATATTTTTATATTGTAATATTATATATTCATATTACTTTTTAGGCATTAGTATAAATATTATAATTGGTGTTGTTAGTATAATAAGATAATATTAGATAATTATAACATATGTATTTAATATAGTGTATGACTTGAGCTAATATTAGAATTAAAATTTTCAATTCTACGGTCATTCTGACCTCAGTCGCCCGCCGTCAATGGTCCTCCTACCTCATTTGCTCGATTATGGTCCTCAGACCACCGTCACTCGACTTCTGTCCATGGAGCATTGTCCTCCAACTGTGGCTCTTCAAACCTACGTCACCCATTGAATATAGTCCTCGAGCCACCATTGCCCGACTAAAGTTCTTTCGACTTTCGTCATCCGACTACGATCCCTTAAACCTCCATCGCCTGTTGTCAGTCGCCTGCGGTCTTTGGATCATTGTCACCCAACTACGGTTCCTTCAACTTCAGTCGCCCGACTTCGATTTTGATATTATGAGCTAATCTTTCACTTGATGAGCTTGAATTAGAAGCTATGATATTTATTGAATATGATATAGAAGTTCAAAGACAAACCACTGAAGAAGCTAATCATATTATTCCTTCTATTAAATAGTTGATACTTCATGTGATAGACAATTTATGTTTATGCTTTTTTGTTGTTATACTAGACATTTGCGTACTTATATTTTGATATTATGAGCTAAAATGCTATAAATGATGTTTTTTTTTTGTAATTACTAATATTATGCTTTGATTGCTTTCTTAATTTTTATGTATGATTTATGAATTATAATGTCGTATTCGCGTTGTACCCGTATCCTGTATTTTTAAGAATTGACGTGTCCTGTATCTGTATCGTGTCGTATCCATGTCGCCGTATCGGTGCAACATAGCCTACCGACTATGGTCCCTTCGACCTCATTTGTCCGACTATGGTCCCTTCGACCTCCATCGTCTGACTACGGCCTCTCCGACCATTATTGCACATTATCGGTCCCTCCGATGTTTGTCATGGTATAACGGTTCCTCTAACTTGCATCGCCCGACTATGGTACATCCTACCACCGTCGTCCTACTACGATCTCTCCAACCACCGTCGCTCAACTACGATCCTACCACCCAAATGAACAATCCAACTTTCACGAATGTTAAGTTGTAACATTATGTTATTTATTAAATTTGACATGCTAACTTCGCCAAAAAAAAGTATAAATAATTGAAATCACCCATTTGAACAGGTGATTATTATAATATTATTTATATTATATTATAAATAAATATTTTATATTTATTTTGTATAGTATTATAAATTGAATTGATCTAAGAATTGAAATAATATATTTTCTATCATAGCTAAACTAGTTCTGATTTATATAAATTATAAATCCAAAATTAAACTCGTGAAATAATAATGTCATATTATATAAATTATAAAAAACATTATACTATTTATATTTAATATAAATATTTATTAAATTTGGCATGTTAAATTAAAGAAAAAAAGTAAATGCGATTTGGTTGCTCTTTAAACTTTCTTAAAATTGGTTGCTTATTTTATAGTTTTCTTCACTCTGTAAATTTTTTCTTATCATAAAAATATTTAATCAATTTGTTTTCATATAGCTTTGATCTTTTTTGCTTGTATTTCGACCATATGATATGAGTAATTAATTTGGCAGGAACTTTATTTGATGTTCACGATACACACCTTTTGAGTGTTTCTTAGTGTGTTAATCTGAAATCAATATCTTTTTTCGATGACCTCAGGTATCACAGCAATGCCTTTGCATCTTGCCGTGCACTTCATATTGCACACAATCTAAATGCGTCCTCAACTTATCCGTTGCTTGAGCTCTTCTTCAAACACCAGGTAAAGTTCTTAAATTTTTTTCAATTCTCAGTTCTTACGAAGATTTTGGTTTGGTCATAGATCCTTGTGAAAGTAGAATCAATTATCTATTTTGTTCAACAAATTCAGATACAACGAAGCCAGCCTACTAATCTTTCATTTCATAAAAGGTTGCAACCAAAATCACCTACTCAAGTCAGATATTAGTTATTTTTTAACCGCCTAACATTTTGATCCATTCGGTCCAACATCTATATCAGCTTAGAATAGTATTAAAGTTCAATACAGGAAAATAGTCAATTACCGGCGGCCATTTCCGACGGTTAAGATAAGTTTTCCAGCGGTTTGAAAAGTTTCTAACAGTTTTCCGGCATTTTTAAAACCATCGGTAATAGTCGACGCCTAAAAAAAAACTGGCGTTATATCCGACGGTCAGTTTACCTTCGAAGTGCCGGCGGTTTATTATTAAAAACCGCTGGTTAAAACCGGCGATCTAACAGCCGGTAAACAACAAATTTTCTGTAGTGATTCTAAACTTTAGAATTCATTAGGTATTTTGTTCTTCCCGACTTTGAAGGAAAAGTTATTTCACAAATTAGTTGTTTGATTGACTGTGTAAAAGTAGAGAATAAAGTAAACCTATGCCAAATGAACACAATCAGCTCATCTTGGTTTGTTTGTTTGGAGCTTTGACTATCAACCAAGAGATATTAGGTTCATGTCGTATGTATCTGATGTGCGTATGAGTTTGACTTAATTGATCTAAATGTCCTAAAAAAATACAACGAATATCATTTATTTTCATTACATCATATTCGTGAAAGAAACGAACACCGAATTAATTTCACTCAACCAATTTGCTTCAAACCAAGCAGAAAAGAATGATATTGTACAAATACTCAAGGAGATAGGAACACCATTTGTAAATTTTTCATCAGCTGAAATTTTAAAAAGTTATAATTCATGTATTATGAGTGCCTTGATGATACAGGAGAGTTACTACAACGCACCAACTTATTATAGATCAAGAGCTTTTATAACCCATCAGTTCTCTAAGATTGCTGCGGAAGCTGTGGGTAAGGGATCATACTCTGCAATCAAGTCTGGCTTCAATGATTCACGAACTGATATGGCAACAAGAATATCCTTCAAGGTGAGCAATGCTCACCCCATATTTTAGCCTTCTTTAATAGAATTATATATGGAGAAAATATGAGGGAGATTATTCTAATCAAAATTTGATCAGAATAGTTTTAAGATGAATTTATTAATAATAAATAATTACTTAATTAATTTTCATACTGTATTCATCTGAAATTAAGGCTTCGTTTGGGACAGCTTTCTAACTATTTAAAGTAGTTTTTTAGTATAAAAATTTTATTTGTTGTATTAAAAAACTGTTTTAAGAAACAGTAAAAAAGTCGTCGCAAACGAAGCCTAAATCTAATATTTTCAATGAATCTATTTGTTTTTTTTTTTCCTTCAGTATGGCTGTTCAAGGGGAGTGATGGGCACACCATATTTTTTCGTTAATGGCATCCCATTACCAGACTATGGCTCTGCTCTTGACTTCAAGAAGTGGAAGAGTATTATCAATCCCCTCTTAACGGAGAAGAAATGATTGCTTTGGTGAGGGAAGTCCTCTTATTCTTGCCTGCAGCCTTGCTAAATTTTTTCCCAAAATTTCAAAGCGAAATTTCTCATGTATTATGTATCATGGTCATTAAGGGAATGAAGCATTCCTCATGCAGATTTTGAAAGTAACTTTCTCTTCGCTTTAATCGTGTAATCCAAAAATGTTTTTTTATATTTGGTGTAACATTCATCTTATGTAATTTAAATTCAAGGACTTTAAAATCCTACATCAATTAAAAAGGGTCAAACCGGGTTGATTTCGGGTTTCCGGGTCAACTCAAACCCGACTCGATTTTATAAATGGGTCAAAATCCCTAACCCGAACCCAGAAGTTTCGGGTCAGATTTTTAGGTGGTGTCAAATATTGACACCCCTAATAAAAATTTCGTGCATGCTTCCTTGAGATTTTATGGGTTAAAAAACACAACCAAAGTGGACTAATAATTTAAAGGGGATGGTGGTTTAAAATTTTTCTATATTTTGATGAAGATCCAAATATTTCTTAATTTATTAAGTGAAGATGTTAGTCACATTCCTAGCCTCCTCTTTATGTTGAATGACTCAATGATGATGATAATTCTTCTATTGATGTTATGTCAATTAATCTAAGCAAATAAAATAAGCAACAAAAAAGAATAGCTAAGTTTCAAATTTCATAGATACACGCATTCATAATTATTATTTTTAAAAGTAATTAAGCTTCTTATAAGATGATTGTTATAAGAGATTAGAGGTCTACACAATTTACAAAGTAACAAATGCTTAAGGAAAATTTCACACTACAATCTATTCAATAAGGTCTCCTTTTCTCATAACAAGGTGTTTCTAGAGTCACTCTATGCATCATTTCCAATATCAATATGCTCACTTCCAATGAGCGAAAGCTCGTATGCCAAGAATTAAACTATGATTAGAAGAGGATGTCACTGATTAATCACATATAATAGGTCTAGGGCTGTAAATGAATCGAGTCAAGTCGAGTATGTGCTTGTTCATGTTTATGTTCGTTTATTATCAACTTGTTCATGCTTGCTCGAGCTCGATTCGACCTTTCTTGTTTGTGTTCAAGCTTGGTTCGTTTAAGTTAATGAATGGTCTTATTTGAATTGTGTTTGATTGATGTTCAGTTCATTTCATGCTTATCGAGCTTTATCAGATGATTGTTATAAGCGGCTAGAGGTCTGCACAGTTTACAAAGTAACAAATGCTTTAGAAAAATTTCACACTACAATCTATTCAGTAAGGTCACCTTTTCTCATAGCAAGGTATTTCTAGAGTCACTCTCTACATCATTCTCAAGATCAATAAGCTCACTTCCAATGAGCGAAAGCTCAGATGCCAAGAATTAAACTATGATTAGAAGAGGATGGCACTAAATAATCACATATAGTAGGTCTAGGGCTGTAAACGAATTGAGTTAAATCAAGTAAGTGCTTGTTCATATTTGTGTTCATTTATTATCAGCTTGTTCACGTTCACTTGAGTTCGATTCGAACTTTCTTGTTTGTGTTCAGGCTTGGTTCGTTTAAGTTAATAGATGTTTATGTTTGAATTTTGTTTGATTCATGTTCGGTTCATTTCGTGCTTATCGAGCTTTAAACAAATGAGCATTATCAATCTTTATGGAGCCTACTAACAAGCATGCTCACAAACATTTCTAGCGATTATTTTGAACTACCAAACAAGCCTGTTTACGAACATATATAGTGAGTATTTTTTAGCTACCAAATGAGACCGTTCGCAAACATATATATCAATAGTTTTCAAACTATCAAACAAGTATGTTCACAAACACATCTAGCGAGTGTTTAGAACTACCAAGCAAGCTCGTTCACAAACAAACGAAATATAATTATTATTATAAAAAAGCTTGTTTATGAACATTTTGAACAAACAAAATTGATGATAATAAACAATCTTCCTTTAAAATTCATAACCCCCCAAAAAGTAATTCCATAAATATAATTAAGCATAATCAAACACAACAAATTTTTTATCAACTCACTTATTACTAGTAAAAGAAAATGATAATAATTCGTAAGCAAGGTCATATATGTAATAACCCAATATCAAATTTTTAAAGAATATCTTGTTTTAATCTCTTCATTTACCAACTAGAGCTTCTATGAATCTATCATTATAAATAAATCCAGGGAAAATAATTAAAAATTATATACATCAAAATGTAAAAATATATTCATTCCTCAAAATTTATATACAATAATCAATAGTTCAATTTATTCATTCATCAGTCTATATTTTAACTCTTGATTATAAAAGAATAAAATTAAAATAAATGCAATAATAAAATAAAACATGAATATCAAATATGTCCTTACCCATTGGATCCTGACTCTTTCCTAAAAATATGTAAAACTACAGAGTGAGCTGAGAGCTAAGTAGGTTACCAAAATCTATAACTGAAATCAATGCAATGTAATATAAATAATATGCATGTAATCATTTAATCACTATCAGTATGAACATATAACTGTAAAAACATGTAACAATATATGGAATAATAACATATCATATGATCAATAAATATTAGTACAACTAGAGCAGTGATCAGTAACCAGGTGAACATATATAAGAGGTCAATAAACTCTATCACTTTTATACCAATTTGTTAAGAATATTTATATCTATATCAGTTCAGGAAATTTCTATACATATCATAGTTAAATGCATGCCATATAATGTCTATGTTATGCAGGTATATCATCTAAATCATATGATTCATATATATCAAATGCCTTTGTATCAATTCTATCAATCTTATCAAATACTTGTATCAATCATAGCATATATCTTATATAAATTATATCATCTAAATTATATGATTTATCATTTATTTCCATTCATATGCATATGCAAGTAATATAAGAAAGAAAAGACATGGCTATCCGTGGTATTTTTCTCTGTATCTAGTTATGTAGGCCAATTCTACATGAATCAGTCTCAATTACAAGTCATTTAGGTCTGGTGACTTTCGTATCAGAAGTCAATCATTTCCTACCCATTGACGTATAATATCATATTAATATGTCTTCTTATGCCTCTATTTTTATATTTTTATTTTAAAGGAAAGTTTGTCGGCCCACCCTTCTGTACAGGTAACATGTCTTCAGCCAACCTGAATCAGTTAATCAAATCTAGCCAGCCTTTCTTACATACACACATTTCCCAGCATATGTAAAAAAATATATATATATAATAACACACTCAAGGTTTACTTTATTGTGTCATCGTAATACATGTAAACTTTACATATAAACCAAAATTTTAAAAAATATATAAGAAAATGCAATGTGTTCTTTTTCATATGTATGTATCCATAATGACCAAATTATAATAATTATGCATCTCATATAAGCATATAAAATGATTTTAATAATTAATTCGTAAATTTTTAAATTTATTCAAATTCCTTAAATTAGAATATTTCCCCCAAATTATAAAAATACCAAGTAAAAATTTAATATATTTCTATCAAAATGCTCATATTGATGATATATATCACATACTAAAGTTATGCGGTGGAATTTTTGTCAATACAAAAGTATCTACATTTTTCGATAATAAAAATACAAATTTGATAAAAAAAATATAGAAAACTTCACATTATTGAAATAAAAAATAAGAAAATCGTTCATTGCAATAAGACAAGCAAATCTCTGAATAAGATCAACGGACGAAAATCGCACTACTCCAAATCTAACTTTCTCTTTTCTCCCTCAAATTTCTCTCTAATTTTCCCTCACGTCTCTATTAGCTGATTTGAATCGGGTAAGGGATTTTAATAAAGTTAGATGAAGTGGCTGAAGATATTTATAAATAAAATAAAAAATAATATTATACAATTATATAATTTAATCAAATTTTTAGTATAAAATTCATATATATATATATATATATATATATATATATATATATATATATATATATATATTTGCTTAATATTTATAGAAAAACATTTATAAAATAGCTCATTTTATCTAAATTTTTTTGGAGAAATTAGTGTAGAACAGACACTTGACGGTCCTAAAATCCTCACTTATATTGATATGTGTCAATTTCTTAAGGATTTGCACAAGTGTTGCACAAGTGCAAAAAAAATATGAAAATTTTATTAAAATTAAAACACAATAATGTCTATCTTATGAGAAGATAGTTTTCAAATTTAACTTATAATGACTCTTAAAAAATTTTATTTGACTTAATTAAAACATGTGTTATTACAATATAACTCGAGCTCCTAACTAGCTTCATATCGAACTTCATACCAAACATCAGGCTTGTTTATTAAAGCATCAGGTATTTAAAAAATATTCAAGCTTGTTTGAATACTTAATTTAATGATCATAAACGAGTTTTTATCGAGCTGGACCTCAAATAGCATCTTGAACTCTCAGTTCATTTACTAATAGAAAGGAGAAATAAGAAGAGCAGATGCAGATGAAGAAAGAATAAAACTGTGTATTGTATTGTAATAAGATTACAGGACAAGTATATATAGACTAAAAGACAAAACTAGAGGAAGGTAATTACAAAGAAACCTAAAGTACATTCTAGATATAGCCGTTACACCTATTATCCCCCCTCAAACTGATCCGGTTTTAAAGGAAGGATGAGTTTGTCACGCAAGAGTTGAAATCTGGTGATGGCGAGGGGCTTGGTAAAAATGTCGGCGAGCTGATCAGCAGAGCATATGTGACGAATGATGATAGCTCCATTGTCGATGTGTTGACGAAGAAAGTGGTAATCCAGTTCAATGTGTTTAGTGCGAGCGTGGAAGACCGGATTCCTTGCAAGAGCAATTGCCGAAGTATTGTCACAATAGATGGTAGTAGGAGACGACTGTGTTAGCTGGAGTTCTTGGATGAGACGACGCAGCCACAGGACGTCGGAGACGGCAGCAGAAAGGGACCGGTATTCAGCTTCGGTAGACGACTTCGCGACAGTTGTCTGCTTTTTAACGGACCAGGAAATCAAAGTATTACCGAGATAAGTGCAAAAGCCAGATACCGACTTACGATCGGAGCTGTCGGAGGCCCAATCGGCATCCGCATACGTTCGGAGTGAGAGATCACCAGGGGAGATTGGGAGACCGTAGTCGAGTGAGCCTTTGATGTACCGGAGCAAGCGCTTGAGAAGCTGGAAATGATAATTGGTCGGAGCATGCATGTACTGACAGATACGATTAGCCGCGAAAGCAATATCAGGACGCGTGATAGATAGGTATTGTAAAGCACCGGCAATTTTGCGGTAGAGATGCGGATCGGTAAAAGGTTCGCTGTCAGGTATGGAGGTAGAACGAGGAGGCGTCATTGGTGTAGAGACGGGACTGCAATCAAGAAGACCGGAGTCTTGAAGAATTTTAGTAGCATAGTGCCGTTGATTGAGAAGATAGCCGGAGGAGGTTTTAAGAATTTGAATGCCCAGAAATAAAGATACACTGCCAAGTTGTTTAAGTGCGAAGTGTGAGCTGAGATAGGTGATAAGCGACTGGATCACAGATGGATCATTACCTGTTAACAGAATGTCATCGACGTAAATTAGAAAGTATAATTGAACGTTATTTTTGTAAAATATGAGTAAAGAGGGGTCGGAACGACTAAACCTGAAACCGAATTGAAGAAGAAGAGAAGTAAGTTTGTGAAACCACAACCGCGGTGCTTGCTTAAGACCGTATAAGGATTTATGTAGCTTACAAACATATTGCGGATGTTTTGGATTGACGAAGCCGGCCGGTTGTCGCATGTATACCGTGTCAGTAAGGTCGCCATGTAAAAAAGCGTTAGTGATATCGAGTTGACGAATAGACCAATTCCGATGAATAGCTAGAGTAAGAAGAACACGAATTGTTGGCATTTTTGCCACCGGGCTGAAGGTTTCGGTGTAATTGATGCCGAGCGTTTGATTGAAGCCTTGCGCAACCAATCGAGCTTTGTAACGTTCAATGGATCCATCCGGTAGAGTCTTGACTTTAAATGTCCAACGACAACCAAGAATAGGAGTGTGATCAGGTGGAGGAACTAATGACCAAGTGCCTTGTCGCATAAGAGCTGCGAATTCATCCTCCATGGCTGACATCCAATGCGGAATTTTGGATGCTTGAGCAAAGGTGGTGGGAGTGGTTGGTTTAGATTGAATGGCCGAAAGGTCATAAATCTGTTTGGGCTTGTGTATGCCAGATTTTGCTCTCGTCTGCATAGGATGAATTGGGCGAGTGGTAGTAGAGAGCAGAGGTTGTGTAGACACAACAGGTGATGTCTGGGTAGGTTCGGCTGAAGGTGTTAAGGTATTGTTGGACGGTTGTGTAGGTAAGTGAGCATTGGTTTGAGACAGAGCCGGCGGAAGTAAAGTGGGCGTAAGCAGAAGGGGTGAAACAAATTGATCGTAGGTAGCATGCGTAACAGAAGAGTTGTCCACTGACTGTTGATATGGAAAGATATGTTCCTGAAAAGTAACATGGCGAGAGATTAGCATTTTATTGGTGCTGATGTTAAAACATTTGTAACCTTTTTGACTGGAAGAGTAGCCGAGGAAAACGCAAGGTTGCGAGCGGGGCGAGAGCTTGTCGGAGACATATGGTCGAAGCCACGGGTAACAGAGACAACCGAATGTTCGTAAGTGATCATACGTCGGATTGGTGCCGTAGACGAGCTTGTAAGGAATCTGATTGGAAATAGACTTGGATGGCAGTCTATTGATTAAGTAAGTTGCTGTTGAGACAGCTTCAGTCCATAATTGCTTAGGTAGAGAAGCAGCGTGTAACAGAGCACGAGTGAGATCTAATAAGTGACGATGTTTCCGTTCAGCAAGCCCGTTCTGCTCGGGTGTGTGAGGACAGCTAGTTTGATGAAAAATGCCACGATCTGCGAGAAACGATTTAAATTGGTTGCTATTGAACTCACCGCCGCCGTCGGAGCGGAAAATTTTGGGAGTGGCATTAAAAATGTTTTTAAGAATGGAACAAAAGTGACTAAATTTTGAGAAAGTTTCATTCTTAGATCGCATAAGATATAACCAAGTGAATTTGGAGAAATCGTCGACGAAAATAACGTAATAATAAAAACCATTTAACGATTGCGTAGGAGCCGGACCCCAAACGTCAGAGTGAATTATTTGAAAGATATGCGTAGATTCAGTTAAGCTTTTATTAAATGGAAGCTTATGGCATTTTGCCATACTACAAGAATTACAATGAAAAAGATTGAAATCAAAATCAGAAGCTGGTAATAAACGTCGAAGGCTGGAAAGAACACTAATATGCGGGTGACCAAGTCGAACGTGCCAAAGGCGAGTGGAATGTTGTCGGGTGAGAAGAGCTGCTGGAGACGCTGCAGGGGTGACGCTCTTCACGCTGTAGAGACCATTACGCATTTGACCAAGAAGAAGAGGGCGGTGATCCTGACCATCCTTAATAACAAAGCCGTTAGCGTCAAAGGAAATCGAGACATTATTGTCTCGAGTTAAGGCAGAAATCGAAAGAAGATTGTGAGTAAGTAACGGGACATGTAATAATTTGCGTAAATAGAGCTTACGAGCCGAATCCGGTAGAGGAAGAAGTCCTAGTCCGGCGTGTTGAATGGGAAGAGAAGCACCATTAGCTGTTGAGATAGTATCAGGACCTTGATAGGATGAGGTACTTTGAAGATTATTGAGGTCGGCAGTCAGATGACTTGTAGCACCGGAATCAAGAATCCAATCCTTGTTAGAGGTCGGATTTTGGTGAGAGAGAAGAGCTCTCGAATTGGTTGAAGTAGGCGCGTATTTGGGATTATTCCTGTGCCAGCAATTCAGGGCAATGTGACCTTGTTTGCCGCAGATTTGACACGTTGGGCGATCGGATCTGTTGGAGGATTGGTTTGAGCGATAGTGAGAAAGATCTGGGGAGATGTAGTTGTCGGATTTCCTGTTCTTGAAGTGTCTGGTGGAGCCATTTCCTTTGTTGGAGACAGACCGATTTGCGTAAAACGCCGGATTATCTTGATTTATGGCAACGTCTTTTTGATGCTCCCTTTGTTGAGCAATTTCCTCACTACATAGCAAGGAATACAATGTATCGAGATCAATGGGGTGCAAAGACGTGCGGATAGAAGTCTTGAAGGAATTGTAGCTGGAGGGAAGTCCGTTCAAAATATAGATTAGGATATCCTCGGTGTCGATTTGAGAGCCCGATACAGCGATGTTATCCACCAGATTCTTGACCTGCATAAGATATTGCTGCATTGTGGAGTTATTCATCTTGATATTGTGGAGCTCGTTCTTGAGCTGAATGACGCGAGAGCGGATGTTCGGTTGCATACGCCGTTCCAAGATCTGCCATATGTCATGAGCATTGGAGGCGGTGAGAACATAGGGAAGTATAGCAGAGGATATAGTGGAAAACAGGGCCGAAATAAGGTTCTTGTCGATTAGGTTCCATTTGAAGAACTCGTCGCTAGTAGTGTCGGAAGGGCAAGAAGACTCGCCGGTGAGAAAGCCGGCGAACCCGTTGGCGGAAAAATGCTGAAGAATTTGAATGCGCCAAACATGATAATTTTCGGCAGTTAAGGAGTTGGGAACCAGCGTTTTGAGATTAGAGATTAAAAACTTGAGAGGAGCAGTCGCGGTGTAGACAGAGGTGTCGCCGGCAGTGGAGCGAGGGGCGGAGGTGGGAGAAACGGCGGATTCTTGATCAGCCATCGAGCAGGAATTGCTCTGATACCATAATAGAAAGGAGAAATAAGAAGAGCAGATGCAGATGAAGAAAGAATAAAACTGTGTATTGTATTGTAATAAGATTACAGGACAAGTATATATAGACTAAAAGACAAAACTAGAGGAAGGTAATTACAAAGAAACCTAAAGTACATTCTAGATATAGCCGTTACACCTATTATTTACAACCCTAAGTAGGCCTCATGTAGGAATAGTTCATTACATTTGGTCCTCGGAGGCCTCCTTCAAGGCCACCTCCGCTTCACTACTTGCCCAGACAATCAGGGTTGTTGCGCAGGCCACGCCAAGTTTGGAAAGTGAAACAAGTGAAAGGCTTCTCATTCACATATCTTATAGCCCAAAAAGGTGGGCTTGTCGAAGTTGTGCAGTTGCATCAGTAGATTTGCGGCCATGTGATTTCAAAATGAGCAAGCTCTTAGCTCTTCTTCAAACATATAGGTGCATGTACAGTTTTGACATAAGAATACCTGTTTTTCGAGATTTGGCGTCCACATCAAATACTTTCAAGAATGTCCTTTGCAATGGAATCTCTCGTCATGCCAAAGAACTGCAAAGTGCTAGAGCATTATTGGATGGGAAATTGGTTACTGAAAATCAACAAGTCACCTCTGCGGGCACGCATAATGTTGAACTGCTTCTACCCTTCAAGAGTGATGCACAACAGGAAAGTTCAGATGATATTTCTGGTCTAGTAGTGTTTCGGGGAGCTATATGTGCTTACGCATATCTTAGTCCAAAAGAGCCTACTTCACAAGCTATATCTGATCTAAAGAATGATATCATAAACAGCTTGAAAAGCAGGCTAGATATCCTTTTAGATGAGGTAGAAGATACGTTGGACATGGCCTCTAATGATCTTGGGAAAGCATGTGGTGAAATAGTTACCGGAAAGCCAATCCATCAACTTCTTTTGCATGAATTGAGGACTTGAAAGATCGCTGCCGGGAGTTGTTGTCTATGGAAACTCCAGTAGAATCCTCTGCATTACTAGAACTGGAAACAGAAGCTGCGTCCCCAACAATGGCTTCATCATTCTGGGATCTGGTTAATGGAAATCCCTCAGCGTCCATTGAAAAAACAAAGAACAGAAGCCATTCCATCACGAAGAAATCATCCAAACAATCAAAAAATTTCAACTTCCATTTTCAAGTTGCCCTCTTCGTCCTTCTGGTGGCTTTTCTGATCGGTGGTTCTATTACTGTTTTCAATCCAGTAAAACTAGTTCACTAACATGGCTCGCCCAGGCGTTTTCTTCTCTGCTCAAATTTTGCAATTGTACAGTCTGATTCGGTGTTGGTGGTTGCAATCATATTGTTTTAGGCATTAATGATATGATTCGAGTTAAATTTATTATGGAACTTAAATTTTTAAGTTGTGGCATTTGAGGCTTTGGTTTCTACGGCTGATTGATAAAAAAAAAAAAAAAAAAAAAAAAAAAAAAAAAAAAAAAAAAAAAAAAAAAAAAAAAAAAATATGTAGGAATAGTTCATAGTCCTCTTTGGCTCTCCACCCTCCTAATTCATTCATAGCTTCTACAATAAAAGGACTTACTTTAGAGCCAATTATCTTATTCCCTTGATTTTGTTGACATTTTTCAACATTTGGTTGTCTGGCTAAATGCTCTTAAGTTAGAAGTGTTTGTTGAATAAGTGAGTGGCATGGGGAGAGGGAGGGGTGTTAAATTATCATTATTTTTATAAAAAATAAGACTTAAAAATTCCATGATTTAACATGTAAGAATATGTTTTAGGCTTTGTTCAGAATAGTTTTCTTAATAATTTTTACAATAACTTTCTTATAAAAATTTTTATTGTGGCAAAAATATCATATCACAGGACCAAACGGAGACCGCTCTCAAATTGTTTGCTTTCCCTCTACCGAAACTGTCTACTTCGTTTTCTCCTTTGCTCCTCTCTCGCAACTCGCAACCTCGAGCATGTCTTTTGTTTTCTCTTTCGCTCCTCTTTTGTCATGTTATTTACATTTTTTATTTTGATTTTACAGCTCCTCTTGGCTCCAATAATGAGACGAGAAATGAAACTATTTTAATATATTCTAACATTCCATATTAGATGGCAAACCGCTAGAAAATTGACTGCCGGAAAATTGACTATGTAAAGTTCAATAATATTATAGTCAAAATCTTCATAAAACTTGTCTTATCATATACAAAAAGTTACACATTAAAATGTGATAAATAAGGAGAAAATTATAATTTTATAAATTTAAGAGAGAATTAATTTGTCAAATCTAAAATTATTGAAAATTAAAGTGAAATTAATGCTACTTGCAACGACCATAAGACTTTTTATAATTGAAGAGACAAACAAAAATGACCAAAGCCCACTTTCTCTCTCCTCCCCTCTTTCTTCCACGGTAAGCCACCCAAATGGTGGAGGAGGTAACGACGCTAGAGCTTTAGTGCTTATATATATATATATATATATATATATATATATATATATATATATATATATATATATATATATATATATATATATATATATATACACTTTTAGTAGCCTGACATCACATAATTGCATGCTGAATTCAGAATTATTATAGAACAGATGCTTAAACGCTGCGGCGGCGATTTCTATCACCGATATGCTCTTAAACCTAATGTCGTAGTGCTCCAAAGTGCAATGATGCTTAATAGTTCCAAAATAACTTCAAAAACTTTATTTTAAAATACATTTTCATATTTTGTTTTGTTACAGTTCATCCTTCATTGGCTAATTTAAGAGCTCTATCCAATCATAGGATTATGGTCATTCACTATGCGGGGATGGATTTCTTTGGCAAGCTCTGTATTAAGAGTGGTCAAAGGACATTCTTATTACTAATAGCGAACAGCATTACCAAATGTGCTAAAGTGAAGCCATTGGCCAAGGTGAACATAATTACTCATATGTCATCAAAAAAGTATCTTGATCGGACACAAATCTCGAGGCAACAATCAAGTTGAAAACTTCAAAAATTAAATTCGGGATCACCTGAACTTTGATTTCAGCAAACTTATAGTCAAACTGAGCGTCTCGGAAATACAAACCCAACGACACCAAATTCAACTCAATCCGAGCCCAAATGAGTCCAAATAAAGGACCTGAAGCACTGTTGGAAGGTTCAAACCACAATTTGAGTTACCAAACAGTTTCCAAACATGACATGCTTATAATCGAATCGAGCGGCTCGACGAGACGAATCCAACGAGCACAAGATCGCCAAATTATGATATCATTAAGACATTCAAATGTCTGATGAACGGTCCATGATCAATGGATTCAATATCGGCCGTCCATCCAACCACTCCACATTTGCCCTAGATCATCTTCCTATTTACGGGCCATGCCATCCTAAAAAAATTATTAATAGCCCCTCATTTCTCTTGAGAGGGGCCCCAAGAAGAGAAGAAGAGAAGGAAAAAGAAAAGATTAAGAGGGAACAAACTACTCCTCGACCACCGCCGTCGGAATTCCGCCCGACTTCCAACTGACGTCGGAATTTCACCCAACTTCCAAGTGACACCGGAATTCCGCCCGACTTTCTAGTGACACTGGAACTCTGCCCGACGCCCAAATGACGTCGGAATTCTGCCCAAGTGAGGCCAGAATTCTGCCCGACGGACCTTTGCTCGTCGCTAGATTTCTACACGACACTAGACTTATGCCCGTTGTTGGATTTTTGTTGGACATCTGTCTAATGCTTGATTTCTATCAATTGCTGGACTTCTATCTAACGTCATCCTTCTAACCTCCGTTGTTAGACAATGGTCCTTTTTACTTACGTCGCCCACCGACTACAATCCTTCCGACCTCCGTCGCCCGCCGACTACAGGTCCTTCTGACTTTCGTCGACCGCCGACTATGGTCCTTCCGACTTACGTCGCCCACCGATTACGGTCCTTCTGACTTCCGTCGACCACCGACTACATTCCTTCCAACCTCCATCACCCGCCGATTACGGTCCTTCCGACTTACGTCGCCCACCGACTACAGTCCATCCGACTAAATGAACACGTCAACAATAGCTATTTTTATTCTCATTATGTAATGTACTCTATAAGATGTACATCAAGTTAAGGTCTTCCCCCAAGGGAGGGCCTCATTTTTAATCAACTGCAATATTAGTGTATTCATTCAAATTGGGCTAGGCCCCGTGGTTTTTTTCCCTTTTCTGAGATTTTTCACGTAAAAATCTTGGTGTCTCATAAATGCACACCTTCTCTCTTATCTAATTGCGTGCTAGATTTTCATACAAAATTAAGACATTAAATTTTATATTTCTCTACCACCGTGAATACTCCTGGACGCAACAATTACATTAATCAAGTTCTAATAATTTGAGATGCTCACAAGATTTGACCTACCATTCATGATCATCACCTTTAATATCTTCTAGTTTAATAGAATGAAGTTGAATAAATTTTGTTAAGATCATAAGCAACCTAAAGTTCTCTTCCATTAATTACCCATTTACCCTCATACAAATAGATAGGATAAAGTAACTAATAAAATCATCATTAATATCCTTAAACAAACTTTCTCTCAAGAAGTTAGTAAAGATTACCAATTTCATGGCTGAGTGATGGCTAAGTAGGCTGGTATGCATGAGCATATTGCTGACAAACTTAGTTGGTTCTAGTTTGATCAACTCAGTGGACAATTTGTGGAAGCTTAGGGAGTTGGACAGTACTTTTTTTTTTTCTTTCCATGACTTGATTATGGATTGAGTTTACATATTCTTTTAACATTGAGTATTTAAAATAGGAAAGATTATTATGTGCGGTCATCAGACTGTCGGGAGGTCAATCAGGACCAGTCCACATCACCCAATATATAACAATACACAATATTGGTGATGTGGCACATTATGATTGGCCTCCCGACGACGTCTGATTATCGCACGTAATAATTTTGCTTAAAATGGACAGGTTCCTTTGAGGATTTTGATCTAGATAATTGATTCTCATCAAAAAATCTGATGACTATAATAAATGAGAACGTATCATGCAAAGTCATCACAAAATCAAAATGCTAGAGATGAAAATGAAAATTAGTTCCGACAAACTAACTATAAGTTGTATAAGTGAAATATTTCAAAATTTAAATTATTTTAAAGGGTATGCATGCTCTTTAAATTTGTTTAATTTTATTAAATCAGCACAAATGAGGTATCTTAGCACATAGAGCACCAAATTTATCGTTATCATATAGGGCATCATAAATTGGTTATCTTTTTTAGACTTTCGAGTAGTTCAGCTATAAGATAGGATTTAATAAAAGTTGAGGGATTAATATTAAAATTATTTGACATGATAATTAATAAATTATGTAAATTCTAATAAATAATTAGATCATTTATTTCAAAATTTAAATATTATGAGAGATGAATTTAAATTGGTTAAATTTAGCCGGATTTAACTTTAATATATTCCATTTAAATAATAAAAAGATGGGCACAAATTTATTACAAAAAAGGGAAATTTACATACATACCACTTTATAATATCCTATTTATATATCTAACACCCAAAATTTTAATATTACATGCATACCACCTTATATTATTTTAATATCAAATATACCACTTATATTTTTTTCCTACCACTCATATATTTCATTTCTACCACTCATATTTGATATGAAAATGAACTATGGGTGGTATGTATGTAATATTAAAGTTTTAAGTGTTAAATATGTAAATAGATTAGTATAAAGTGGTATGTATGTAAATCTCCCTAAAAAAAATATTTAAAATCTCCCTCCTCCATATTAAAAAAAAAAAAAGAAAAACCAAAGCGCCCCTCCATCTTCGGCAGCTGTTGGGATAGCTCGATCAACGGCGTCGTACTCCGATACGGTGGCGCGGCACTGCAATTTCCCGAGATCCGATCCAAAGGACCAGCAGACTAGGGTCGAGATTCCCAAACTCAGGGAATCGGTTTGCCACTACTCTCCCACGTCCTGATTCTTGCTTGATAGCGCAGATCAACTGCGGACGCCAAGTGAGAAAAATGGCGCTTTGGCGTAGATTCGTCAGCGCCAGATTTGATAGCTTCATTAATGGTCGCAAGAGATGGTATTCCGTCCTTCCTGGCAGCGGAGCTCCATCGGCCGGCGGCGTTGTTAGGTTTCGTGGATTTATGGTTATGGAAGAACCCTTCCCTGGTGGCAGTCCAATGTTTTGTTACACACACTTAAGATATTTCATGGCTTCGGGACAGGTGCTTACTAATGCATTTGGTTCTTCAAAACCCTGTATTGGCGTAGAAGTATTTTGTGAATTGTGGAAAAATGTTTACCCGTCCAGGCCAAGCCAAAACCGAAAGCAGAAGGAAAGGGAGGGGATTGGCGAAAACCTAAAGTGGAAAATGATGGCGGGATTCGGATCAACGAAGCAATCAATGATCGTGAAGTGCGTCTTGTGACTGATCAAGGTATCCCTTGACTTCCTTTTCTTTTTCTATCCTCGGTTGAAGCTTGTTTGGGAATTGTGATGCATGCATTTCATGTTTTAAATTTGAGCTTTATTGTTTCGTGTTGAAATGTACTTCATAAATTTGGTAGTTTAAAACATTTTAATTGGATAGTTCTTGAACATGGAGGTGCATGGAAGGAGATAGGAACATGATATCTGCGATGCGTATATTTAGGTAGGTTTCGGTTTATTCAATTAAATCCAACAGTTTGATAAAATTAAGAGTTTGCTGATTAAGATTCAGGTTGATGAAAAAAAAAAAGTATGTTTAAGAACAGGATTTATGTCGATGGAAGGTTGTGCCTTATAGAGTAACTGGGCCTTTACTATTAGTTTATGAAATTATAAAAGGTCATACTCAGATCTGATTAAGTTTCATTGTTGTGCTTGACCATGTTGTGTGAAATAAAGTCTCATTACTACTCTCATAGAGATTGCTAAGTTTCTCTGCAAGTATGTTGGCTATGATTGCAAAGCCATGGAGGAGATGCAGCTGCATTATAGTTCATTCGTTTACATGTTTTCACAAAATTCAAAATCTTTATATGCTAGGGAAGTGTAGTAGTTAAAAAGTGATTATTTCTTGTCGCTTTGTGCGTTTCTTTTTATGCAAAAAAAAAACACTTGCATGTTGCTTTGTCCCCTATGTCGAAGCTAGCTAAAGGTTAAGCGGAAGTTTGTTTAAAATAATAGGATACTACCGAAGAAGCTTAGCAAACTAGCCTGATTTCTTTGATTTTGCTTTACTTTTTTGGCATACATTTCCTTATGATGGGCAGCTTTTTTCCTAAGCCGTGTAATAATTGATGTTGCTAGCAAAATTTAGTTGATAACTAATCGCCATCTTCAACTATTTCGTGCAGACCTAAATACCTCATTGTTATGTTTTTCTTTCTTATTTTCGGTTAATATTTTATATTTTTTATGGAATTGCTTCTTTTGAATTGATTAGTTGCTCTCAGCCTTGAACCATTTTAGGATAGCATGGCACATCCCTTTTCCACCCCCCACCCCCCCAAAAAGGTGAAAAATCGCTAGTGACTCTCCAACAATTGTTTGTTTGTTAGTGTTCCCTTTGTTGCTGTGGATAAACCCATAAATTTGTTGATTGTTTTTATTTTTCATCCTTGCCAAGTCATTCTTGGGATTGTATTACTATATGGTTTTTTGCATATGAGAATTTTTGTTTTTGAAAGTATTGTATTCTTGGATTAGCAACGGCTTACAAGAAGTGGGTTGGTTATTGTGAAACTCAAAATCAAGGAGCATTATTTTGAATGTTTAAGATCTTGAGGTTTGAATATGTGATAGATTTATTATTTCAATTAATCTTTTCATTTCTATTTTTGATATGCATCATCTCTAGAAATAAGTGAGGGTTGATGCATGAGGAAGTGATAGGAAATACTTGAGTTCGCAAGCAACCCTAAGGTAATACTTGAGTTCGCAAGCAAACCTAACCCAAATCGATGAACAAACAGCAGCCAAATGGCTGTCCACAGCAGGAAAAACACAGCAAATTGCTGTGTACAGCAGTCAAACAGCAGAAATTTAGGGAAAACTCCAAGTACAACTTGTATTCCACTAGACGATGAATAAAATAGCAAGATACATTTGATCCTCAATTCGAGAGGAGGATCGATCTCTCCCAAATCTCTGGCAACGCCAAGAGCCCAAAGAAAACCTAAATCTAAGAGATCTTAAATTTCAGCCAAATTCAAGATGATCAAACCCTAGGAAAATCAACTATTTAATGCATACAAATCAAAAGGAAATCCCTAAACAATCCCTACATTCAAATTTCCCTCTCAAAACTCTCAAAAACGCTTCATAAAATGCTCTAATGAGACGGTCGGGCCGCTCGATCTCCGCAAGAGGCGAAGATCCCACGCTCTTTGCGAACTACCTGTCACGACCCGACCCGACCGGGACGGATCCCGCTCGCACAGGGTCGCGACCGGCATGAAACGAACTGACTGACTAGGATCTGGCTTTGGAATTTGCTTCAGAATTGAATCTTCCAAATAGTTCAACTCAAATAGACGCACAGACACAGAGCTACTATTAATCATCAATTGCAGCGGAACAAAACATCTATATTTTCTTTTCCTCAAAACAATCATCTACAAATACAGTACATGGCTCAGACAGAAAGAAACAGAACAGAAAAGCCATGACTGTACAAAAATCAAAAGTACAAACAATACCTATACTGATCAGACTCTGAAATCTATTCCTGGACTTCCTTCCCTTTCTCAGAACCTGAAAACCACCAGAAAACAAGAGTGAGCTCAACAGCTCAGCAAAGCAACAAACCTCCAATCAAAACTCTCAGAATCCAAAACCAAACACATCAGACAGAAATCCACTCAGAAATCAGAACATAATCGTATATCAAATCAGAACAGAATCAGAAATATCAAATCAGAACTGAGTCATACGGATCAAAGCAATAGAATCAGAATCGTACAAAAATCAGAAATTCAGATTTGCTTACAGAACAGATACGAAAATCAGAAGTCCTTTCAAATCAGATATATAATTAATAGCTAACTAAACTAAACTAAATAGAATCACTACGGATTCTGACCCTTATGTCTCCCTTGTGCTCACGGCACCAGAACTTCTCTGAGTAATTAATAGCTAAATGTGCTTACAGCACCAGAACATAATAGATTTCATCGGATCCGGAACAGAACAGATATTTCTCCAACTTGAGCTCATCTAAGATTTTTTCCAGACAGTAACTGAATCTCATAGGATCCAGGCCCCTTATAACTCCCTTTTTATAGCATATACGGATAGCATATCAATTCAGAAGAAATCCGGACAAATCAGAAATCAGACAAAAAATCGGGCAGCACAACAGCTGTATACGGAATGTACACAATTTTTCCTGAAAATCACAAATTGCCAAATTTGCCCAGAATATAGATAACAACATTTCAGAACATTTATTCTACTGCACAAACAATTTTCGACTACACAGAAAAATACAGTCGAAATAAAACCCCATCGAATCAAAAATATCCGGACAAAAATCTTCAGAAAATAACCAAAATGTGCACACTCGGCACGTCAACAACATACAGAAAGTTACGCGGTAAAAACGAAACCAATCGAAAGATACGGACGAAAATCTCTAACGGAAACAAAATCCGGACAGAAAATACCGCCAAACACGACGGTTCTGAGAATTGAGAAAGGTGGAATGTGCCTTACCTTGCGTACAGCAATTTCTCGAACAGTCTCGTCGGACGAAAACAGCTCCGCGTCGTCCGAAAATCAACTTTTTCCAAAAACCCCTCAACTTTCTCTCTCCTCGGCTGATATTTTCGTTTTTATAAAATTTTCTCTCTCTTCAAAATGAGCTGAATTCAGCTTATACTACTCAGATCGGCCCGGCCGATCGCCAGATCGTCCCGGGACGATCAGACAAATTTTGATCGTCCTGGACGGTTCCCAGGACTGTTCTCAGGACGATTTTTTGAACAGTGCAGATCGGCCTGGACTATGCCCCTATCGGCCCGGCCGATACCTACAGGAAAATCACCTGGAGCAATCTGGACACATTATGGAGCAAAACTTCACCTGATCGTCCCAGGACGATCCCAGATCGTCCTGGACGATCCTGGAGCAGATTTTTGATATTACAATCTCCCCAACTTCGAAAAAAATGTCGTTCTCGACATTATCCAATCCGAACTCAGTCAGAACAAGTACGGGTACGACTGTCTCATGTCAGACTCCTTCTCCCAAGTCGCTTTCCGTGCAGTCCGGTGCTTCCACTGGACTTTAACCATCGGAATCTGTTTATTTCTTAACTTTCGGACGTCGTACGCCAAAATCAACTCTGGCTCTTCCTTGTACGCCAGATTCTCCTGAATCTCAACCTCGTCAGCTGACAGCTTCTTCCCAGAATCAGATACCCACTTCCTCAGAGTGGATACGTGAAAAACGTTATGCACGTCAGGCATCGAATCAGAAAGCAATAGTCTGTAAGCAGATTTTCCAATTCTTTCCCTCCGACCTCAGTCAGAGTCAAAGGAGTACGGCACTTCCTGCCATACAGAGCCTCGTACGGTGCCATGCCAATACTAGACTGAAAACTGTTGTTATAAGCAAATTCAATCAGCGGAATATGATCTTCCCAGCTTCCGCCAAAGTCCAAAACACAAAGCCTCAACAGATCTTCCAATACCTGAATGGTCCTCTCAGACTGTCCATCTGTCTGAGGATGAAAGGCTGTACTGAAATGCAGTTTCGTACCCAAGCCTTGCTGAATGCCCTTCCAAAGTCTGGAAGTAAACCGTCCATCTCGGTCAGAAACAATCACCTTAGGCACACCGTGCAATCTGACTATCTCTTTTACATATATCTGTGCCAAACGATCCACCGGATCGGTCTGCCTGATCGGAAGAAAATGGGCGGACTTCGTCAGTCGATCTACAACCACCCAAATAGCGTCGTGCCCTTGTCTAGATCGAGGAAAACCCATCGCAAAGTCCATCGTTACCTCCTCCCACTTCCACTCAGGGATAGGCAACGACTGCAACAGTCCACCTGGTCGCTGATGCTCTGCCTTCACCAACTGATAGGCCTCGCATCTCGACACAAACTCTGCCACATCCTTCTTCATTCCAGGCCACCAGAACAAAAGCTTCATGTCAGCATACATCTTACTACTGCCTGGATGTACAGTATAGCCTGAATGATGAGATTCGTATAGAATCTCCTGCCTCAAATCTCCAAACACAGGTACCCACAACCTGTTCTTACAGAAAATAGCACCAGAATCAGAAATTCGAAGTTCAGGAGTGTTACCAGATCCAATCTGAGCAATCAACTTCGAATAGTCAGAATCTGACTTCTGAGCTTCCTGAATCCTTGTTTCCAAAGAAGACTGAATACTCATCTGAGCCAAATCCAAATCACTGGAGGAAATCACCTCCAACTGCAAACGCTCCATATCTCGAATCAGGAAATCATCAAAAGTAAGCTGCAAACCTGATAGTCCAGAAGACTTCCTGCTCAGAGCGTCAGCTACCACATTAGCCTTACCAGGCTGATACTGAATAGTTAAATCATAATCCTTGATCAACTCGAGCCATCTTCTCTGTCTCAAATTCAGATCCTTCTGAGTAAAAATATACTTCAGGCTCTTATGATCAGTGAAAATCTCACATCTGATGCCATACATGTAATGACGCCAAATCTTCAAAGCAAAAACAACAGCAGCTAACTCCAAATCATGCGTCGGGTAATTCTTCTCATGTGGTTTCAACTGTCTAGAAGCATAAGCAATTACCCTTCCATTCTGCATCAGCACACAACCCAACCCTTTCAGTGAAGCATCACTGAACACCTGAAAACCTTCCGTACCTGACAGAAGTGCTAACACTGGAGCTGAAGTCAGACAATCCTTCAATCTCTGAAAACTAGCTTCACACTCCGGTGTCCAAACAAAAGCTACTGACTTCTGAGTCAGTCTCGTCAGAGGCGTCGAAATCTGTGAAAATCCCTTCACAAATTTCCTGTAATACCCGGCCATGCCTAAGAAACTACGTACCTCAAATACCGTAGTCGGCCTTGGCCAATCAGCAACCGCCTGAATCTTCTGGGGATCAACAGAAATGCCTTCTCCGCTCACCACATGCCCCAGAAAAGAGATGCTCTTCAGCCAGAATTCACACTTGGAGAACTTGACATACAGCTGATTGCGCCTCAAAGTCTCCAACACAATCCTCAAGTGTCTGGCATGATCATCTTCAGAAGCAGAATATACCAGAATATCGTCGATGAAGACGATCACAAACTGATCCAAATACTCCATGAACACTCGGTTCATCAGATCCATGAAAATAGCAGGCGCGTTGGTTACCCCAAAAGGCATAACCAAGAACTCGTAGTGCCCGTACCGAGTACTGAAAGCAGTCTTCACCACATCAGCTTCCTTCACCTTCACCTGATAGTATCCGGATCGCAAGTCAATCTTCGAAAATACCGAAGATCCGGAAAGTTGATCAAACAAGTCGTCAATCCGAGGCAAAGGATACTTGTTCTTGATCGTGACTTTGTTCAAATCTCTGTAATCCACACACATACGAAGTGTCCCGTCCTTCTTCTTCACAAACAAAACAGGTGCTCCCAAGGGCGAAACACTAGGATGGATAAAACCTCTGTCTACCAACTCCTGAAGTTGAACTTTCAGCTCAGAAAGTTGTTTCGGTGCCATCCTGTACGGAGCTTTTGATATCGGAGCGGTACCCGGAAAAAAATCGATAGAGAACTCCACATCTCTATCCGGAGGTAAACCAACCAACTCCTCAGGAAAAACATCAGCAAACTCCCGTACCACTGGGATCTCAGAAACAGAACCCACCTCCAGGTTCAGATCCCGCACCGAAGCTAAAAAGACTGGACATCCCTTCTTCCACATTCTGCTCACCTCCAATGCAGAAATCAGACTGGAGAGAACACCTCGCAATCCCTGAAATACATATCGCTCTCCAGCCATAAGCAAACTCACTTGCTTCTTCAGACAATCAATCTGAGCCTCATACAGACTCAGCCAATCCATGCCCAGAATCACATCATATGAAGAAATAGGCAACAAAATCAGACTTGATTTCCATTTCTTGCCAGCAATGTCAATCTCACACAAACAAAACTTGCGGGCAATCAAATTACTTCCAGCCGGCAAAATCACAGAAAGAGAAACCGGCAACAAAACTGAATCCAAACGCAAAAGCTCAAAACAGCGCTCGGACAGAAAAGAGTGACTAGCTCCAGAGTCAAACAAAACACGACAGGGCTGATCAGAAATGTAAATCGTACCTGTCACAACATCTGGAGCATCACGAGCCTCCTGCTGACTCAAGCTGTAAACTCGTGGCTGAACTGGAGCTGGAGCTGAAGCCACAGAACTACTCTGCTCCCTCTGAACAGTAGGTGGTCTCCGTGGTGCAGAACTAGAACCACCACCTCTTCCAGAAAATCCCTCAGGGCGAGGAGGAACAGTCCTCGGTCTTCCTGCTGAACTGACAGGTCTGACAGAGCCCTCTGATCGGAACTCAGAACGCCGATCAAATCCAGTCTATGGACACTTCGCAATCCGATGTCCTAGCTGACCACATCGGAAGCACAGACCAGCCATCCTGTAGCACTGGCCAAGGTGTCGCCGTCCACAACTCTGGCACACAGGTGCCCCACTCACAGATCCAGAACTCGTCGTACTGGTAACAGCACCAGACGATCATCCACTCCTCCTGAATTCGCCAGATCCAGAATCAGCTACAAATCTCCTCTTCCCAGAGGAACCACTGCCTGAAGCTTCGCCTCCAAACCTCTTCCTACTCGCAGTCCACCGCTGCTGAGTAGCCATCAGGTCGTTCTCAATCAGACGAGCTCGCTCCACAAGCTCAGAGAAATCAGAAATGTGAAAAAGTACCAGGGGCTGTCTCAGACTATCTCGTAATCCCCTCAAAAATCTGTAGCACCTCTCAGCAGAAGTACTAACCAACTGCGGAGCATACCTGACTAATGCAGTAAACTCAGCCTCATACTGCATCACCGTCTTGCTCCCCTGAACAAGTCTCAGAAAACTCTCCTGCATCTGCTGTCGTGCAGAAGGGGGAACAAACCAGTCTCGAAACACCTCAGCGAACTCTTCCCAAGTAATCAAAGAGTTCAATCTACCCTGAAATCTGGCTGCCTGCTGGCCTTCCCACCAGTGCTCAGCCTCTCCATCCAACAGAAAAACAGCTAATGGAACCTTCCTGTCTGACGGACACTGCATTCCGTCGAAGGTCTTCTCCAATTTCCTCAACCATTCCTCGGCTGCTCTGGGCTCAACAGCGCCCTCAAATCTCGGAGGTTTCAACCTCAAAAATAACTGCAGATGTCTATCAATATCATCTGATCTGACCGTAACAGCTCTGCTCTGAGTCTCGCTCATCATCTGAGCAACAAGCGTAGCAAACTGAGACAATGTATCAGCACCGGCCACTGGGGCTGTACTCCCCACTGGTGCTGCCTGAATGGCACTCTGTCCGTCTGTCATGTCTGGGTCTGGCTGATCCATACATAAAATCCAGAAAAATCCAGAAAACTATCACAAAAACAACACAATAAAAAGCCAAACAAACCGAAACTATCCCAGACCGACTCGCTACAGATCACTTCCTATAGCTCTGTTTTATAATCCAACCAAATTCCAAAACCAATGCTCTGATACCACTAAAGTTTGTCACGACCCGACCCGACCGGGACGGATCCCGCTCGCACCGGGTCGCGACCGGCATGAAACGAACTGACTGACCAGGATTTGGCTTTGGAATTTGCTTCAGAACTGAATCTTCCAAATAGTTCAACTCAAATAGACGCACAGACACAGAGCTACTATTAATCATCAATTGCAGCGGAACAAAACATCTATATTTTCTTTTCCTCAAAACAATCATCTACAAATACAGTACATGGCTCAGACAGAAAGAAACAGAACAGAAAAGCCATGACTGTACAAAAATCAAAAGTACAAACAATACCTATACTGATCAGACTCTGAAATCTATTGTTGGACTTCCTTCCCTTTCTCAGAACTTGAAAACCACCAGAAAACAAGGGTGAGCTCAACAGCTCAGCAAAGCAACAAACCTCCAATCAAAACTCTCAGAATCCAAAACCAAACACATCAGACAGAAATCCACTCAGAAATCAGAACAGAATCGTATATCAAAACAGAACAGAATCAGAAATATCAAATCAGAACTGAGTCATACGGATCAAAGCAACAGAATCAGAATCGTACAAAAATCAGAAATTCAGATTTGCTTACAGAACAGATACGGAAATCAGAAGTCCTTTCAAATCAGATATATAATTAATAGCTAACTAAACTAAACTAAATAGAATCACTACGGATTCTGACCCTTATGTCTCCCTTGTGCTCACGGCACCAGAACTTCTCTGAGTAATTAATAGCTAAATGTGCTTACAGTACCAGAACATAATAGATTTCATCGGATCCGGAATAGAACAGATATTTCTCCAACTTGAGCTCATCTAAGATTTTCCCCAGACACTAACTGAATCTCATAGGATCCAGGCCACTTATAACTCCCTTTTTATAGCATATACGGATAGCATATCAATTCAGAAGAAATCCGGGCAAATCAGAAATCAGACAAAAAATCGGGCAGCACAACAGCTGTATACGGAATTTACACAATTTTTCCTGAAAATCACAAATTGCCAAATTTGCACAGAATATAGATAACAACATTTCAGAACATTTATTCTACTGCACAAACAATTTTCGACTACACAGAAAAATACAGTCGAAATAAAACCCCGTCGAATCAAAAATACCCGGACAAAAATCTTCAGAAAATAATCAAAATGTGCACACTCGGCACGTCAACAACATACAGAAAGTTACGCGGTAAAAACGAAACCAATCGAAAGATACGGACGAAAATCTCTAACGGAAACAAAATCCGGACAGAAAATACCGCCAAACACGACGGTTCTGAGAATTGAGAAAGGTGGAATGTGCCTTACCTTGCGTACAGCAATTTCTCGAACAGTCTCGTCGGACGAAAACAGCTCCGCGTCGTCCGAAAATCAACTTTTTCCAAAAACCCCTCGACTTTCTCTCTCCTCGGCTGATATTTTCGTTTTTATAAAATTTTCTCTCTCTTCAAAATGAGCTGAATTCAGCTTATACTACTCAGATCGGCCCGGCCGATCGCCAGATCGTCCCGGGACGATCAGACAAATTTTGATCGTCCTGGACGGTTCCCAGGACTGTTCTCAGGACGATTTTTTGAACAGTGCAGATCGGCCTGGACTATGCCCCTATCGGCCCGGCCGATACCTACAGGAAAATCACCTGGAGCAATCTGGACACATTCTGGAGCAAAACTTCACCTGATCGTCCCAGGACGATCTGATCGTCCCAGGACGATCCCAGATCGTCCTGGACGATCCTGGAGCAGATTTTTGATATTACACTACCGGTCCTGTGCGGACCGGCTGGACCGGTCTAACAGGGAGCTTGTATATACAGTCCATTGACATTTGTTGTTGTCAAGCCTTTTTGATTATTGCTGATGTTTTCTCTTTCAACCTCAATGATTCAATATTATGAAAGTGCAATTAATTTCAAAGTGTTGAAGTTATGAGTTTCACCTCATATTTTTTTTCCTTTTAGTCAACATAGCGTGCTTGCTATGATATGAGCATTTTGAAAGAGCATACAACTTAATGGAATTTTTATTCGTTTGTAATAAGAGCTATTTTGTTTACACTTTGTATTGTTATTCTTTTGTCTGAAAACACAACGTCCTTGAAATAAAAAATGAATACCCATGTCTCCTTAACTGGAGATGGCATACCGTGCATAATAATTCTATATTAATAAGAAGTTGTGTGATGTTGGATTAAGCATGGTGAGTGATTGTTTGGAATCTCTTACCATTTGTCCAGGATTGAGTCTAGAACCTGGTTCAAATCGGTAAAATAACTTAGTGCACATAATCAAGACCAGCTAATCTACAATCTTGTGGTCAAAGATGATGAATACAACTATTAGCAATATGAGTGGTATCAAGGGTCCCCTAGTTGGCGCAAGATCAGGTAGAAAGATAAGTGGAGGATCATATCTATTCTTTAGAAAGAGTTTGATGTATGACCTATCATAGAAGAACCAGCGAGTACCAGGTTAGTTGCATTGGAGAGAGATCTACCTTGACATGTAGAACTTATGTAAGTATGATGCCTTAGTTGACAACCTCTTGGACAAGGTTGTCTTTCCAAGAAGAGCTGTGAACTAGGGTTGTTAGAACTTGCATTTTGAATTGCATGAGGTTATTGTAAAATGATTTTAGGTCCAAAATGTAGAAAGTAATGTTGTCGACTTATTCTTATTGAGATTCTTTAGAACTATTCCATAAGAAAATATAAAATTCTATAAAGCAGTAGGATTATCTTGCATGTTATAGTAATCATTGATTACTATCATTAACTTCTGCTCTTATTTGACAAAGAATAAGATCGTTTATATACATCTATCTAAGAATATCCGAAAGCAATGTAGGCCCATTAAGGTTCTAAAAAAAGTGTTTGAAATCATTTTGTTCTCATGGTCAAATGACAATGGAAGGTTGAATTGAGTGTGTGAAAAAACTTGGTAGAAACTAAAAAATCACAATTACAAATATTTGATTTTCATTTTGTGTTAGAATATCATTTTTTTAATACATAATCTGAGTCATCTATCTTTCCTTCACACGAGAAAAGAAAGTGAATGATTCATCGGAATCAGTAATAATTGGAATTAGTTCTATGGACAAAAGAATACTTTAGTGTATGTAGGTGACTAATATAATTCCTTTCATTTAATATAAGCAAGGGCATTTTGTCCATCTTAGAGATGGATTTGAGATTTGAGTTTGCCACCCTTCTTCTCATTTGCTCCATTTAAGAAAAACACCTTCGCTCTTAAGCTTTTAAATCATGGGCGCCTAAAAATTATCTAACATGGGTCTGAATCAGTTATAATTGGAATTAGTTCTATGGACAAAATAATACTCTAGTGTACGTAAGCGACCTATATTATTCCTTTCATTTAATATTGACAAGGGGCATTTTGTCGATCTTGGAGAGGGAATTGAGATTTGAATTAGCCACCTTTATTCCCATTTGCTCCATTTAAGAAAAGCGCCTTCGCTCTTAAGCTTTTAAACCATGGGTACCTATAAGTTATATTTGACATGGGTCCAAATAAGTTATAATTGGAATTAGTTCTATGGACAAAGGAATACTCTAGCAGCATACATAAGCGACCTATATTATTCATTTCATTAATATATACAAGGGCATTTTATCCATCTTAGGGATGGAATTGAGATTTGAATTAGCCAATCTTCTTCCCATTTGCTCCATTTAAGAAAAGCGACTTCGCCTATGTTGCACCGATATGGATACGGAGACACGGATACGACACAATACGGATACGGGACACGCCAATTCTTAAAAATACAGGATACGGGTACAGCGTGGATACGACACAGATACAACATTATAATATATAAATCATACATAAAAATTAAAAAAGTAATCAAAGTGTAATATTTGAAATGATAAAAAAAATTGAAAGCAACATCATTTGTAGCATTGTATCTTATAATATCAAAATAAAAACGAGTATTAAATATTTAAATGTCTAATATAACAACAAAAACAAAAACATAAATTGTCTTGCACATGAAGTTTCAACTATTCAATAGAAGGAATGATAGGATTAGCTTCTTCATTGATTTTTCTTTGAACTTCTATATCATCTTTAATAAATATCATAGCTTCCAATTCAGGCTCATCAAGTGAAAGATTAGCAATTTCTAATATTCTCATATCCTCAAGAGATTCAAATCCTTCTCTAACAACATCCCACATCCTGTTGTCTACTTCCATATAAGTTGGAGTTTTCATTGAGAGAAGTCGAAGGTTTATATGCACATCATTGCGTAGGTAAAGACATTCTTGTAATGTGGATTCCTTGCTAGGTTAAAAGGAAGTCCAAATGAGTAAAACATTCTAGCTATTTCTCCATCTAGTTGTTCTCTCATTTGCAAATTAAATGTTTTCTCCAAAGCACTATTTACGACATGTTTTCTTCTTTTTGGTTCATATCCCTCTATCCGGAAATGCCCTTTGTTTACAGTACTGTCATCACTTCTAATTGAAGAAGAGGATGAAGGATATGAAGCATGGGTGCTTAGAAGTGAAATCTATTTTGGAAGCTCTTTTTTACTCCTTTGCTTAGCTTCACTGATTTTTCTTTGTAATTCAGCCATTTGTGATGAGGTTATCTTCGGGCATACTTTAATTCCATGACCACTAATCTTTAACAAATGAGCTTTCATTCAATAATATGATCATTTGTATGTGGCATTACAATAATTGCATTTGAATGCAATATTGTCATCTCCTTCTGACGTTTTACCTATTTTTGTCGTATAACCCCACAAAGGTTTGTTATCTTCAATATTGGTTATTTGCTGGACTATCATCAGACCCAATTCCTATGCCACTAGAGCTCATTATCCTATGAAGGATCGACACAAATTAAACCACATGAATTTGAAACATGAAATTTTTTAAGTAAAAGTGTAGTGATGTCGCAGATATGCTGGGGGTCCAACGGGACGCTTCCCCTTGGCAAGGGTCGACTTGTAATGCCACAAATTTTTATTGTAAGAGTAATTTTAAAGCGATACCGACCAGTACCGAGCGATATTGAGTTGCGGTATTGAGCCTGCGATGAAGAAAATGAACCTTCACTGCTCACGTCGCCTTCATTGTTCGCGTCGTCGAGCCGCTTTGTCAACGAAGGATGATCCTGTCGGCTTTAATGCTCGCGTCGTTGCTCCTCTTCATCGACGAAGGATGATTCTGTCCGCTTCTATGCTCGCGTTGTTGAGATTCTCCTTCGACTACAACGAAGAAGACGAACTCCTGTGCGGAAACGAAAAACCTAGCTCGTGAAAATGTTTAAGCCGCATAAATGAATAGGGATACGAGCAGGTAGCTGAAATGAATAGGGAAAAATGTGGCTTTGATTTTTTTTTATTTTTTTTAATAGGACAAGCGTATCTGATACATGTCCTGTCAAATTTAAATAATATTTTAATTGGACACGGCAAAGCCGTATTTGACACATATCCATGCCGTATCGGAGGCATATCCGCATCCGACGCGTGTCTGATACAGCATGCCTCGTAAATAGGAGTATCAGTGCTACATAGATCTTCGCTTTTAAACTTTTAAACCATGGGTACCTAAAAGTTATTTGTGACAATGGTAGTGTTACTAAATATCAATGATTATACTTTTTATTTCATTTATGATAATGGAAGTGTATTTGTTGCTTTAGGGATAACAAAAGGATCAAAACTCGCTTATAGGATAGAAGTGAAAAACCAAAGCAATTCAAAGAGCTCTGTTTATTTTCTCTTCATCTATAAAGTAAACTCTCTTTTTCTTATTGTGTTAGATACGACTAAAGATTAGTCTATTATCTTTCTAGTAAACTATGAGAGAGCATAAGACCCAAATGAGTAATGCTCATTTTTTAATCTAGCAACACAACAAAAGGATTGACCCTTCAAAAATCTTTTTCATTCATCACATGGTTCCATAGACTTAAGTGGGCAGGATTCATTAATTTGATTAAACTTATGCCCCTAAATTGTTCTTATTCTATTTGATTCTAAGTATCAAGTAACTATCCCACTCAATCACTAGAGTGAAAAGTAGAAATTATTTGTCATCCAACGTAGGCTTAGACCTTATTTTTTTTGTTCAAGTGGATCATCATAGTTAACAACAACAAACAACAACATCAAGCCTTTATTCCACTACGTGGTGTCGACTACATGAATCCTTTTTCTCAATTGTGTCCTATTAAAAGTCAAATTCTCGTTTAAATCTAATAAAGAAAGGTCATTCCTAATATTTTCTAACCAAGTCTTTTTAGGTCTACCCCTACCTTTCTTAACACAAGTCAAATCTAATACTTCTACTCTCCTAACCGGGTCATCGGAAGGCCGCCTTTTTATGTGACCAAACCATCTAAGGCGACTCTCTCTAATCTTATCTTCTACTGGAGCTACTCCAACCTTTTCACGTATATGCTCATTTCGTATCCTATCTCTAAGGGTAAAGCCACTCATCCACCTGAGCATCCTCATCTCTGCCACACTTAACTTAGTATTATGCTTCTCTTTTAATGGCCAACATTCTGCACCATAAAGCATTGCAAGCCTCACTGCCATCTTATAGAATTTTCCCTTAAGTTTGAGGGGTACATTTCTATCACATAACAAGCCCGATGCATTCCTCCACTTCAACCATCCAACTTGAATTATGCTGATAATATACCCATCTATTTCACCATCACTTTGAACAATAGATCCAAGATATCTAAAATGTGTACTCTTATTAATGACTTGATCACCCAAAGTCACAAATCTCCTCACTAGGTCTATTACTGCATTGAAAGGATTTAGGTATAGGATTGGATATCAAGCTGATAATTTAGTACATATGCCCTCATGCACTCAACTATGTTGAAAGTCAACTATGAGAGAATAACTAAGAGGCTTTCAGCTTCCTTAGCTAGGTCATTTGAGAGCCTAGGCTTAGGATCAATTGATTTCTAAGCCTCTATCATATCACACGTTGCCTTTGATTTGCTTGTGCTTAATCAAAAAGTAGAAATATGGATTTCAAAAGCTTTCTCCTAGAAATTTGGACTAAGGCCTATCAAGCCTTTAGTGCTAGATTCCCTAAAAGTTTATGGATGCTTTCTCTCTATGAATTCAGAAAAGATCTTTCTGCATATTCAAGAGGAAGATGTGAAGGAAGCATGCGAAGAATATTTTTTTAATGAAAATTTACCACAGATTTTGTCAATGTGAAAATACAGTTAATATTGGGATCTTATTCAATGTGAAAGACAACAAATATTTAGAGTTTTTTATTTTTTGTCTCATATGAATGTTTTGATCAGTAAGGATCATGGTTGAGAATTGTTTGATTGTCTTCATCCAAGAAAAAAATGAAATATAATTGACTTAAATCTGGAACAATTATTCAAAATCTTAGGGAAAAGCTTGATATACCATTTCATGTCTACTTTTTGTGGAAATAAACTAATTCGAGGGCGAGAATATTTCAATAAAGAAAAGTGTTAAGGGGTTAAATTATAGTTTTCTAGTGGTTGTGAATTATAAGTAGATTTTTCTATTGGTGATACATTTCTTTTGGATTGATGTCGCATGCAAAATTATGCTTCCATAACTTTTAATGGACTACAATTTGTAAATAAAAATTATGAAAGTTTTGCAAATAATAGGATATCAACCTCAGAGATCAGTCGATTAGTCATCTTCAAACAAATTGTAAATAAAAGCATCAAATAGATCAATTCTTAGGCTATTAAAGAAGAAAATAAAGAGTCTAAAAAGCATATGGGAGGAAGAGCGGATATAAGAGGCTGATAAAGGCAATTGACTAAACCTTAAATTATTTGGGGAACATCAAGCTAATGCGAATAATAGGATATATTCTAGTTTTTTAATATTGTGTATTTCAATAAAGTGTTAAGGTGTTAAATTATGGTTTTATAGTGGTCGCAAATTATAAATGAGTAGATTTCTCCATTGGTGATACATTTCCTTTAGATTGATGTGATATGCAACATTGAGCTTCCATAACTTTTAACGGACTATAGTTTTTAAAAAAAATATATGAATTTCTTGCAAATAATAGGATATCCACCTCAGAGATCCATCGGTTAGTCATATTCAAACAAATTGTAAATAAAGGCATCAAGTAGATCAATTCTTAGGCTATTAATGAAGAAAATAAAGAGTCTGAAAAGCATATGGGCGGAAAAGCGGATACAAGAGGCTAATAAAGACAACTGACTAAGTCTTAAAATATTTGGGGAACATCGAGCTATTGCGTCGAGCCAATATGAGTAATCTTCTATAGAGTAGTCCCCTTTTTCTATGAAGTAATTGCTTACTAATATTTCTCCTTTTTAAAAACTTATATCATAGATCCATCTCGTGAAGAATGGTGAAGTGAATTCTAGGTTCCTTGGATAATCAGAGCCCTCAAAAAAGATAGTTTTTGTGCTAATCATATTATGTCTAATTCAGGTAATATCCAATCTATGATGGAAATTAGGTTAAGCAACTAAACATTCATATCCAAGTTGAATTACCCCACCTTCTGCATATTGTAAGTAAAAATAGCTCCTTATCAACTATGCATCATGTTACTTTCAGGCATAGTGGCACATTCCTATACCTAGATTTCCTTTTTTCTTTTGTTGGGATGCCTAATTTGCTTAAATATAATTTAAGGTTCATTTTCTAGTTTGTTGGTTCAAGCCATTTCTCCTTTTTTGCAACACATTTTCCAATTCTTCTGATTTGAGAACGGTTCTTCCGTTGCAAACACGCTTTGGTTAGGAATTACAAAGTTCATTTTAACCTCGATCCACCCTCTTTGGCTTTATTAGCAAGCATGTCATGGTGGAAAAACCCAATATGTCTTCCTTTTTTGCAACAAAATACGTTCAAGCAAACCAATGATTTAAATAGCAATATTGAGCACGCATAAGTTATTTTTTTACCAACTGAATCTATGGGTGTAGTCTTGTAATTCATTTATTGGCATTGGGGACCTTAGGAAGTAGTATTGATCTGGCTAGGATGTATTTTTAATCAGAAATAATCTCCATATTATTCGTATGTGATCACTTTGGATTAATTTTATATAGTCGATGGATTAAATTGGAGCAACATGATATACTATGAGATTAAATTAGCCATATACAAATAATCAGACAACTATTTTGAAAATTACTAATATATTTAAATTTAAAATTATAGAATATATTATTTTTGTATGAATTTTATTTATTTTTTAGTCACAATTTTACATTATTGGATAATTATTGCATCATTATTATGTCATTTATATATTATGTCATTCGGGTCAACTCCAGTCAAACTATTGAATCTTGAAACTCTCCTTCTCTTGGTTCTATCTCCGGTCTAATTTTCAAAACCTTACATATAACACCTAGAAATAAGTGCAGTGCTTGCTAATACTGCTATTAAGAATGATTTCTAGGATGGCAATTTGTTTGGCTATTCTAATTCTATGTTTAAATTTTAGTAAACAATTGAATTAGATAGAACATTTCAACGCATGTAAAATTGGATAGCTATTACATTATCTTTCCTTGTTCATATAGCTATTATGCTTTGGGCTTAATTATGTTATTTTCTATTAATAAGTTATTTGTACTATATTATTCTTAGCCTAATTAATTTAAATTTTCAATGGATTAATATTTTAAATGTTTGATAGAATTTACTCGATAGCGTATATCATGGTTACATGTGAGGGTGTTTAATTCATTGTTTCAGTTCACTAAAGCAATTGAACTATTTGTTTAAATCTTGTCAATTGCTCATGCCATTTGATGTATGCTGCAAAATTGAAACAAAACAAATTATAAATTCTACTGTCGTTCCTTTCACTTGTTCCCCAAATTGAAGTTCCATTTTTTGGCTATTTACATTGGTTTGGTATCTACAATTATTGCAATGAATTTTATCTATATACTTGATGGGGTTATAAAACCTGTTGCAATGAATTTTATCTATATACTTGATGGGGTTATAAAACCTGTTGCCAAATAATGCAAGGCCTTATGGTACTGGGTTTATTAAATAAAATTCATGATGAGATGTACAAAAAACACATACAACAACAACAACAACATCAAGCCTTTATCCCACTACTTGGGGTCGGCTATGTACAAAAAACACATAAAAAATCATAATTCACAAAGATCAATATGTTTTGATTTAAAATTAAAAAAAAAAACATTCTATTTATTTCAAAAATTAATTTAAAAACCTTCAAAATTTGAATTTGAACAAGTGATCTTAGAATATACATAAAATTTCACAACGATTAAAATTCACAAGAAGAAAAATAAATTGAGATGTATTAAGTGTGAAACTTTCAACTAAGCACACTAAACCAATCCCCAAATAATTTAGAAGAAATACTAGTGATAAAAATATAACCAATTGGAAGTTTTAGGCATCACGCTCATACATTGAAAATTGTCCATCAGAAGTTGTTATTAAGGCTTGCAAAGCACTCAAGCATTCACATCCAACAGCATATTTATTAATTGAGAGAAAACATAGGCATGTTAAAAAAAACTAACTTTTGAGTTGCTTGGTTGAGTACGCCACAAATGCATGATTCCGCCTTTTTTTTGTTTGGTTGAAGTAAATGAATTCAACGTAAAATGTCGGTGTAGTTGGAGCAATAGTTGATTAGAGGTGGATGACGACAGGGCGGTAGGGGTGGTGATAGTGGTTGTAGCTATTTGCACCGACAACATTCGGTGGTAGCCGATCAACATCACTTTTACCCATGCTACATATCAAAATATACGAATTTCAAATGCACTCAAAATGAATTAGATGGTGATTTGCAAATGCACTTCCAACATATATTACGTTTGAAGCGCAACCGTCCAAAAACCTAAAATTTCAAAACCCTTCCTTTTACTTTACACTCAAAATGTAGCAAACCAAATAGCCCCCAAGTACGGATGGCATTACACTTGTCTTGTTTGCAAGGCAATCCAATAATCATCACAAGTGGGTAACCATACTAATTTATAAGATATCTATGATACCCACCATAAGTGGCAGACACATTCTTATCATTTGTAATAACTTTAAGAATAAGATGAGTAGACCCATCTAGTTAAGGTATTGGATTCTTAAGGAAGAGATGGAAAGAGAATAACAACAATACAACAACACCAAGCCTTTATCCCATTGTGGGGTCGGCTACTTGAATCCTTTTTCTACATTGTGTCATGTTAAAAGTTAAATTCTCAGTTAAATCTAATAAAAATGTCATTTCTAATGTTTTATAACCAAGTCTCTTTAGGTCTACCTCTACCTTTCTTAACATAAGTCAAATATAATACATCTACTTTCCTAACCGGGCCATCGGAAGTCCGCCTTTTTTGAACCCAAACCATCTAAGGCAACTCTCTCTAATTTTATCTTCCACTGGAGCTACTCCAAACTTTTCATGTATATGCTTATTTCGTATCCCGTCTCTAAAAGTAATGTCACTCATCCACCCAAGCATCTTCATCTTTGCAACACTTAACTTAATATTATGTTTCTCTTTTAATGACCATAAAGCATTACAGGTCTAACCACCATCTTATAGAATTTCCCTTTAAGTTCAAGGGGGTCTTTTCTATCACACAACAAGCCCGATGCATTCCTCCACTTCAACCATCCAACTTGAATTCTACTAATAATATTCCCGTCTATTTCACTATCACTCTGGAAGAGAATAATTGACAATAATGATAATTAGGTTCATAATCCAATGCATTGAAAATTAGATCCGGACTTGAGCTTCATGGGGTTTTTACTTTATAAGTGTCGTCCTAATTTGTTGGAAGACTTTATATGGTCCCTCTTTTGTTGCATTTAATTTTTTAAGACCCTTTTAAGAAATCTTTCAGGATTTTGATGCGCCATTACTTATCTATCATTTAGATTGAGACCGTTACATGATTTTTTGTTATCGTCTTCTATTTTTTATTTTTGAGCTCTAGAAAATATCAAAATACACAGGAAAACAATCAATAATAATAATAAAAAAAAAACCCCATGATGCTCATTCTCTCATGTGCTTCTCTCATCTTGCTTATATTTTAGTTACAAAATGTTAGAAATGACTTGTTTTTATTAGATTTAAATGAGAATTTGACTCTTAACATGACACAATGGAGAAGAATAATTCATGCAGCTGACCCTACGTAGTGGGATGACCCCACATAGTGGGATAAAGGTTTCATGTTGTTGTTTGTTGTTCTATCTTGCTTATATTTTAGTAAATCAGCTGCTCATATTTCCTCAGCTGTGACCTTGCAATTCCTTCTCTTCTAATTGATATAATTTCTTTTTAATCTGTGCTACCCGACATTATTTGTAAACTGAAAGGTAAGCCAAACATTATTTATACTATAGCAATGTCATATTTATCCTCTTGCTTATTCACTTTTGCAGATCTATATAGTCATGATTTCTAAATGAATCTGACACTTCAACGAGAATGCTAAAGTCTATCCAAATTCTTCTGTTGATTGTATACTTGATGCTGACTGCACGCAAATCATAGATAGAAAATATTAGGATTATCTATACAAAATATTTCTGGTCTTATTTACATTGCTGTTTCGAACATTCCATTTAATTTTATGATATGCATATTGAACTTACCTGTTGTACATAGCTTTCTTATTTGCTTGCAAATGCTTTTGAAGTTCAACAAGATTATAAGTCCAGATTGCTGGGACTAAATGAGCTTTGACGAAAGTGCTCCTCTTTTTTTCTCACTAGACATTTGCAAGAGGGTGTACCTTGGTGTATGCTTTTTATTGACGATATTCTTCTCGTTGATAAGACTAGAGAGGGAGTTGAAGGTAAACTTGAATTATAGAGGTCAACCATAGAGTCTAAAGGTTTTCGCTTGAGTATATCTAATACTGAGTATATGGAGTGTAATTTTAGTAGTAATAGACCTAGTGGGGAGATTGTGACTTTGGGCGATCAAGTCATTAATAAGAGTACACATTTTAGATATCTTGGATTTATTGTTCGAAGTGATGGTGAAATAGATGGGGATATTATCAGTAGAATTCAAGTTGGATGGTTGAAGTGGAGGAATGCATCGGGTTTGTTGTGTGATAGAAAAGTCCCCTCAAACTTAAGGGAAAATTCTATAAGATGGTGATGAGACCTGCAATGCTTTATGGTGCAAAATGTTGGCTATTAAAAGAGAAGCATAATACTAAGTTAAGTGTTGTAGAGATGAGGATGCTCAGGTGGATGAGTGGATTTACCCTTAGAGACAGGATAAGAAATAACCATATACGTGAAAAGTTGGAGTAGCTCCAATGGAAGATAAGATTAGAGAGAGTCGCCTTAGATGGTTTGGTCACATAAAACGACGGCCTTCCGATGACCCGGTTATGAAAGTAGAGATATTATATTTGACTTATATTAAGAAAGGTAGAGGTAGACATAAAAAAACCTAGTTAGAAAATATTAGAAATGATCTTTCTTTATTAGATTTAAATGAGAATTTGACTTTTAACAGGACACAATGGAGAAAAAAGGATTCATGTAGCCGACCCCACCTAGTGGGACAAAGACTTGATGTTGTTTTTGTTTTTGTTTTTATTTATTTATTTTTTTGAATGAGGAATACTACAGTAATGATTGCTTTCTCCATAAAACCAAACTCAAATGGGGAGATGTTTTATGGAGAATTCAGAAACTTCCAGAATATCGTATGATAGCATTATATAGGTAACAAGTACAAGCACCATTTAAGGGTGCTCTCTAAATGGAAACAACAACTTAAATTGTCCTTCTTAACATGCTAACTGCTACCTGTTCTTAAGCGTCATTAATTCTCATCAGTTTTTCTTAGTTATTTAAGAGATTTAAAGGTAAGCATAGGTCATTAGAATGAACTTCAAAACTTTCTAGAGCCTGAAACGGTTTCTCCCAGTCATTATGCTTTGTATAGTATTTAGGCAGATAAAATCTGTCATTTACCCTATCCTTTCTGAGCTTGATGAACTTGTGGGCATCCACTAATGTCATAACTTGTTTTCATTAGGAATTTGGGATTCTGAAATTACTTTTTGAAGTCATGAATTTCAAATATGAGTTAGTTGATTATTTGAGGAATGGGATATCTCGTTATTAGATTTGATTTATGTTAAGAAAGTTAGAGGTAGACCTAAAGAGACTTGATTAGAAAATATTAGAATTGATCTTTCTTTATTAGATTTAAATGAGAATTTGACTTTTAACCGGACACAATGGCAAAAAAAGATTCATGTAGCCGACCCCACGTAGTGGGACAAAGGCTTGATGTTGTTGTTATTGATATCTCGTTATCTAATACAATTTGCAGGGCATAGAGTTGTCTCAATACAGGAAGCACTTTATCTGGCAAGGAAGCTTGATCTTGACCTGGTTGAGGTAGATTATTCACTTTTCTTTATCTATATCTGCGAAGCATGTCTTTTTCATTTTTATTAATATTATTTTTTTTAAAGTGGGCTTCTTCATGTTAGCTCATGCTATTTAGTTTGGTCAAATTTAGTAATTTCTTGCATGTTTGAAGCTATTGGAGGTTTAATTGTTCTTCTACAGTTCCGTTCCAGCATTCAAATTACTTTAACAGAAAGCTTATGTAGTGATCAATTGATCTGAGATTTTTTTTCTCCCTCCCTGAGGAATCTTGTCAGTTTATAAAAGCAGTGTTTTGCAAATTCTTTTAGTTGGGCGCTCTTAGTGCGCAAGTTTTGTTGTAGGTAGTCTAGATTTTTTAGCAGGTTTCATTTTCTTCTGGCTTTAGGAAATTTGGCAAGGATTAATGGTTTGTTGCTGATTATTTCTTTTCTGTTGGAATAAAACTTTATTATTGGGTGGGTGGTAACTTGAGTCTGACGTGTTTTCTTTCACTTAATTATCCATATTTATAATGTCTCTCAAAGGATGATCAGTTATTTAAGCTTCACATAAAATTTTCATGACTTTATAAGAAAGATTGTTTTTCTGCATGCTATAAAAGTGAGCCAAGCTAAGCACTTGAGTTTTCTTTGATAAACTAGGTAGAGTAGAAGCATGATCTGGGTGTAGAAGCATGCACTCCCCCTTCCTTTAGGCGAATGCTTCCCTCACATTATATATATATATATATATATATATATATATATATATATATATATATATACACCACACAAGTTTGATCTAGTTTGCATTTTTTTTGTAGACTTATTACGGCAATTCTTTGCTTTATTATTGCTTTTGGTGCATTTTTTGATATTTTATCAGTTTTTTAGTTGATCTTCGGTTTTATAAGTCTTTTTATTGTGGTTCTTTTAGTGTTTATTGGAAAACTCTTGCTTCTTATTACTCATGTGGTTGGTGTTTTTTATATGTTACTGTGCTGCTTTGATTTGTGCTATTTTTCATGCAAACCTTTATCATGTTGTATCATGTGTATTATTTTATGCTCATGTTTCAGTGTGGCGGTTGCCGCATTTATTTTGACTCAATAGGCTATCACTATCAGGTCCGCAATTACATCATGTTTTAATCTTGATTGTAAATTTTTCAGGTCCAAAGAAAAGTAAAGGTTGAAGGTGGGGCGCAGTCAGCTGTTTTCAAGCCAGCCGTTTGCAAGCTTATGGACTACTGCAAGGAGAAGTATAAACAAGATATGAAGGGAAAGGAGCGTGCAAAGAGCAAGGTAAGATGTATTCTTGTCCTCTTTGTCATTGTTCATGATCCTAGTTAAACTGAATGGAAAATAAGAAGGGTTCACAATGAATTATTTGAAATGGGATGTGCTTTCCCTTCTTGTGGTCAATTTACTTTGTTTTTCTTTTTTGTTAAATTTCTATGTTAATTAAACTATTCCTTCTTATGTGAACCTAAAAGTAAAAGTTAGGCTATTGTTTAAATATTTGTTTGAGGATCTTTTTTCTTTAAATCAATGTATTTGTTGTTTAGAAAATAAAAAGAGTCAGCCCTAAAGTAACATAGCTATAAGTTGTGCAAATAGATTTGAGCAAAATAGAGTTACCATCTCATGCAACAGTAAACAACTAATGAATGAGCAATGAGGATTAACAAAGTCAACATCAATTAGCTGGGAACTATGTTGCATCGATACGGATACGGTGACACGGATATGGGACACGTCAATTATTAAAAGTGCAGGATATGGTATGGTGCTGGCACTACATTATCATATATAAATCATACATTAAAATTAAGAAAACAATCAAAGCATAATATTTAAAATGAAAAAAAAGTTAACATCATATTCAGTCTGGTAGCTTATAGTATCAAAATAAAAGTAAGCATAAAATGTCTTGCACAACATCTAAAAGGTAAACATAAATTGTCTAGCACATGAAGTTTCAACTATTTAATGGAAGGAATGATAGGATTAGCTTCTTCAAGGATTTATTTTTTGGACTTCTATATCATCTTCAATAAATGTTATTGCTTCCAATTCAGGCTCATCAAGTGAAAGATTAGCAATCTCCAATATTCCCATATCATCAAAGGACTCATTCATTTACAGCAAGATCCCACATCTTGTTATCTCCTTCTATATAAGTTGGAGTCTTTCTTGATAGAAGCTGAAGGTTTGTATGCATATAAACTAAATCTTCAGCCCATTGTGAAGTAATTTTGTTCCTCTTCATTGATTGGATGAAATAGTATGTGCTCCAATTTCTTTCACGAAAAGAGGAGGATGAAACTGAGTAAGATGTTTTATGGCGATTGTTTGAAGTAGAGGAGCTGAAGCTCCATGAATCAACCACCACATCTTTGGATTTGTTCTCCACATATCATGCAAAAACTCTTGGTCACCAAAGTCTTTTTATTAACCAAAAAATTTAACATGCCCTATATTGATCTTCTCTCCTTATTTGAAAAATAACGCTTCAAATATGTCTTTCTCATATTTGTAATATCAAAATCTTTATGTGGAGAAACTCGTTGATGATCCTCTTAAAGTCATTCTTTATTTGAATATATTCAAATAATATAAAAATAAAATAGAATTAGATAATTATTGATCAACAAATTATGATTTAATAATGAAAGAAATGTGAAAATTTATCTTGGCTTTAGTGAGTGAGCCAGGCAATATAGAGGTATGTTATTTTTGCTCCACCTATGTTCCAGAATGATATAGATAACATCCAAAAAACTTTAGACTTCATGAAGTGTCTTTCTCTCATGCCTATATATGATTTCTTTATCCTTGGCTAACATAGAGTCCCACATATCATAAATGAGATATAAACAAGAGTTATTTGTATCTGTCACTCTTAACATCTTATAAATTGAATCATTGAAACTTAGTTGTACTCATTGTCATCTCACCATAAATCATCTAAAATCTTCTCTTTTATTTACCTTGCCTTTTTAACATCATATTCATTTTTTAATTTTTTTTAATCATATCATTATGACTATAATTGAGGAAAAAAGAATTTTAGCTACAACAAACATTTTCAAATTAGAGAAATCATCGAACATAGAGATTCTCATGGAGTAATTCATAATAAAATTTCTAATTACAAATGCATCTCCTACAATCACTATGATTTAATGGCATTTATTGCAAATGATTTCATTTATCTCAGTATTATTAGCTACACAAATATTCTTCAAAGCAAGATTAAGCATATGCCAACACATGGCATCTAAAAAATGTGAGGATATACTTGCTCCACAATTAGGCATGCGGCTCTACATACTAGTGTATTATCAATAATGAATTAGATGACATTTTAAGGTTCAACCATAATGATTACTTATTTAATCAAATTAGAAATGAAGAACTTATTTTTATATTGTCTTTCACAGTTTACCGCTTTGATGAACATAGGGTTGTTTTCTGTTACAACCAGCTTTGATAAACATAGCGTTGTTTTCTGTTACAACCATGAAGGTGACAAGTTGTCTTCTTTGTCGATAACTTTGTTCTAATGGCATTGTAGCCAGGTGGCACATAACTTGAGAGGTTGTTATTGCAAGCAAAAGTAAATGCATTTTTGTAATGTGGATTCCTTGCCAGGTTGAAAGAAGGCCAACTGAGTAAAACATGCTTGCTATTTCCCATTCTAATAGTTCTCTCATTTGCAAATTAAATTATTTCTCCAAAGAACTATCTGCAACAGATTTTCTTCTTTTAGGTTCATAGCCCCCTTCCTAAATGGTCATTTGTTCATAGTAATATCATCAGTTCGAATTAAAGAAGTATATGAGGGATATGTACTTGGAAGTGGAATCTTTTTAGGTAGTTCTCTTCTACTGTTCAGCTTCACTCATTTTCTTCTGTAATTCAACCACTTATGATAAACTTATTTTTGGGCAAACTTTAATCTCATGATCAACTATCTTCAATAAATGAGCTTTTACTCTATAGTATGATCCTTTGTATGTGATATTACAATAATTACATTTGAATGCAACATTGCCACCACCTTTAGAAGTTTTTCCTAACTTCTTCACATGATTCCACAAAGGTTTGTTATCTTCAATGTTGGGCTCTGATCAATCATCACCAATCTCATGTCCACCGCCACTAGAGCTCATTATCCTACAAAAGAATCAAAGGATCGATACAAATTAAAGCTTCAAAAGTTAGATAATCAATTGATCCAGGGAAGAGTTAAACAAGATTTATCCTAATAACATAAACAAATAATATGAATTAAAATTGTAAGTTTATGTAGTATTTATTAAACTTACAAAAATAGTTGTTTCAATCATTCAATCACTTACATCAATATCGCAATAATATTTTACCGAACTGCTGCAACTCTTAAAGCACTTTAAATAATAATCTTCCTAAACAGCTATCCACTTTACTCCACTACATGTTGCCAATAATATTTTAGCAAACTTCATGTTGCCTATAATTATATGTAATTCATCATAATATCTATTTTGGTCATTCACCCAACTCTTATAAATGTCACAACAATTTTTACCAAACAATCATAACTTTTTCAACACTCTTGACTTTAATCTTAGCGTGACTTCACCAAACAATTATTCACTTTATCAACAATACAACACATCACAACAACATATAACATATCACAACAGAAAATAATGCTGCAAAATAGATATTAAATCTAAAACTAAGATTATTTGCTAAATAGAAATTAAGGACTGAGTGAAAAGGTAGAGAAATAATGGATTGATAACGAGAAAATTATGTATTTATCAGAAAATAAATGAAACTAAAAGGTTGAAGGATGACAGAAGATCAACTTGCGGAACCAACAGATTTGGAGAGCTGTTGTTCTAAAAAAGATTTAAAAAAGTTGTTAGTACAGTTAATAAAAGTGTGATTCTTATTGTCTCTCTTGTACTCCTATAAATTCTAGAAATATTTTTTCTCTACAAGTGGCATCAGAATTATCATCCTTATATCATTGTTTCAAAGATGCCTAAATATGGGATTATTTGTTGTAATAATTATGAGCTTTATGCATATGCACTCAGAATTCAACATGTAATGCGGTATTGCATATAAAACCTTAGCTAGATGCAAGTGGAAGTGAAATTTTGTAAGTAAAAAACATGTATTCCTTCTCTAGTAAAAAACACAGTGAATGTAAAACACAACAAAAAATTAAACCAAAATGAAAATAAAATGATGAAATAGATTCAAAGAAACTACTAAGAAATCCAACCTTTTCATATATATGCTTATTCCGCATCCTCATCTTTGCAACACTTAATTTAATATTATGCTTCTTTTTTAGTGGCCAACATTCAGCACCATAAAGCACTGTAGGTCTCACCACCATCTTATAGAATTTTCCCTTAAGTTTGAGGGGAACTTTTCTATCACACAACAAAACCGATGTATTCCTCCACTTCAACCATCCAACTTGAATTCTACTAATAGTATACGGTATACCAATCTATTTCACCATCACTCTAATATCTAAAACGTGTGCTATTATTAATGACTTGATCACCCAAAGTCACAATCCCTCCACTAGATATTTTACTACTAAAATTATACTCTATATATTCAATTTTAGATCTACCCAAACAAAAACTTTTAGACTCTAAGGTTGACCTCCATAATTCAAGTTTACCTTCAACATCCTCTCTAGTCTTATCGACAAGTAGAATATCATCAACAAAAAGCATGCACCAGAGTACAACCTCTTGCAAATGTCTAGTGAGAACATCCATGCCTAAAACAAAAAAAGATATATGATTAAGGCTGATCCTTGCTGTAATCCAACTAAAATAAGAAAATACTTGGTCAAACCATCTTGTGTTTGAACACAAGTAACAACTCCTGCAAGCATATCCTTAATGACTTGAATATACGTATTATTAATCCCTTTTTTTTCTAGAACTCTCCATAACAGTTCTCTTGCAACTTTATTGTATGCTTTCTCTAAATCAATAAATATCATATGTAGATCCTCCTTATTCTCCCTATACTTCTTCATTAAACCTCTCAATAAATGTATAGCTTCGATAGTATACCTACTCGGCATGAATTCAAATTAATTTTGAGAAACATTAGTATCACGTCATAACCTGTACTCAATAATTTTCTCCCAAAGTTTTAAAGTATAATGCATTAACTTAATTCCTCTATAATTCGCACACTCTTGTGCATCACTTTTATTCTTAAAGATAGGAATCAACATACTCCTCCACTCATCTGATATATTTTTAATTCAAAATAATATTGAAAAAGTTTCATAAGCCAAGAAATTTCTGAATGTACTTCACTTGTACTAAATCCTTACTTCTCTTATCTATTTGCTTGACTAACTTATATGTGCATAATTCGCCCTCCTTAGTATCTAATCTATTATACAAATTATTAAAAGTTAAATTATTTGCATTACATATTGCTTTTTTAGACTCCTTATGGAACTCTTTTTATATTTCCTAATTTTTTGAGTTTTTACATCTAAACCAATATTTATAACAAAACTTTTTATTTATGGTATTTTATTGCATATTTTGATTTCACTACAAACTATTTTTAATATTATGAGTTTTTCTTTTGATACTTTAAGCACATCATTTGTAACATTTTTAATGTCATTAGCTATTTTTTCTCCACATAATATTAGCTTCCTCATGTGCAGTCAGAATTTTAAGATCTTAAATATTAGTCTCAAAAATATTTTTGTCAGTATTATTTAAATGTCTTCATCTAATCCTAGGACATCTTAATTTATTTTTCATATTCCACCCTTTCATTTAAAGTCCAAAATTAATAAGCGATACTATTTACATAAACTTTCGCTCAAAATAATTTTACAATCTAAACGATCTATTTTTCTTATAAGAAAATAATCATTTGAGTTTTACTATATGCATTCTTATTAGTGATGAGATGGTCCTTTCTTTTCTTAAATAAGGTGTTAGTAATTATATAATCACAAGTTAGAAAAAAATTTAATATAGTCATACTACCTTCATTAGTCGCTCCGAACCTATAACCACCATGAATACTTTTAAAATTTTCTACCTCTCTACCAACATGTCTATTTAAATCTCCTTCAACAAAAACACTTTCTTCAAAAGGTATATTTTGTATTAATTCATGTAAGTCATTTCAAAAATTCAATTTTGAATATATATCCAAACTTCCTTGAGGAGCATCAGCATTTATGATATTAATAATCTTAGCATAAACAATAATATTTAAAGCTATAATTTTATCTACAATTATATTAATTTTTACTGCATTATCCTTCAAACTCTTATATATAATCACATCAAACCCATTTCTAGTACGCCCACCACCTGAACACCATAGTGTAAATCTAAGAGAACATATATTCCAAGTTCCTATCTTAATTCTATTTTCATGGATTAGCTTCTTTGCCCACATCCGTCCGTGATGTGAGAACCCATGCTTATTTAACATTATATCGGAGCACCGGTGCAGCGGCCCTTACACACTTCTCACTGTATTCAAGGAATATAGTGCATCTCTTCCAGGGAACGCCCTACAATTAACACAATGTATTAAATGATTCATGTCATGATTATTCGAGAAGTTTTATGTTAACTGTTGACTACCTAACAAAATCCTCCATTTTCCTCATCCAGGAATTGGAACCTAACAATGACAGTGTTAGAGTTATGATAGGAAAAATAGTTAATTAAAAAAAATTATGTACCAAACTAAAACCCCAAAAAATAGCAGAATAGTTGAATACATTTTGCTTTTATCTTTCTTGCGGTTACTCTCACGATAGCTAAACCTTGAACTATAGCCCTCCTCTTATCCGACAATTGCACAGATGATGGACGTTCAAAACGCACGAAATGATAAATAGACGGACGTTCGTGTGTCCTCGGCGCCTTGTCAGCATGAGAAAATGAAAAAGACACAAAAGTTTACCTTCAATTGCTCATTCACCTTGCCTACTCGCATATGTTCGTTGTTTCCGTCTCATTGCTGGCGTGTTGCTCATTAAGATGAAGCAAACAACGAAGACGAAGCAGATGATCGAAGACACACGCTCCTTCGCCTTCTCTGCTCATGTATCACCTTCCTTTTGGCTTCGACTGCTACTATAAACGAAGATACACAAACACGTAAACAAAAGCCCTAGCCCTTACTCGCAAAAATGAATACAAAATACGGGCGGGATGTTTCTTTATGTATTTTTTTTTAATTATTTAATAGGATACTCATGTACGATACACGTATCCTTTTCAATTTAAATATTATTTTAATGGGATACGTTTTTGTCATATCGAACACATGTCTAATTCGTATTTGGCGCGTATCCATTTTTGATACGCATCAGACACAACACGCCTTCATAAATAGACGTATCAGTGCATCATAGGCTGGGAAAAGGCTAATGATATTGACACTACATTTCTTGGCATTACCATCTATTGTGTTTTGAATTTTTTTTGCTGCATGTTGTTGTTATTCTTTAGGCTACATGGTTTCTTAAACTATGTTTCTTTTGCTTGAGAATATCTTTATTATATGTTTTGTTTTCCATGCTTAGTTTTCTCCCAAGGCTAAATAAGATGTTCCTAGTATTGGTCTACATGGACAGTTGTTGAAGGCAAGGTTTGAATAAGATAAGGAGATAAAATTAATATGAAAGACATCAAAGAAAAAATAGGTTTATTGAAGTTAATTTGATTAGAAACTGTGATATCTAAGCTCCTTAAAACAAGTGGTTGGCACCACATGTAGAAATCATCATAAATGAATGGATAACAAGATTCATGAACCTAACCCCCACTTGTTGAGAGAATGCTAAAAATCATTTTGTTTGTGATGATGATGAGATCCTAGCGTCTTGCACTCCTATGCCCATTTTGTCATCTCTTCTCATAACAACTTGTAGACCTTAGCGTCTTGTAGGTGTGAAAATTATTCTCTAAAAGTTACGCTGGAAAAAAAGAGAATTGTTTAGTTGAATCGAGTTTGAATTGTAATGGTGAGGATGTTTCAAATAAAATGAATTAAATGGACATTTTGTGGAAGCAGCTTTAAATTTATTTTGTATGAGTTCATAGCAAGATTGAATAAAGAAAAAATTGCAAAAACTGGAAAGAAGAAAGAAAATATGAGTTTCAATCCCTTGCATGAATTCGTGGACTAGCAATAGAGCAGAAGTGGGGGCTAGGGGTGTAAACGAGTTGAGTCGAGCTCGAGTCATGCTTAACTCGAGCTTGACTTGTTAGCCAAATTGTGAGCTCGAACTCAAAAGGTGAGGTCGAGCTCGGCTCATGACAATAAAATGGGTTCGCGAGCAGCTCATGTGATCACGCAAAAGACAACCTTACGTGACATCGCCAGAGGAAGATCGCATGCTGCTGGAGAAGAAGGCATGTCGTCACTACATGTCTCTAGCTCATGATTTGGCCAGTGAACTCCCGATTTGATTGTTGCATGAGGTGAGAAGAGAGCTTTTTTTTTTTTGCGAACCGCTACAATAATTGTGTTTTTTTTAAAATGCCACAACCTCATTAATGTAAAGCAGTATTTTCTTGGAAATATAAGATCTTTTCAAATCATGACTATTTTTTGGGGAAAAGTTGGCTGCTTTTCTCTATACTAGCAGATTTTATTAGAGGAAAAAAATTATTTGCTGATTTGTTTAAGAAAAAAATCATTTAGTTATATAATTACGAACCAGCTCGCGAGCTGAGCCTCATCAAGCTCAAACTCGAGCTCGCATCTCGATAAGCTCGGCTCACGAGCTTGTTATCAAGTCGAGCTTGAGCTGGCTCACGAGTCAGTTTGGCTCACTTAGATCCCTAGTGGGGCTGTAGTGACAAGAGTAGGGCTGCAATGGTTGATCTAGTGACGGCAAGGTAGGCTTCTCTTTTTTTCAAATTGGGCTACCGTTGGCCTTGAAGAAGCTCCTTTCTTAGATCATCTCATCTGAGAAAAATAAGATAGTTCTTTGGAAAATTGAACATGGCTAACAACATCAAATGATAGGTTTTTTGAAAAGTTTTTATTTTATTGAATGGTTAAATCTTAAAATGGTCCCTCGATCATTTTTATGTGGTCAACTTTGTCCTAGAGTATCATATTTCACCACTTTAGTGCCTGACTATACAAAATTGATCTAAAATGATCCCTAATGATCAAAATCGGAATCAAATTTCTATATCCGAGAGGCTAAACTTGGATTCATTTTGAGTCATGGACCATTTTGAATTAATTTTATATAGTTGAGGGACTAAATTGTAGAAATATAATACTCTAAGACTAAATTGACCATCGACGGAATGATTTGGGGGGCCATTTTGGGAAATCTTTTATGAAAAAATTTTAATGAAAAATTAAATTTCCTAGAGTGGGGAGAAGAATGGTGGTGGAGAACGAAAAAATTACAGTGAATGTAGTATAAGGATGAGGACAGTCTAACTCAAATGAAGGACAAGTACATTGGAGAAGAATTTCTGTTAGTCTCGCACAGCTCATTGATACTCTCAGAGCAAGAATGATCGTATCACACAAATTCAAACTTTATATGACTTGGTCGGAATTCTCATGGGACAGAAAGCTAATTTTCATTCACTCATCATGTTCCAAATGATTCTAGAGTGATATTTATGATAATAGCTAGGAATTTTGAAAGACAAATTTACCCTTATGGTTGTGTTACACATGCAACTCATAAAAAAATAACATTGACAATTGCAAGATGTTATAACAACTATAATAGAAAACTAGAATTTATACATGCTAAAAATGTTGAACTTCCATAGGATTTAAACTCGAATTTTATGAGTTGTGTTACACATGCAACTCATAAAAAAATGACATTGACAATTGCAAAGGTTATAACAACTCTAATAGAAAACTAGAATTTATACATGCTAAGAATGTTGAACTTCCATAGGATGGCTTCTGTCAACCATGTGGCTAGACTATAGCTAATGTTGTATTTGTTAACATGCAAACAGCTACATATGCTTTAGAGCTGGGAACTAGGCTGGCAGATCGAGTTCAAGCTAGATCAAATTGAGCGACTCTTGTAAACGTTACCCAAAACCAGCGTGGCCTAATAATTGGGTCAGTTTTTCGTGCTCGAACCCGGAATCTATGATAAAAGTCAAGTTAGGCTAGCTCAACTGGTAAATATTTATTTATTTATTTATTTGGTAGTCTTAAGGCCGAATGGAGTTTTGGCTGCCCAAACCTGAGCTGCATGATTAATTGTCCTTAGTCAGGCTGAGCCTATTTTTTAGTTGGGGTTGGAATTCCTTTTCCAATCCTTGGTACAGAAGGTTGCGTCAATCAAGTCAGCTGGTCCCATGCCCACACCTAGAGTTAATTTGCATGGTGATTAAAAGAAGCCAATATTGTCATCCTAAGCGTATCTCATTGTATCCTTATTATTTGGTCAGATTGTAGGCATATCCACCCACAATTGAGACATATTTGACTTATATTTTTTAAATATTTTATAACAGAGCCACCAATTGGTATATTTGATTGTTATTCTTGCATGTCTAAGTGTCCATTTTTGAAATACATCACTTGCAAAAAAATAAATGCATGATATGAATATGAGTCTAACATAAAACGCATTCATTAAAGGTAATTTTATGAAGGATACCTGGTTGTATTATGCATCAAAATATTTTGGCTCTGCTATGATGATTCTCTTGTCATCAGTTGCAAGTATCTATAAGAAATAATATGTTTAGCCAATGCCTATTTGGTTTGCAGGCTGCAATTGCATTGCGTAATGGAGAGAACAAAGAGGTTCGCTTTAAAGCTAAAACTGTAAGTATTTTTGTTCCACTCTTTTTATTCAAGCTGTATGGTCATTACTCTTGGGCCATTTATTGATATAGACTACATGCAAATTGCTATAAATTGTAACAATTTTCGTTTTATTTATTTTTTTTAATTTCTGTTTTAAAGTCATCTCTTAAATTTTTATGATGTTTTAATAATTAGTAAATACAAATCCAAAATTTTTATGACAAATTAGTTTTACTTCAACTTGTTTTTGATGGAAATTTTTACGTTATTAATCATCACATCAAGCATTAGTTTCAATGCAATCAGCTTAATTATTTTCTTTTTTCATTATTCGATTTTTTTTATTTGATTTGTTTGTGTTTTAAAACATGCTAGTGATTCTGACTGAAAGAGATTGTGCCTTATTTTCTAGCTTTAGGTTAGTTTTATAATTGGCATCAGGTTAGTTTCCATTCAGTTTGAATGAATTCCCACTGTACATTGTTAAAATTTGGAGGGGATAATGTGGAGTTTTTAAGTGATAGTTTCTCTGTTTTGGAAAATCAAGGTTTGGCTTCAGCTTTGGGGCGATGCATATAGGTTAGAAGTGTTCTGCGGTAGTTCTTAGCATCTATGTGTTGATTGTTTTGGAAAGGCGGTTGTTGCTTTTAGAAAAGAAGTCTGATCTGTGGATTTTGAAGTTGTTGTTCTTGTTGAGGGGTCTGGGCATGACTTGCAGGTTTTCTGCTGAAGAGTCTTTGTAGCATGCAATTTGCCTGCTTTCTTTTTGGAAGATGAGGTAATTATGTGACTAAATATTCGTTTGGGACAGATTTTTTACTCAGTACAAATTTTTTTTTGAACTAGAAAATTAAAATGGATCAATGATTGTCTGTTTTGAGAATTTTAAATTAAATTAGAAATTAATTTAAATTTTAATTGAAATTGATCTTATGTGAATCTCATCTTAATTATTGAAGAGTCTACAAATAGTTGATTTGAGTCATGTCACTCAAAACTTTGACTTGAATAAAATTTTTCTTTGAAGTTTTAATCTTATGAGTGCAAATTGGATGTGGTGATTTCTTTCAGCGTGGAATAATTGCAACTATTTGATTACGAGGGAAGTCATCTCTTTGCACTGGCTTGAAACCTGATTTTCTTATTTTGGCATTTTTGTTTTTATTTTATATATTATTTATTATTGACTTGTTTAGTGCTCTTGATTTGATCAAAAAGTGTTACTTGTCAAATCTAATTTGTCAAAATTAAATTCAATTTTCTTAGTGATTTATTTGTTTCCATTTGCTTGTTGAAAATTTTAAATTATTTAGTCCTTTCATTATCATTTGATTTTGAACTCTAGTACTAGTTTATATTTAAAGAAAGCAAGCCGTTGGTTTAGTTGGTAACTTGTGATCTACGAATATTCAGTTTGTTCTTTACATGAATTCGTTTGCCTATCATATTAGTGGTATTATGAAACTTGACATTGAGTTGCTTGCGTCAAATTGGTACCATAGCTTTAGATTATTTTAGTATTTCATTTTGAAGCTAGTCTAATTATCTTGGTAATTTGACTGAGCGTGAAAGAGATGGATTCTAACAACTTTGTAAAATCAAGTGGCTGGTTATTGAATAAGCGAAGTCAAATTTATGACGACATTAACTTGTTTAAAACAAGAAATGATAGTTTAAATCCTATCAAGCCATGTCTGTTAATTTGAAGTGGATTCTAATCACAATGATGAATCAAGTCATTTGAATTTTAATTTCGGTAGGAGATAGAAAAGTATTTAAGTTACACAACTCAAGGTTACGAACGAATGTTGCTTATGAAAATTATTAATGCTAACATAGATAATTTATTAATGCTTATGAAAATTATTATGAAAAGTATGAAAATTTGATGCAAATGATGACAATCATAAAAATTAAAGCTGAAATTCTACTTATAATGATAAAATTGATCCTAAAGCTTTCACTGACTTGTTACTAGATGTAGATGATGACAGCAAAAAAAATTGAAGTTCACGTAACCATAAAAGAGTAGTTATGAATGTTGGCATTAATTTGGTTAAAATAAGAATTGATTGTATAAAGGCCTATCAAGCTATGCCCGTGAACTTGAAGTGCATTCTAATCACATTGATGAGCTAATTTACTTGAATCTTTGTTTATGTAGAAAATAGTAAGTATTCGAGTTAGAAAATTCATAAATGATGACATAGCCATCATAAAAGTTAAAGTTAGCATAACCTTAAAAGAGTATTTATGAGTGTCAAAATATATTTGATGAACGACAATTGTGATTTATGGAAAATTTTAACTAGTCAAGCTGAAATTTGTTGTTTAAGCATATAAGTATCAAGGTAAGGATTGGAAAGGAAAGTTATTACCATATGGGCTACAAATAAAGAACTAAAAAAAAAACTATTTTTCTGTCATATCATGATTGTTTGTTTGATAAATTTAATTCGTTAAATTCGTCAAAGAAATCTATCAAAACTATTATTGAATAATTGGACTAATTTGAAGAATTGATGTTACATTTTTAGATTGTTGAAGGTCCTCAAATAACAATTTTTTGATTTAAGTCTAATTTGATATTTGATATCAAGAGTGGTGTCATGTCATTATATTTCATCACTTAAACATAATCTTGAACTTCCATTGGACTTTGAACAAATTTTAAGAATGCGACTAAAACGGTCATCATTTCGTCAAAGCAATAAATTCAGTCTGTTGCACTTATTACATCTTAGGTGTAACATTATAATTAATAATGATACTAAGGGGAAATTAATTGCATATGATTTTGGGTCTATGATTTTTGCAAATTTATGTTTTAATTGTCATAAATTTGGTTATTATGCTAGTAATTTTTCCAGTAGAAACTTACTTATAAATGCGTGGAATATAATGAAATTAATGACTCTAGTGATCTCATGAGATTGATGAGGAAATTAGAGGTTATGTGGATGCTTTAATTTATAATCCTTTGAATGGTCTGCATTGCATCAAGAATCTAATTTGAAGATTTGTAAATTGTCAAGCCTATTTCAAATATGTGGAGGAGCTTTGCAATCTTATAATTGATAATGAGAGTTGATGAATATTGTGCTTAAGTCTGCTTTAGGCTGCATTAAACTTGACCTGCATACATAATCATATAAGTTAGTTTTATTAGATAAAATTGTTATATACGTCAATGGCATTTAGCTTTTGTTCTGTTTGACAATTGGAAGTCGTTTAGGCAATCTTGTGCAGTGTAGCGCTTGCCAATGATGGTCGGTCGCCCTCCTTTGCTCCCATAAACTTTTGGAGTGTAGGTGGAGGTCAACACACATGTTTGATTTTAAGTTAAAAATTTGTGTATTGTAAAATGATGAATTTATTAGATAATCATTTGATTGGATGTAATTAAAAATCAATCTAGGTTTTAAACTCTACAAACGCCATCAAAATCACTCCAAAGTGATGATTTCTTTTTTAGACTAAAAATGGTCCTAAATTATGTTTTCTCTTTAGAAGCAACAAAATGATCTCATATTTGACCTTTTTATCACAATGATTAGTCCCAATGATTATTTGACTAGCCTATAACACTGATTTTTTTTTTATTTGCTGTCAATCTGAATGAAGTGTACAGCTCATTCTGCAAAATCTTGATCAATGCTAGGGAGTTTTTTAGTTGGAAATCTTACGTGAGAGAGGCTATGTAACTGCATGCTATTAAATGAACCATTTTATTTCTAAATTCAGTTTATTCTATATTTTTAACACTTGTTCCAAAATTTTTCTTTATTTTGCGTTAATGATGAGTTCTGCAAAATGTAACTTCGGTTTAAACTGTGAAGTCATCCCTATATAACTTTTGTTTGGCTACAATAGCATATTAGTCAACATATTTCTCTTCCAGGAATTAAAGGACCTGAAAATCAAAGCAGAATCAGTTAAGAGATTGATGGAGCGTGGTTATCGGGTGAAGGTAGAGGCTATGTCCTTTCTTTAAAAAACCTGAAAGCTTTTTAACCTATTTTTCATACTTTTTATTGTGGTTCTTTCAGAAGCTTCTTCTCAGGTTTTATTATTGTTATGATTATGAAACATGATCCGTCTAAGTGTGCTCTTCTTTCCTTCCTTTATTAAAATGTGAACAACTAGTACTGTGTAGCAAATGTTTTGCACCCTCTTTCACTTTCTTCAAATAAATGAGGGAAAAAAATAAGTGAATGATGAGGAGAATAGAGGGACAGTAGTGGAGGGGGGTTTCTTCTGCTTACTTGAAACTTATCGGTTCATATAAGTTGTACTTGATCTCAACTTACGAACCATTCTACTTTTGGAGAAAATCAAGTGTACTATGTATTTTTATACCCATTTGGTAGAATGCTGATGTAAAGTAATATTCTTCTTGTAAAAATTTTATTAAACATTTCATTAAAACTAAAATTAATAAGTTTTAGTCAGAATTTATAAAATATGGTTGGTAAAAATATGTGTGACTAAGTTGAAAATAACATCTATTTGCATTTGATTTCTCTAAATCAATAAATATCATATTTTATGAAATGTGACTAAAATTTTTTAAATTAAAACTAAAATTATTATTAATTTTTTATTAAAGAAATGTTTAACAAAATTTTTTATAAAAATTACAATTACTTGAAATTATATTTAATAAATGTTTAATTAAAACATGACCCAATTACGATTACATTTAACACCATTAACTCCAACATTAGATGTTAGGACAAAATATCCCATTTTAAAGAGTTGAGAGACCAAATTAGTACCTCAAAAAAGTTGGAGACTATTTTGATACCTCACAAAGAGTTGAGGGTTCATTTTGATCATTTTCTCTTCAAATACACGTAGTGTAGACTTGTTTGAAATGACCCTAGTTCAATATTGTCATCTCTTAGTTGATCCAAAGGTCATGGTGTGTCATAACCTCAATATGCTCCATCAAAAAACAAAAGAAAGCAATTGAATGACTCGAGCCACCATCCCTATAGGGTAATGCTATGATACTCGTTATTATGCTTTTCTTGTTGTTAAGGTTGTAAACCTTATCTCCTTTAATAGGGTCCGCATAAAACTAACAAACTCATTAAATCAAAATATAAGCCTTCCGGTTGATTTAAGCTGCAATTCAATTAACAAGACCATCAAAAATCAACAAAGCTCATCAAACCAATTTAATTATTCCAGATACTTTACATGTAGGGTAACATTATAAAATTCTTTATTGTGCTTTCCTTGACCAAAATGTTATAAGTCTCACCTATGGACCTTCCAATCGATGTAAACCCCAACTCAGCCTAAATTTGGGCCAGCTTCCATATTAATAAGTATACCATTTAAAATCAAATTCACCTACTATATCCAGTTATCCACACAATAACATCAACATCAAGCTTTTATCTGACTATGTGGGACCGGCTACATGAATCATTTTTCTCAATTATATCCTATTAAAAGTCAAATCCTCATTTAAATTTATTAAAAAAGATCATTTCTAATACTTTCTAGCCAAGATATAAATCCTTTAATTCCTGCTGAAAGGCATGCAAAACAAAAAAATTCCAGTCTTAACCATGCCTTTTTGAGTCAAGCTAACATTCATCAATAATTGATGGCCACACCATACCTCTAATCTCTTGTTAGTTATCTATAGTACGTCTGAAAGGCAAGCTGCTATGTTGTGTGCCCCTTGAACTATTCGATGAAAATTGGTACAACTAGCTCTCTGTTAACAAATGAGTTGATGCCAACTTTGGAAGCTCATCTTTGGCTAGCAAACTAGGAGGTAGGACTTCACAGCTCTGTGATATTGGTACAATGTGTTCATTGGTTTAGTTGAGATGACAGAGTCATGAGATGTTGGCCGAATTTAACCCCTTCGCCCTCCCCCAATCATTTCACACTTGATCATCCCTAAATGCCAAAATCTGAGACTAAGCAACCTACTAATCAGTAGTACTCTCTTGTGAATTGGAGATGTGATTAATTGTGAGGGCTAACAGTTATGGCAAGTCTCAACGACTGTAGATCTAAATAAACTCTATTTTAAACATCAGCAAAAAATTTGTTAAAACAAACCCAACCTGCTTAAAAAAACTACTTATGAGTTTTCATTCGCATGTCGAAGTGGCTCACAGCTAAGTGGTTTTCTTTTCCTGAGCAAAAACTCGTCTTTATACCATTATTTTATGTAATAGATCCAAATTGATACTTGAATATATCACATCGGGGTACTATTTTATCTTCTAGCAATATTGGATTAGAATTATTACAGTTATATTCTTGTTATTATATATAATTGATTCATATTTATACTTAATCTTTCACTCCTAAGTACCATTTAACTTTTAGAAATATTGAGTGATATTATTATCACTTTTACTAAAATTGTGTATCATTTACACGTTCTTTATTCCATTAATGATTTAGCGTTAATACATCTTCTCAATGTTATAGTTTTTTATTTTTTTCAACTTATGTATCACTGTATTCTTAGTAATTTCAAAAAGTTAAGGATTGCATGCTATTCTAATGAGAATTCGTAAATTCATTAATCGCCAATCTTGTAAAATTAAATGCAAAACTGGAATATTTTCTTCCCCGTTTTTTCTGCTTCAGCAAAAGGCAACATTTTATATTAGTCCAGTTCGTTTCAATGGGTGAGGAAGCTTAGTTTTTTACCCTACTTTGGCTTGCGGTTCAAGATTTACCAATTATTGAGGATTCCAGATTTTTGTTTTTGCTTGCTCAGTCAGTACCATAGCAGTGGACGGAAACATCATCACTCATCTTTAGAATTCCATAACTAGTACCAGGAAGGAACAGCTTATGAATAGAATTTATTGAATTCCCTCGTTGTAACTTTTCTTGCTACACTGCCACATTTTGGTGTGTTAAAATGTCGTTTACATCCATTTATTCCTTCTCTAATCATTTAAAGCGGTCCTTGTAATTTTTAATTCGTTTTTTCTAGTCCCATGCAACCAACGGTCTGATACATAAGCTGACATGTTTTCTTCATGTAAGTGTACTGCCATGCCCACAGGTAAAGATGATGGAGATCTGGGAGGCCTGCTATTGAATCTTCTATCACTGGTCAGCAATATTTTCATTTATATATATATATATATATATATAAATTAATTAACCGTTATTAGCTACATAATTGCTATTTCTACTAGTCTTAGGCTTCGTTTGGGACGACTTTCTTGTTGCTTCTTAAAGCAGCTTTTTAGTACAAAAAAATTATTTTTTGTACTAGAAAGCCACTTTAAGAAGCATTAAGAAAGCTGTCCCAAACGGCTTCTTAGTCCTGCATTTTCCATCAGAGACTTTAGGTTCTACTTTGGTTGCCAACTTTCTGAAGGAATTCACCTGTACAGATAGAAGACATATCAATTGTTGAAAGTGGCCCACATCTGGATACCAAAAATGCCTATGTAATTGTAAAACACATTAAGTTTGGATCTAAGAAAGGAAAGAAGGTCAGCAAAGCTGTGGAAACTGTTAGCAGTGTCCTAAGTACTCGTTCTGATGCTGCAGCAGATAACAATAGTAAAGATGAGGATGATTGCCAGACTGAAGAAGAATGGGAGGCTGTTGAATCTGATTCTGAAACTGAAATTGATAACCCATCTAAACAATTTAAAACAAATACCCCAAATCTTTCTGGTTCGTGCCCCACCTTGCCACCGAAGGTGGTCGGCAATGGCTTTGATGAGTGGTCAGGTACCAATACAACTGATGATATCAAGGCTGAGATTACTTTCAATACTAAGCATACAAGTTCAAGTGTTACTATGTCTACTTCAGAAGAAAGTATTAACACAGCAAGTAGAAGGAATTCTGCTGGGTTTTATCCCTCACAGACAGAGTCTTATGTTACTGAGACTAACCGATATAGCAAAGGAAGTAATTCAACATTCCATCAGATTAGACCTACAAACCAAGATCGTTTTTCTCCTGGGCATGTAGCAACTGGAAATCAACAGAGGATTCCAGAACGAAGCAACAGACGCGAAGTCGAAAGATGTGGTCAATCAAATCCAAATGATCGACCGGCAAATTCAAATTATTATTCCAATTCTTCATCTTCTGGCCATGGTGTTTTCAGTGCCTCACAAAGTTCTGGTTCAAATGATAGAAGAAAGGCTGGAGGTGCAACCATGGGTAGTCCAAATGCACCTAATGTCCCTCAACAAAGGTATGGAGTCTTCAGCTCTGCAAAAACCTCTTCACCTCTTGATGTTAAGAACATGAACGAAATATCAGAGGATAGAATGAGCAAATCTAATTCTCCAACTACATCAAATTATGGAATCTTCAGTGTTCCCAAAACCATTTCATCTGAGGATCAGATGAAACAAAGGATTTCAACTAGAGATAATTCCATCAGAGTAGCTCCAGGTTTTGTTGATAACGGCAAGTCTAGTAATGCAGCCCCACCTTCACCTCGGTTTGGAATTTTCACCTCTTCGAAAAAGATACCCTCTGATGAAGACCGTGTGGGTGATAAAAACTGACCCACCTGTTTCAGCTCTGTTATCAAATAATCTAACGGTCCTGAGTTTGAAAATTTTGGGCATGCAGGTTGTTGATAGGAAAAACTAGGAGATTCATATTACAGCTGTTAATTATGACCTGTTATTTTATTTTATTTTTATGCTTCATTATGAAGCATGACAATGATTCATCTGGGATTTGTCTTGTTTATCTGAGAATTTAAGATGATTCAGAGCTTCTTTGGCAATAAGGCTGTAATAGAAAATGACCTGGCTTGATGTAACTAAAGCTGGTGACAATTTTGTAGTTTAAACATATTTGAATATGTAATCTCAGACAACAAGATTTACAAGATTTTCTTTTGCAGCCAAGTCTTACCGGTGCAATAAGGTGAAAATCCACTATGAAATAGAGTCTTGCATTGGGTACACATACCCACACCCATCCATGTACCCACCCATACCCAATGGGCATGGGTGGGTATGGGTATGCCCATTGCTTCGTGGGTGGGTATGAGTGAGTACTAAACATCTGAGGGCAAACCGATTTACGTCACTAATCACCATACGCATGCAGTATATTACAATAATTCTTACTATGCAGTGCGCAACATTGAATCGCATCGCGACCACGATAAATTTTGATATGTGGCTTAAAAGTTTGCAGTCAGAGAAAATGACAAAAAACGTCAAGGCCATTAATCTGTAGCAGATTGCATTCGAGAAGCATGGAAAGTGGGTGGGTGTGGGTGGGTGTGATATCCCAAAAGGTACCCATAGTGGATGTGTGTGGGCAAAGCCCGCCAGAGCAGAGCTTGGGTACCCAACCAGGACCCCATGTAGGGCTCTGCTATGAAATGGGAAAATTATATATGATATAGAGAAAATTCATCTCATTCTATAGGAGGCGTCCTTTACACAGAGTTTTATCATATCATTTTGTGGTTCCTTGGTCCTAATGCAGTTCATCATCTGGAGACCAACCAGAATGTATCATATCAGCAGAACCGAGTGGTACTGAGCCGTGGTATCGAGCGAGAGATGACATGACACATTCTGATTGGTCTTTGAAATGCGTTCGGCATCCGCACATAATATATATATATATATATATATATATATATATATATATATATATATATATATATATATATATATATATATATATATATATATATATATATATATATAATATTTTGTGCAAAAAAAAATGGCAAGATTAGCTTCCTGATTTTTGTTGATATTAGGTGATGATGTGCATCTATTGGTGATTAACTAATTATGATGCACCAATATGGTATAATAATGAAGTGTGTAATGTTGGACACATTTTTATCCAAAATGTGTTAGTCATATCATATGTTCAATTAAAATAAATAGTAAGCTTGCATGCCTAATAAATTTAGTCCATAATGTTACACTAACACGTCTAATGTGTGTTCATATTATATTTTTTAATAATATTTGTATCTCGTGTTCAGGGCATTTCGTATCTATATTTTGATTCCGATATCAATGTATCATAGGATTTTAATTGAACAATTCTCATAATTTTAATTAGATTCTTGATTAATTAATTTGGGGTATGTTAGAGCTAACCTATACAAATAGCCATAACTATGGATGTTTGGCCTAGCTTTATGGTAGAAAGTGGTTGCTATTTTGTTGCAAATTTATAAATACATGTGTAGTAAAGTTGAAGCAAAGTAAGTCGCATATAACATAAATAAATGTGAAAATTAATATATATGATATTAGGCTTACTCGAACAAACCCGACTAATTAACTCTGCTAATGAAGATCAACCTGAGGGCCACTACATTTGGCTCCAATAGAAATTAACAAAGGATGAAACGTTGCATTGCAATGGACCAAGCAAAGCCTCAATAATTTAGTTGAGAAATTGTTTAAAAATCCTTAAGAATTTAGTTAAAATATTGTAAATAGTAGTTTGTTGATTGAGGTGGTGTAAAATTGTTTACAAAGCTTTCAAGAATTTATTTGTTATTTTGCAAATAGAGGCTTGATTAAGGTAATACAATGTGTATGTTAGGTGGGTGTGTGTGTGTGTGTATATATTGGGCATTTAAGTCAATTAAGTCAAACTCACGCATACATCACATATGTGATACTCAAATCCAAAACCTCTTAGTTGGTACTTGGTAGTCAATGCTCCAAATCAACATACCAATGAGAGCTGTGTCGTAGTAATTTATATATAATGATATTTGTATTTGAGCTGAACATTTACGAAATTAGAATTTATTAGAAACAATTGATTTGAATTACTCAACAATTACGTGGTTAAATTATACTCATATGGACAAAGTTATGAGCACATGACTTTAGAGTGTGTGGACCTTTTTTTTCTTGAACTTTTATAATTGTTGCGTGCTGGAACTTCACGGTGGTAAAGAAATAGAGAGTTTAGTATCTTAGCTTTGTACAAAGATCTATCACACAGACATATAAGAGAGAGGAGGTGCAAGAGTCATACAAGACACCAATTTTTTTACGTCTAAACCTCATAAAAGGGAAAAAGCCATCGGGTCTTGCCTAGTTAAATGATTCTACTAGTGTCTATCATTGGTTACAAAGGATGTCTTACTATAGGGGAAAGAAATGGCCCAATGTGGTAAATATACATCATATATAGTACATTACATATTTGGAATTGGAAGAGTCCAATAACATGAGAGTTGTTGTAAAAAGAACATAGGCATGTTCATTGGTCAATAAGATCGTAGTCAGGCGACGGAGGTCGGAGGGATCTTACTCGGGTGATTGAGGTCGAATGGACCATAGTTGGTGGCAGACAGAAGTTGGAGGATTGTAGTCTAATTAAGGTGGTTTAAGTACTGTAGTCAGTTGATAGAGTTTGGAGGGACTATGATCCGATGACAGAGGTTGGAGGGACCGTTGTTGAGTGACGGAGATTAGAAGGACCATAGTCGATGGGTGTCGGAGGTTAGAAGGCCCATAGTCGATGAGTAACAGAGGTCATAGGGATCATTATCATGTGGTGGTGGCTGGAGGGACCATAGTCCCGCAGCAGAGATTGGAGTATAGGCTCAACAATGGTGGTTAGACAAAGGTTTGATAGAGGCGGCAAAGTGGACTTTCGGCCAGGATCGACCGGTGAAAGTCTGGTGGTACCCACGAATTCATGCCTTAGAGATATTGAATCTCTAGCCCAAGGTCCAAGCCCCCTCCTCCAAAAGTCTCTTTCATGTAGAGAGTGTGTGTCTATTTATAGATTTTGAAAGTGACATGTTTTGTAAATATGGAGAAAATCCGAAAAAAAAAAAATTTTAGTGCTCCCTCAGATGACCCATATTGATTCGCTTAATCATGGAGCATTTGTTTAGCATTTTATGTTCCTTAATGAAGCCAAATTTAAGCTATCTTGAGCTCATCGTATTAGTCATTGATTTGGGCCTATTTGGGCTCAAATTAGACAAATTTTGGTGTCCTTCGGTTTGCCTTGTCGAGATGTTCAGCTTGAGTATAATCTTACTAAGATTGGACTTTAGATGATTCCAATTTTAATTTTAAAAGTTTTCGATTCAAATAAGTCTTAAGATTGGTGCCTGATCATGGCTATTTCTGTTGTCTTATCAATGATATATATCATTACATTCATTAGACTACAAATCACTTATTTGTCTTTAAAAAAAATGATGCCTCCACATCTTAAAATTGTGTGCGTTGCCCTCATCCCATACAACAAATTTGTAACATTTTAGCTAATTTCAATCAAAGGTAAGATTATGATTATAACATGTAATGATTTTTTTAATTTTCATTTACAAGGATTTACATACATGTCACTCAAAATACTAATATTTACATATTTAACACCTACATTTTTTTATTTATAGCACCTAGCACTATATTCTCCATATCTTTAGTCAAATCATAGAATCTAACATTTATATTAAATTATATTAAATATATGTTTTGACATTTCAAAAAATAAATAAATAACATATATTTACATATATAGCATCGATATTTTCAATTGAAAATAAAATTTTATCTTATTTTTTAAAATAAAAATATAAATCTTTCATCGTTAGGCATACCAAGGCAAGTTGATCTAACTATAGATTAACTAAATATAGGGCTTATTTGACGAAAATAAATAAATAATTGATTCACCACCTAAAGATTTAATGGCCGTAGAAAATCGTCTATTTTCACCATTATTAAAAATAGAAAAAAAAAACTAATTTTCCGGCAAATCTGTATTCAACCCTAGCCGAACACAGATTAACTACTGGCGCGGGTCTATATAAAAGACGCCGGCTTCGGCAAAAGTTCTTAGAACGGAAACGAAGAACCTAGCCGAAGAAGAGGGCGTTCAAGCAAGGGAGCGGAGGTGAAGAATACATATTTGTTCTTTTTCCATTCTTAATTAAATTTTTTTTAGCGACTCTTCCTGAAACCCTAGATTCCGTGAGTTGCAGTGCTTGCTAAACCGTAATACGCTCTGTTGTGGGATATGTTATAGCATATTCCTTTTTTTTTGTTCTTATTCCTATTGAATTTGATGTTGGCTTGCTGAAGGAATTAGATTTTGCGCTGCTTTGATGCGATTCATTTGGTTTGCTATGGTATCGTTTGATTTTACGGTGTCTGATGTCGAAGTTTATTATTTTGGGTCAGATTAGATGGATCGATACCAGAGAGTGGAGAAGCCGAGGGAGGAGACCCCGATCAATGAAAATGAGATCCGGATAACTTCCCAAGGAAGGATGCGCAGTTACATCTCGTATGCAACTAATCTGCTTCTGGTATGCCCGGTTATGCTATATGCATATATCAGTAATTGTTGGAGAATTATTTTTGCATTTCCTGAGATTTGTTGGCATGATTTTCATACACTTTGTTCTTGATTTTGGAAATATTTACATATACCATACATGATAAATGGATGAATATATTCGTATAAGTAGAGAAAGATTAGTAGTAGAACAGATAAATTACTATTAGAGTGAAAACCTGAGTTGAGATTAGTTTCTGCCCTTGGAGCAAAAAATATTGCATTGTGTGAGATTTATCGTCTTTACCACTCATTAATTCTATTTTCGAGGCTCTTTCATCACCTTTTATTGTAGCACAATCAAGAATAGGTTTTAACAAGTCTACACTCATTGAACCTACAAAGTAATCTTAAGAACTAGATAGGGTGAATAGAACAAAATATTTGCTTGTTGCATTGAATATAATGGATTAATATTTGTATATGACTTCTATTTATATTCCAAACAGTTTTTAAAGTCTTTCACGTTCCACTATGACAATAACAGCTGGAATATGTTTTAGCTTTTCCACCTTCTGAATTTATATAAGCAGTTTTTTTATTTTAAATAAAAGGATGCAGGATGAGCCAATTAAAGGAGCTCAGAGCTCTATAGTGGAGGCCTGACCAAATCCAAGACCCAACATCATCACAGGAAAATCCCATTTTTTATTTGAAAAGTTTTGTCTTCTAATTCAAATAAAACTAATAATCCTTAACAATTAAAAATTAAAAAAAAAAATCATTACAAAATTAAGAATAAATACCAAAGAAAAAAAATGAAGAAGAAGAAGAATTGAACACCATTGTGCATCATGTTAATTGGATTGAGAGATCTTGAACTTGTATTGAGCTAGTGAAAATGCACATGCTCCAACTGCACAAATGTAAGAACATGCCATTAATATTAATTTGATAATGAGATAAATTGTAATAAAATAAATATTTTAATTGTAATTTTAGTTATTGAGGGGGATAGAGCTTAATTTGTCTTAGGGAATCATTAATCTCTTGAAGTCAAAAAACATGTTTTCAATGACACAATTTAGTTGATTCCTTCGTTTGGCTGAATATAGTTAAAATTTCAATATTTATTTTCAATTCTAAAATCATTTTTAAAATATGTCTAAAAAAATATTTAGTTTTTCATACATGTGGTTACAGTAGTTTTTTTATCACTAACTATAGGTATAATCCAATCAAACATTGCAAATTCAAATGGTTCAGGGTGTTAAAAAACACTATAAACCACAATATAATTTGATTTAATGTTGTGTCTTAAGTAATCTAGATAACAACAAGATTTAACAGTAGTACAATACCCTTGATATAATAATAGTTGAGGAATAACCAATCTTTGAAACACTTATCATAGCTATCAATTAACTTCTTCTTGATCTCTTTGACATCCTTTGCTTATTCATGCTAAAAATTAACTATCTAGCTGTTAGAAAATAATGTAGCATGAATAAAATTCATAGAGGATTTGTTGTACATGATCATATGAAGAACAACAGAAACTTAGTATCCACTAAGATGGAACATAGAAATGCCAAATAACTTTTTTATAATTTAAATGGACAAACTTCAGTTTCTTTTTTGAGGAAAAAAATATAACTTATTATCACTTGCTTGTAATTTGGTTTCTTTCCAACACATAAGATCAAAATCCTTCTGATAGGGGTTGAATTGGAAAGAAACTCTTCATCTTTAGCTAAGTCCTTAATCCATTGTATCCTTGTTAAACTTGATTGAGCTTGTTTCCAGTCAATTTGTGGCTTCTTGTGTGCAAGTATTAACCAAGGTTCATCAGTGTTGTATGTAAGCCTATTTGAATTTAGATCATATGGTAACTTTGAACACTTGAGGAAACACGTTCTTGGGAATTAGATCTTATTTTCCCTGCCATTATAAAAATACAATTTTTCATCATGTAATAACTAATTTAGAGGCGTAAACGAGTTGATTCGATTCAAGTATCTGCCTAATCAACTAAGCTTGTTTAACTTTTACTGAGCTCAAGCTCGACTCGTTAAAAAAATCCATAGGATCGAGCTCGTTTAAAAAGCTCGAGGTCGATTTCTTAGTTTTAAATTAAAAAAATCTGTTTTTAGAATTTTAATTTTTAATATATAATTAATTTAAAATTATTAAAATATATTATATAATACTAATTTAAATTAATTATTAAATATATTTTAATTTAATCGAACGACTCAGCAAAGTCTACCTAAATAAAAAGAATCAAAAAAGGGTAGTAACAATGGTAAAATGGCCTGATGTTGTATGAAGATACTTGCACAAACATGGGTGGCAATAAATAAGAATCAATAAAGGAGAGGGACTCAGTAAAGTCTACCTAAAATAATTTTTTGCCTAACAATGATGATAATAAGGATTTGCTTTTATTGGCGTTGGTGCATTTTATCTTCACAGCTATGTAGTTAAATTTTCTTTAAGATGCATGCTCATTTCCAGTTTATGTCCCAAAAGATTTCACTCATGTTACTTTTTAATCATGCTTACATCATGGATAGTGCGAATTTTGTTCAAATTTATTTGATTTTGAATTACATAAGAATAGTTTGTTCTATTTTTTACATTTAAAATTGTAAACAAAAGCAAATAACCACATTCAATTGTTTGTTTACTAGGAGAAAGGTGCAAATGAAATCGTCTTTAAGGCTATGGGAAGAGCCATTAACAAGACTGTCATGATTGTGGAGCTAATAAAGGTGCTTTAACTTAGTCTGCATGCTTTTGTTGAGCATTTTTTATCCTAAACTTCTATTTGTAAGTTAAGGTTATTTTGATGTCTTATTGTGTTTTGTTGCACATTCACAGAGGAGGGTTGTTGGTCTTCATCAGAATACTGAAATTGAATCTGCAGACATCACTGACACTTGGGAGCCTTTAGAAGAAGGCCTACTTCCGTAAGATCATAACTAATATTGAAGATTTAAATACTTATGATAGATTATTGTATTGAAAACCTTTATAAAACTATTATGCTTTACACAGCAGATAAAGTTACGTAATGTTAATACTGGGTTTTTTTTCCCCCTAGGCTTGAAACTACAAGGCATGTGTCTATGATGACAATTACTTTGTCGAAGGAGGAGTTGGATACATCTTCTTCTGGGTCAGTAAGACTTATAGCACGGTTTTCATTCTTATTTATGCAATTTAGACTTCATTTGGGACGGCTTTCTTGCTGCTTCTTAAAGCAGCTTTTTAATAAAAAATAAAAAAAATTTGTACTGGAAAGCTACTTTAAAAAGCAGTAAGAAGGCCGTCCCAAACAAAACCTTAGTCAATTGATATTATTTTTTGACACTTTAATTTTTTAATTTGTAACTTCATAGTTATAGCTTAAATAAGCAGCAGTATTTTTAAGCCATAAAAGTATCAAGTAATACGTTTCACCTCCAATTCTATTTCTTTCAATTACTTGTGCTGATGTATTCAATTTGCACAGTTTTACAATATAACTTTCATGCCTTTCCTTTTAGCTTCATGTGCTTTTGTTCTTATAAAAAAGTTGATATGTACTTGAATTTATGTGACTTCTCTTAATTTAATGATCTCGGAGCAAAGTCCTTGCCTACTTCTGACAGTTCTAAATATTGAAATACATCACAATATTATTGTGTTGTCCGTGGGATATTATGGTGTTCTGATGTTCTATTGCTTATTTTGCTTAACAGCTACCAATTGCCTATTCCAAGGGATCAGGTGAAACCATTGGCTGACTTTGAATATGAAGGAGGTACAAATTGCACTTCTGCATATGTAGACTTTGTTCATATTTCCATATGGAATTCATTTTAATTATCTCATAACACCTTTCAGAGGATTTTCCTGGTGGTCGAGGAAGAGGCCGTGGTGGTTACAATCGGGGGAGGGGCAGCAGAGGTATGTTGGTGTCTCATTCAATTTTATTATTTTGAGTGTTGATCCTTTATGTTATGGTTCTTTACAATGCATTGTATGATAAATAGGAAATGGATTCGTGGCTATGGATTACAATGATGAAGGATGGGACAATCGTGGGTATGGAAGAGGTGGTTGGAATCGTGGTAGAGGGCGTGGTTATCGAGGTCGTGGCCGAGGAGGGTATGGAGGTAGAACTTATTACCAACAAGAGAATGGCGGTTATAATGAAGAATATTCTGTTCCTGTTCATGGACGAGGTATTTGACAGCACTATTCCCTTCCATGATGGTTTTGCTCTGATCCTGTGATGTGAATTCCACATGTGGAGGCAATCTAGCCCTTTGCTCATGTCATCGATTTTCCTATGTGTTGTATTTGTTTTTTTTGCATAAGTTCTTTTTTAATTTGAAACCTATGATTATAAGGAGAAATTTGAGAGAGTTGATATTTTAATAAATATTTTGAGAAATAGGAAGCGTCTAAATTACATTAATGTTTTAAGACATTGTTTTGGCCTCTTTTTGTGATTCCTGGGTAATAAAAATTGGGCCTTTTAAGTGTAATTTTTTTAATGTCAAAGAAATTTTGTATAATCATCATCATTAGCTTATCCTGATTATTTGGTATTGGTTTGATGAATCCTATTTTTAAATTTATTTCTACTAAATGCTGCAAGAAGTTTTTGAATTTAATGATATACTTACGCATACATGATAAAAGATATATGGATTTTTATGTGGAAGGTCCTTGCATGGGAAAAATACAAGGTATATCCTGCTTGCAATGGTCTACTAATTTTGTAAAAAATCAATATAATATAAGTGTGGTTCATTTTTGAGAAATTATAGGGACTTAAATAAAAGATGTCTCTTAGGGGCTGTTTGGTATCCAATGATGCACGGACACGGACACAACGACACGACACGGACACGGACACAACGACACGGACACGGACACAGGACACGGGTTTTTTTTGAAAATATAGGACACGGGTACGGCGTGGACACGGCAATACATTTTTTTATATAGTGTATATATATTAATGTAATATCATATTAAAAATGACAAACAATAATACGTGAATGAAATGATAACTCGTCTAGCTTATACTATAAAATGTTTAGTACAAAATATCTAGTACAATCACAAAAATATAAGCAAATAATTACTTACTACAACATCAAGCATTCAAGCTTCAACTATTAGGATTAGCTTTAGAGGTTTGTTTTTGCCTTCAATATCATCATCATTGAATATCACTACTTTCAACTCTGATTCAACAAGAGAAAGATTTGTAATTGTGCAAAAAGAGAGGAGATGAAAATACCTTCATTGCCAAAGAGAAATGAAAATGAGAATATTCAATGAATGGGTATTAAATGCAAACGTTGATATGGTGTTGTGGATATAAAATAAGAAATTTAATTTGAAAATTTATAAAATATTTAAGATACGCGTGTCGGACACGCGTGTCCAATTTGTTTTTAATATTTTTTTAATCGGACACGTTTTCGGCGTGTCTGACACGTGTCGGAGGAGTGTCGGACGAGTGTCGTGTCGGACACTGCACGCCTCTTTGAGGAGAAGTGTCGGTGCATCATAGTTGGTATCAGATTGGATTTAACTTTAGTGGGATTTAGCAAATCCTGTAAATCCGAATTTAGTAAATTCGGAGGGTGTTAAATCTTGAAAATTGTTTGGTATGACATATGTTAAATCTTGAAAAATTGTTTGACAACGTAATCTAGGATTAAAGGCGGTTAGTTCATTTAAAAATTAAATTTAATGTGCTTTGAATTTAATTTTTTTATTAACTATGAGTGAATTATCAACTTTAATTTTAATCACTTTTAATAAATTGTACTGATAAATAATATAATTATAAGCTAGATTAATTATTATTAATTATCAAATTAGTTATTTAGATGTTAATTATCAAATTACTTTTTATATTTCTTATTATTTAATTTAGGGTTTACTAAACCCTAATTAATTAATTATTTAAGTAGTAAACTAATTTAATGACAATTATACTACTAATAATTTTAATAACCAACAAATTATAAATGTTAATTAATTTAATTTAATGATAATTATACTACTATTTATTTAATTAAGCTAAATTAGATTACTTATTATATTACTAATTAATCATATTAACTTTTTAATTAATAATTATACTTATAATTATCTAATTAATTAGTTAAATGTTCTAATACTAATTAAGTATTTAATTAATCAATTAAGTATTCTATTACAAACTAATTATTTAATTACTATTTATATAACTAATTACTTTATTAATTATTTATATTTAAATTAAATTAGTTAAATTAATTAAAATAATTCCTAATAAAAAAAAAGGAATTCTTCTCTGGCATTGCCTCGAAGGATTGTTTCCTTGCGCTTGAATGCGATTTGCTCTTCTTTTCGACATCTTCGTTGTTGGTTGACATTGCCTCCTTTGACCTATTTAACGTTGCCTACACGAGTCACTAGCTTCTTCTCCTCCTTCGACAACTTTCCTTCCAGTCAGACGGAAGTCACGATAGTTTGACGATGTTGGATCGGAAGTAACGACAAGAGCTTGTTCGCTGCAAAGTTAACAATCTTTCACCCCTTTAGCGTACTTCACATAAGATACTCGACGACACGGGTGGGCGGGAGAGTTTTGGAGATCGTAAATCTCGTTAATTCTGCCGAACTACGGGATTTTTTAAATCCCGAAGTTGCATCGTAAATTTGTTAATCCGAGATTTACAGGGCGCTCAAAAACTGTTTGGCAGGATTTACCGTAAATCCGGCGTAAATTCATCTTCAAATCCGATACCAAACAACCCCTGGGTAGTTAAAAAGGTGCCAAGGATCCCAAGGTTTGACCTCACGCTAAAGCATAACAAGAGCATGTGGTGGGTAGATGGTGTCCCCATGTGGCACGAATTAATGTATTTTTTATATGATGCTTTGATGGTTGTGTTCCTAAATATTGTATGTTCTTGAAACGGTGAGTGCTTCTTTAGAGCTGTCATATGCGTCATTTATAAAACAACTATCAAAGTGGTAGAACAACTTTGAATTAGTAGCAAATGTTATTCGATCTTTATGTAATGGCGGGTAATGGCGGGTGGTGGATTGTTGTTGTCATTTACATCATGTTTGATGTTATCGCACCAATAAGATATTTGTTGAAGAGTATTGTTTGGTTTTGAAGGGATTCAGTCTACCTGATTGTTATTTTAATTTCGACATGTTTGACATCAATATTATGACGGGTTAAATGACTACCCCATCGGCTGAGATGAGGGATTTCTCATTTGAGTTCATTCCATTGTACAGAAATGCATGTCAAATGAGCTAAAGAAGGAGCTCCTATTTTGAGATTCCATTCCTATTTTGAGATTCCATTGTGCTGTCATATTCATTTCATTCTTATTTCAAAATATGATTTGTAATAACTAAGAATGGTGGAGATATTTCTCCTCTATGATCAAATTATTATTAGATGATGTTTCCCAAACTCGGGTCGACTTCAACATATGGTAGCAACTATGTATCTAGTTGTTGATCTAGATATATTATGTTATGGGAGAAATCTTATGAGTGTACTGATGGTGTTGGATCAAAGTTTTGACATTCAGATTGAAAAATAATTTTGAGAAGGTTTGTAATTTTTGAATGAACCTGTCATAAATTTGCGACAACGTCCTAGCATATCTACATGGATCAACTCCTTACTTTGAGAGGATTATTTAGCAATGAATGACTTGCGTAATGTCGGATTATCATAGACATAACAACTTCAAACTTTTAAATCATATGAAATGAATTGCTTAATAACGAGTGTATGTTGGTATGATCAAAGGTCGGTAATGTCACCTCTTAAATGGACTTGTCAAAACAACAACATTGTCTTGCCATTTTTACATCGATAAACTCATCCCCTTGAGATAATCAATTTGAGATGAATGACTAGAGATCAATCGAGTATTGTAGGCACAATAGTTTCAAGAAATATGAATCATTTGAATGGAGAAAAAACGTGGGGTTGACCCTATTTGTAGGGTGGTGACGGCGGCTATAAAAACTGTCATACTATCACCCAAAGTTCCTTAAATCTCAATAGATATCTCATATGGATCTAAAACTATATCTTTTTGCATTTTTTTTCCTAGTAAACTCCATTGCAATTTTTTGGATTAATTAAAATTAAACCCACTTCAATCTTTTTCAGTACTAACTCCTGGATCCAGAAGTTTGGCATAATTTATGATAGATAGGCTCTAAAGATAGGGTGATGTTCTTTACCACCTCAATATGGTGAGCTCTAGAATTGAACTGGCTGTCGCTTGTAGTATTTAGTGCAAGTCGGTGAATGCAATGATAAAGTAATATGGTATTATAAAAAACACAAACCTTTGGTGTAGCTTGGGCTCTGTGTAACCTGAGCCACCTTGACGGTAAAGCGAAACGATTTTTTTTTTAGGATATGAGAAGTCTATGATCATCCTCTTGTTTTGAGCATTGATATAAAGATTAGGGTTTCCAATCTGAATTTTCCTTCAACTGGGAAAGAACTTGCTGGCATCAATATATTGATTTGTGTAGACAAGCACATACTATCTATGAATGGTGGTATCTGTTAAGGCACATATATGAATAAGAAATGGTGAATGCTGATCTTTCCTCCGGGGAATTCTGCTTGCAACTTTTGAAAGTTTCTCTAAAATTGGCGTGGATTTGCATCTGTTTCATGTGGAGAATGAGGTCCCTATTGGTTGACAATTCCAAAGTTTCCAAATCGGGGCTGTTAATAAGATAGTATGTGTTTTCAAAATAAAGATGGGTGTGTGAATGAAGATCATTGGATCCCTGCCCAAAGGCTCATCCATAGGCATCATCTGCGTCACGATACTTTATTTTCTGTCTTCTTCTGTTCCATCCATCTTCCTCCCATCTATGAATAGAAATTTACTAGGGCGGCTACCTCCGTATTAGACATATTTCCTAAATGGCTTAACTAAACATGTTTGGACACTCACCGGAACACTTTCTAGCAACCTCATTTGGCACTACAACAATTTTATCTTAAAAAAATATTTCGGTTCCTATTCACATGACTTATACAAACAAAAACAACAACAATAACATCAAACCTTTATCCCACTATGTGGGGTCAGCTACATGAATCCTTTTTCTATATTGTGTCGTGTTACGAGTTAAATTCTCATTTAAATCTAATAAATAATGTTCATTTCTAATATTTTTCCAACCAAGTCTTTTTAGGTCTACATGTATCTTTCTCAACATAAGCCAAATCTAATACATCCACTCTCCTAATCAGGTCATTGGAAGGCTGCCGTTTTATGTGACCAAACCATCTAAGGCGACTATTTTTAATCTTATCTTTCACTAGAGCTACTCCAACCTTTATCCCATTATATGGGGTCAGCTACATGAATCCTTTTTCTATATTGTGTTGTGTTATGAGTTAAATTCTCATTTAAATCTAATAAAGAATGTTCAATTCTAATATTTTCCAACCAAGTCTTTTTAGGTCTACATGTACCTTTCTCAACATAAGCCAAATCTAATACATCTACTCTCCTAATCAGGTCATTGGAAGGCCGCCGTTTTATGTGACCAAACCATCTAAGGCGACTATTTCTAATCTTATCTTTTACTAGAGCTACTCCAACCTTTATCCCACTATGTGGGGTCAGCTACATGAATCCTTTTTCTATATAGTGTCGTGTTACGAGTAAAATTCTCATTTAAATCTAATAAATAATGTTCATTTCTAATATTTTCCAACCAAGTCTTTTTAGGTCTACATGTACCTTTCTCAACATAAACCAAATCTAATACATCTACTCTCCTAATCAGGTCATTGGAAGGCTGCCGTTTTATGTGACCAAACCATCTAAGGCGACTATTTCTAATCTTATCTTTCACTAGAGCTACTCCAACCTTTTCATGTATATGCTCGTTTCATATCCTGTCTCTAAGAGTAAAGCCAATCATCCACCTGAGCATTCTCATCTCTGCAACACTCAACTTTATATTATGCTTCTCTTTTAATACACTCAATTTAATATTATGCTTCTCTTTTAATGGCCAACGTTTTGCATCATAAAGCATTACAAGTTTCACCACCATCTTGTAGAAATTTTCCTTAAGTTTGAGGACTTTTCTATTACACAACAAGCCTGATGCATTCATTCACTTCAATCATCCAATTTGAATACTACTAATAATATTCCCATCTATTTCACCATCACTCTGAACAATAGACCCTAGATATCTAAAACGTGTATTTTTATTAATGACTTGATCTCCCAAAGTTGCAATCCCTCCACTAGATCTATTACTACTAAAATTACACTTCATATATTCAATTTTAGATCTACTCAAATAAAAACCTTTAGACTCTAAGATTGACCTCCAGAATTCAAGTTTATCCCAAAAAACTTGACTCGTATGTTGTCCATAAATTGGACGAATGTCTTGGCATATTGAAACTTTTTCTAGACGTACGCATCTATTGAAAGCATCATGGGGCTCCTAATTCCGTGGGGCTCTGCTTGGTTTGAAGGAATTAGATGGAAATTGTTATAAAAATGATCACGTAATTGAATTGAATTTGGTTTTGCCTCACTTTTTTGGTTGAGAATGTTAACATATATTATTTTTTTTCTTTTTTGGTTGATGAAAATGTAAGTTTTTTGTTTCTTGTGAAAATGGTCGTTCAAATCACAACAGTAACTATATAATTGTTTCCTGTTTTTCACTACGATTGCATATGAAATTATCAATGAAAAGTGCATTAGTTAACGTTTCTTTGGAAAATTCTATTTACTGTTAGTTACATTTGAACCAAATAGTTAATGTAAAATTATGAAGTAAAATATCAGCGTGTTCAGTACCCTATTTTAGGTTTTCGTTTTTGGAACTAAAAGATCATATAGTATGTGGCACTAAACTTCTGTATCCTTTTTCTGCTCATGGAACAACTGCGAGTTCTTTATGCTATCTTGTTTTCAATATAAGAACAAAACAAAGGAATGGACAAGCAAAGAATAATAATCTCAATCGAGCATAAACTGATACATGTGGAAGCCAAAAGTGAATGTAAGATGCCTCCTAGAAAACAAGAAATTATTCTGTGCGAAGATTTGACGCAGAACACCGTCCGGAGACCAACTAGACTGTGCCACGTCAACAGTAACGAGACGCGGTACTGAGCACAGGGGTGACATAGTGCATTCTGATTGTTCTCCAGACGGCATTCGACATCCACATAGAATAATTAATCCTAGAAAACAGGGGTGGGACTAGGCTTCAAACCAATTGATGGAATTTATCCCAAAAGCATGTTCTTTAAGTAAAATATTCATGTTGTGAGAATGGAATTTTTATATGCCTTAATTCACTTGCTTCTATACACCATGGTTTGTTTAGGTAGAAGTTTTGCTTCTATAATTGAACATATTGAATAAAAATTTAGCATTCAATGAATTGCTTGCAGGTCGTGGCCGCGGGCGTGGGAGAGGTCAAGGTCGAGGAAGGGGCCGAGATTTTCGATCAAATGGACCTATCCATGCAGATGCCGGCGGAGCCTAAATAGCTAAATCCAGTGAAGATCTTTGTTTAATGTGTTGGATGCCTGCTCCTTGTAACTGGATTGTTGCTTTTCATGGGTGTATTTATCTGGTGTTGATCTATAAGGGGTCTTTGTGATTTGGCCTGCAAGTGTCTTGTCTTTTTTGTAGGTATAGGAGATCAGAGTCTCGTTTTTTTATTTGTTTTCTTTTTTTACTTAGGTCGTCAATCTAATTGTATCGTTTGACTAATTGAGCAGTGCATTCTTTTATTTATTTATAGAATTGTATGAAGTGTATGGACAATTTCTTTATAGTTCAGCTTGTGCTTTGCGTGTGGCTTTGCTACATTCCATGAATACTATAGTATTGTTCAAGTTCTTAATTGTATTCAGTTATTTCTTTTGCTTGTAAGATGATGTCATTCTGATAATTGTAGCTCTAGGACAAGTTAGAAGAATGGAAAAATTATTTTGTGCGGACTCCGAATGCCGTCTGAAGGCAAATCAAGGCGCTCCATGTCATCTTTTTGTTGTTGTGTAATGTTGTGTATCATGTGACGTGGTCCGTTCTGATTCGCCTCCGAACTGTCCGGTGACCGCACAGAATAATTTCTCAAAAGAATGCAAGTATCAATGGCAAATTATTCTTTATTTGCCAACTATTCTTATAGGAGTAGTATTAGAAACATCCCTTTAAGCAAGTCTCAAATGACTTCGATTAGGAGAGGTGAAATTGATGATCACGTCTAGAGTTCCTTAGGGCATCTCCAACCGAAATTCTATTTTTCACTTCAAAATGCAATGAAACTAAAAAATGAAGTGGTTCATCTCCAATCGAACTTCATTTCACGTCGTTTTACAGTTTGAAACTGCCTTTCTCTCTTTCGCGTGTTTTTTTGGCAAATTTGATAGAGATGAAAAAAATAATGCAGGCGACAGTGCAACGCTAATATTAGCATCGCACTGTTCACCCGCAACCAAATACCAGAAGTTTTGTCGTTTGGCTGGAGCTCACGACCGACGCTATTCATGCGTTTAGAGTTCGGTTGGAGAAGGCCTTATACTAAAGTTGTACTAAGCACATTCACTAAAGCTGATAGGTTGAAGAATCTAAATCCCAAAAATGATGCGCTAATTTTTGCTACTCTAGTTGCCAATGACCATATAGGGAGCATTTTGACCAACATAAGGAGTTTAATCTAAATCATCTTCAAGGGGGTGTTTGAGAAAATGAACTTAGGTTTAGCTTACTTAACTCCAATTCTAAGCTCAATCTTCATATTTTCTAAGCATATTAGAGAAGGGGAATGACATGTGTTGATTGCCTTTTATCTCATTCATTTAATTTCTCTTTGTTAGAATCATAAAAACTTTAATCTAATCAATCAAATTCTCTTTTGGTGAAACAAAAATTTTAAAGGACCCAAAAGGATTGACTTGGAGTTAATTTTACTTGATTAGATATATTTATTACTTAGCCACAAAATGGCATGATCAACCCCTATACGAACTCTCTATAATATTACTTAGAATTTGGTAATGCTTAACAATATTTATAACAAATAGTACATATATCGATGTGTATTTTTAGAAGCAAACAATTATGTCATGCTGACTCTTGAGCATTTTTCAAGCTAACATCAATGGCCATCATCATTTATATCTTTGATGCCATCATGGACATTATGACTATCATAATTGTATTTATTTATATCAAAAGAGTAAGTATTTTATCTATAGAATGCATTATATTTTTTTTCAAAGAAATTTTCTTTTTTTTTTTAATTCGAAGAGGCATTTGTGTCAAAAATTTTAAATAGGGGAGTCAAAACGGTTCGACGAGTTCGGTTCGGGTCGAATTTGTGTTGATTCGAGTCTAAATGGGTCTACCTGAACCCAACTCAATTTTACAAATGGTTCTAGATTTTCAACTCAAACCCGATTCACGTGGGTTATGAGTTAACCCGACCTGACCTACAAAAACTAACGCGAACAGGCGAGGCCAGCCTGCTTGGGTTGAGGCAGCAGGCAAGGTGATTTGGCTCTGGTAAGACTGCCTGACTAGACGGAGGAGATACGGCGGTGCCGGAGAGGCTTGCCGGTGCGGCCTTCGACTGCCAAGTGCCGACTTGGCTGATGGGTCTCGCGAGACGACTACCATGCTAAAGCGAGCTGACACGATGAGATGGCTTGACGGCGACGCGACAGCGCTGACATGACGTGATGGCAACGCGGTCAAGTTCCCGGGTCAAAACAAGTTGATTTCTGGTTTCTGGATCAACCCAAACTCAACCCTTTTTTGCAAACGGTTCGAAAACTCCAGTCCAAACCCAACCTGTAATGCAAACGGGTTGACCCGAACCCATAATCTGTCGAGTCGGGTCTGGATCGGATTTCGGGTCAAATCAAATTTTGACACCCCTAATTCTAAACTAAGCATTAATTTCTATTACTCTTTGAATTTCTGAAAATTTCTAAACTTAAATAAACTGATTGATTCAAGTATTTTATTGCTGTAAATTTTCTCAAACATGTCGCCTTAAGATTTTATGAAATTTCATGTACTTGTTGTTGTAGCCTTACATAGCATTGGCCCATATGAGCCACGTAAACCACTGGTATTGGAAGCAACATTTCTTATTGTGAGAAGGCTAGTAGCAGAATAGAAGCTCAACCGGCAAGGACGGAGCACGGAAGAATATCAACTGAACTTCGCCCAAACCCTAACCCTAGTAAGTTATCTTCTTTTGTCGACCACTCTCTCCACCTCCGGTGCTTTATTCTTCTTCTCAACTCCAATTCCACGTTTTTTCAACAGAGAGGACGGAATGACTCAAGAGGTGGAGATGAAAGAGGCGCAGGCGCTCTCCAACACAGTATCCTCGGCCTCCGTACCATCCACGCTTCAGCGTGAGTTGCATCTTCGACTTTCTGTGTGTAACTTTTGATTTTTTTTTTTACGATTTTGGATTATTACTGGGGAAGTTTGTGCTTGGTTTCTGTTTGGCTACAGATCTGAAGGAGATCGCATCTCTTATCGAGACTGGGGCCTATGCGAAGGAGGTGCGGCGGATCGTGCGGGCTGTGCGCTTAACGATCATGCTTCGTCGAAAGCTGAAAGCTGCCACTTTGTCGGCTTTCCTCAACTTTGCCCTCGCTCCGGGCTCAGAAGCTCATTCCAAGTTGTCTTCCTATCTGCCTAAGGTATGACTAGTTAATGTTTTGGCAAGTTATGTTGCTTCTGTAGGGAGTGCTGGATTTTTTTTTTTTTTTTGTTCGATGGAGTAATGAACTTCTGTTTGATGAAATAACTTGGTAATATGTTTTGCTAGAGTTTTTTTTTTTTTTTTTTTTTTGTTGTCTTTTTATTAGAATTATTATTTTATGCAGAGCAAGCTTTAGAAGAGAGGTGGATTTGGCTAAGTGATGGTTTATTGATGTTGCTTGATAACTTTGTTAGTCATATTTAAAAGAAGTAGATGTTCAATTCTTCTGTGCTGTTTGTCATCTTTTTTATATATTATTTCTATAGATTTCATGTTCCTTGGTTGATGCAATACATCTTGAAAAAGTCCCTTTATTTACGTAGATTTTAAGAAATTCTTGTTTCTTAGTTCATGCCTATAAATGAACTATGTGTTTAATATTCTTAAAATTGATGCAGCTTGCATAATATTTAAAATATGATAATAATGGGAGGCCTTTTGATGGGATTAGTTAACAAAAATACTTAGACATATTTAATTATTATTTAAACAAGTGATCTGGAGTTTTTTGTGGAAAGATGAGAAGTTCGGAGGGGTAAGGTTAAAGGAATGTAAAAACTAGTAAGGTTTGGGCTAGTTTGGGGTGACTTGCAAGTTCACCTTAGGGAATGAGTTTTGAGTATGATAAATGGTTGAAAATGATGATGGAGGATAAGGTTAAGATGTGGACATATGATTTGTAGTATATGATATACTTTTGTGAGGCTAAAGGTCTTATTGTGGTTTGAAAGAATAAGACTAGATGTAAAGAAGCCTAAATAGGTTAAAGAATTTAAACAGAGTTGTTGACTTTTTTTAATACTTGAATTATGGATGGCTGATCTTAAAAGATAATTAGAATGTAGGAAAAAATAATACAAAGATTAATAAGAATAGCAGTAAGAATAAAATAGACAACTAATTAATCCCATTAAAGCTGATTAAAGTAAATTCATCAAGTACTAATCAAAAGAGAATAAATTCCTTTAAAGTTTTCTTCTCATTCAAAAGTTGAATTTTTTATTATATACCAACACTATTTATAGAGTTACAAATATAAACTAAAATTCAAAAATAAGAGAAATTTTTTGGGAAAAAAAGATATTAGGTGGCCATTAATGAAGAAATGTGACAATCACTTTTATTAATTCATTTTATTTCTATTAAATGATTAACTCATACATATTTTCTAAGAAAATCAAACTTTCTATATGATAAATTTAAAATTCAAATATTAACATTCTAATTTAATTATGTCTTCATGAGTGGGCTCTTGTAATGAGATTTGATTTGGCTCTTCTTTAGCATCTTCTTGGGTTCTTGTTTGGGCTCTTGTAATTGGACATTTAGCTTTAGCATCTTCTTGATTTTTTATTTAAGCTATTTTAATTGGACTTTTAGTTTCATATGTTTGATATAATTGTTGTGTTGCATCAACTCCCCCGAGCTCATTTGAACTCTGCTCCATATAGTTGAAATTCGAGTCATATTCTAACAGTTGAGGGCGAGGTTTTTTAAATCTTCTTAGGTCATTTAAGTATCTTTTGTAGGGGGGTTATTATTCCATCTAATTAGAAATCTTTGAATGCAACTTGATATATGAGCGCTTCTTTTGTAATAATGGACTCAACTTCAAAGTTAAATGTTGATATAGTACAACAATTAGATTAACATATAAAGATAAATGTTCATTTACAAGAGCGTAAATAAAAGAACAAGAACATGCTAAAGAAAGAGCTCAATCACCCATTAAAAAACCTCACTCATGAGGAAATGATTAAATTAGAGTTTTAATATTTGAAATTTAAATTTAGTATCTAGAAAGTTTGGTTTTTCTTAGAGAACATGTATGTGTTAGACATTTAATAAAGATAAGATGAAGCAAGAGCTCAATCACCCATTAAAAAAGCTCACTCACGAGGAAATAATTAAATTAGAGTTTTAATATTTGAAATTTAAAGTTAGTATCTAGAAAGTTTGGTTTTTCTTAGTGAACATGTATGTGTTAGACATTTAATAAAGATAAGATGAATTAATGAAAGTGGTTGTCACATTTCTCTCTTAATTGCCGCAACTCTCTTTTTCGTAAAAAAAATTTCTCTAATTTTTTAATTTCATTTGTAATTGTAACTCTATAAATAATACTGGTGTCTAATGAGAAATTCAGCTTTTGAATGAGAAGAAAATTTTAGCAAAATTTATTTTATTTTGGTTAGTATTTGGTGGCCTATTTTGATCAATCTTGATGGGATTGATTAGTTATCTATTTTATTCTTACTGTTATTCTTGTTAAATCTTTATATCTTCTTTCTCTACACTTTAATAATCTTTTAAGATCAGTCATCTACAACTCATGCATAAAAAAAAGGTCAACCCAACCATGTTCAAATCCCTTAAACCTAGTTTAGGTTTTCTTTACATCTAGTCTTATTTTCCATAACACTATAAGGCATTTAATCTCACAAAACCCTACCATATACAGATTAATCCAAAAATGAAATCAAGTTATCTTTGAAGATGTGTTGGTGAGATTAGGTGTAGATGAGACATTTGTTTAGATATGAAGGGTTCTCAAATTTGGGTACTAAATATTTTTAATAAATTCTTATTGTTTGATTGGATGCCAAATGATTAGAGAAGAAGTATTTTAATATAGTTACTCAAGAGCAAAAATAGATATTTTATATTGAGTTAATTCTAAGAGGAATCAAATGTATGACCCAAATGATTAAGGGTGTTTTGGGACAGTTGTTACTATATGTAAAGGTTGTGAAGCTGTTGTGGACAAAGCTGTTTTTTGAAGTTGTTGTATATAAAGTAATATATTATGGGTGCGTTTGAGGGGATGTTTTCCTTACTTTACATTATGAAATTTAATTGAAGGGTTGTTTGGGGTACTGAGTTCGTGTTCCATTCTAGAATTTTTTTGCATCCCATTGTTACTTTTCATGTCCTAAGAAAGCCTCTCATGTTATCCTGCTTCCTACTGTTCGGAGCTACAAAAATGATGTAAAAGACCTCAGTTATGATTCGCTGCAAAAAAGTCCATCGTCTTCATCCTCGAGAAGTTCCGAGATTTCAGACCACTTTATTTATTTCTTCGCTCCTTGTGCTAGATCTCAACCACGTTTGGGACCCAAAAAACTCATCCCATCGGAAGTAGCTCATCATTTCAAGAAAAATACATTGCATTATTCGACTCCCATCTCGAAAGACAAGTATTTTTTGTTCAATACCCAAACCATAGATTTTAAACTACACTTTTCAATTCTGAACATGTCTTTTAGGACGAAGACAAAAACTCCTCAGCACCAACAGGTGCGATACAAAGGTAATAAAATTAGCATCAGCTGCTAATTTGCTGTTTAGAGGTCGTGACTTCCCTCTCCCAAATTTTACAGTTATATTTTGCTTTAATCCTTAATTTTGCTTATAAAATCAGCTTTTATAAACGATTTTACTTCTCTTGAGACCTTCATCTCTTCTTCTTGTTTTCTTCCATTTCTCTGTTATTTTTCTTCTGTTTTTTTATGCATCTATAGGAATTGGATTCCTTTAGAACTAACTTAGGTTTTGCTGCTCTTAATTCCCTAAACCTTATTTCCAAATATACATCCTTTCTATGTGGTTTACACTTCTGATATTTATTTTTTAGAAATTCATTGCTTTCACCATTAAGAATTCAGTGAATAACAATTGTAAGGGCTGATATATATATATATATATATCCCCCATCCCCCCCCCCCAATTGTAAGGGCTGATATACCTAGATGAAATACTAATATTCCTAATATTACTTACCATTTCTATAAATAGTTTCATAAGTTAACATGTTTGTCCTTATTTATCTACAATTAAAATGCAATTCTTTGAAAATTAAAATTCTGTTAATTATGGTGTTCAAGTTAAAAGAAATGACCATTTCCTGCAACTTTTATTTGAATAAGGAATAAGTCTTTAATTTACTATCATTTAGTGATTAAACTTTATCTTTAATATATATATATATTTTTTTTTTTTTTATTACTGGAGAGAGTCGCCTTAGATGGTTTGGTCACATAAAACGGCGGCCTTCCGATGACCCGGTTAGGAGAGTAGAGGTATTAGATTTAACTTATGTTAAGAAAGGTAGGGGTAGACCTAAAAAGACTTGGTTAGAAAATATTAGGAATAACCTTTCTTTATTAGATTTAAATGAGAATTTGACTTTTAATAGGACACAATAGAGAAAAAGGATTCATATTGCCGACCCCACGTAGTGGAATAAAGGCTTGGTGTTGTTGTTGTACTGATACAAAAATTTATGTTGATAGTTTAGTTCTGAAACAATAAATAGGTTGTAAAAATGGGAAAACCTAAGGATGTTGGAGCATCTGCAATATAGGATCGGGATATTAAGATACTTTAAATAATTGGAATGATGCTAAATGATGATGATGATGATGATTGTTATGATGATGATGAGATTTATGCACTCTTTTTTCCCTTCTATAGAAATTTAGCTGCATGGAGTATGTGTATTAATGACTGAGTTATGAGAATTGATGTATTAGATTTGGCCTATGTTAAGAAAGAGAGATGTAGACCTAAAAAGACTTGGTTATAAAATATTGGAAATGACTTTTTTTTTATTAGATTTAAATGAAAATTTGACTCTTAACATGATACAATGGAGAAAAAGGATTTATTTGGCCGACCCAATGTAATGGGATAAATACTTGATGTTGTTGTTATTGTTGGAGCATGTGCGGTAAGCAAAAACATCTTTTGCAAAGGCCACTTGGAAGGAGGATTTGGGATTGATCGAAGTGCCGGATATTTTATTTTGCTTAATCTAATTTGGGTAATTGCTAGCAATATTGTGTTCCTATATTGTTTCTTTGAGTTTATTTAATTATTGTTCTTTATATTGTTCAATTTTCAAAGCTATCATCTTATTTTAAGCTATATTGGTAAATTTATTAGCTAGAACAAATAGAAAATTGTCAAATTTTGATAGACTTTTAAAAAGATTCAACATGAAAATATTGTTCCTTATCATTGACCTTTATGTATGTTTAAGCAATATTTTGTTCTATATATATATATGTCGTTGATACCATCTTTTATATTATGATATCTTTCTATTATATTATTGAATTATTAACACATTATTAACTATTTTTAATGTATTGCAATATTTTTAAAATAGCATTCTTTTCGCTATAAACTATAATTTCACGGGATTCTTGTGTTGTGACACTATTCATCATTGACAAAGATGATAATTATGCTCTATTGAAGATATGTGTAGATGTCAATATCATTTTACAACTATGGTTATTAATATTGTTTTTTTTTTTTGCCACGTCTACTAATTTATTGATCAGTGTGTTTAATATTGATTATTCTGAGTGATTAATGTAACATTTGAAAGCATTTTTATAAAAAATCATTCTATTTGTTTTTTCCTCCTAATATTTGGTGTGCTGACTACTTTTGTTAACAACATCCGGTTAACTTATTCTGGTTTCTTCAGGAAGATGATCGTGATATGGATGTTGATACTGCATCTTCAGCTGCACAAGGTCCTAAGCATTCCCTGCCTGATATTGAGATATACTGTTACTTGCTGGTTCTTATTTTTCTGATTGATCAGAAAAGATATGACGAGGTGGACTGTTTTTTATTTATTTTTTTCTTGCATTCATTTACATATAAATCAAAATCTTAATAGTGATTTATTATAACCTCAGTTTTTTTCCATGTTTTTTCTTTCAGGCTAAGGCTTGTTCCTCTGCTAGTATTGCTCGCCTTAAAAACATAAACAGAAGGACTGTTGATATTCTGGCGTCTAGGCTATATTTTTATTATTCATACAGCCATGAACTCACAAACAGTCTTGCTGAAATTCGTGGGTAAATTATTAATCTAAGGCTTTATTTGGGACGGCTTTCTTATTACTTCTCAAAACAGCTTTTTAGTACAAAAATATTCCTTTAAGAAGCAGCAAAAAAGCCATCCCAAATGAAGCCTAATGATCAAATTAGACAGCTTATATGAAATAAGTGCATATATTAGAAAAAAATCAGATAGATTTTACTTAAGCGCATGCTATTTATAGGGAATTTCATCTCTTTCCTTACTGCTGCTGTTCCTTAACTTTTTTTTTTTCTATTTAATTTAGAAACCTTCTTGCCCTTCATAGAATGGCCACCTTAAGGCATGATGAACTGGGTCAGGTTAGCAGTTTGTTGTATTAATGTTTTGTGCAAAAGAGTGACAAAGAGGATGTTAATTATACTATGTTGATGGCAGGAAACCCTTCTTAATCTTCTTCTGAGGAACTACCTTCATTACAATTTATATGATCAAGCAGAAAAGCTAAGGTCCAAGGCGCCACGTTTTGAAGCCCATTCAAATCAACAGGTGATGACTTGTGTCATCAATTTCTCTGATCAATACAATTAATCGGATATTTTATTATGGAAATTATTCCTTATGAATTCTTGATAAGTGCATTTTCATATGAAATTGTGTTGATCCTGCAATAAGACCCAGTAATCAACCTACCTGCTGAAGTTAGAAAGTCTTGTATGTTTTCCCAGTTTTGCAGATATTTATTCTATCTGGGCAAGATAAGAACCATTCAGTTGGAGTACACAGATGCCAAAGAAAGTCTCCTTCAAGCTGCTCGGAAGGCACCAGTGGCAGCTCGAGGCTTCAGAATTCAATGCAACAAGTGGGCCATCATTGTACGATTACTTCTTGGCGAGATACCCGAGAGGACTGTTTTCATGCAGAAAGGAATGAAGAAAGCTTTAACTCCCTACTTTGAGCTTACAAATGTCAGTATTTGAGAAAATTTATAGGTGCGGAGATCCGGACGCAAAGATACGTCCGGATATTCATTTAAAATTTGACACGTGGAGTGTACTTTGATCGTTTTATCTGCGCTTTAGTTATGCTTTGCCTGCAGTTTAGTTGCATTTTGACTGCTCTTTTATTGTGGTTTTTTACTGTGGTTTACCTGAGCTTTACCTGCGCTTTACTTACGCTTTTGGCGCGCTTGGCTTAAAGTTCTTCTGACACATTAAACATATAAAGTAAAAAATAAATCCAACTTGTCCACTCCACATGTCAACATTTTATTGAAGTCCGGACGTACCTCTACATCTGGTCTCCGCACCTAATAATTTTCCAGTATTTGATCCCTTTATTATCATTCATCTTACCACCACCTCTACTACCATTGTATGAGTTTTTTATTCTGGTTGTAGGCTGTAAGAATTGGTGATCTGGAGCTGTTCAGGACTGTTGCAGAGAAATTTTCTAGCACTTTTAGCTCAGACAGAACCAACAATTTAATTGTGAGGCTGCGGCACAATGTGATTCGGACCGGACTGCGCAACATCAGTATTTCATACTCCCGAATCTCTCTTTCCGACGTCGCGAAGAAGCTGAGGTTAGACTCTGATAACCCTATTGCTGATGCCGAGAGCATTGTAGCCAAGGCCATCCGAGATGGCGCAATCGATGCGACGATTGATCATGCAAATGGATGGATGATATCGAAGGAAACTGGTGACATCTACTCCACAAATGAGCCTCAGATCGCTTTCCATTCCAGAATTGCATTCTGCCTAAACATGCATAATGAAGCAATCAAGGCGTTGAGGTTTCCACCCAATTCCCATAAAGAGAAAGAAAGCGCAGAGAAGAGAAGGGAAAGGCAACAGCAGGAGCAGGAGCTTGCCAAGCACATTGCTGAGGAGGAAGATGATGATGATTTCTAAACCTGCAATATCTATTGAGGGCCTTTCAATCTGCATCATTACTTTATTGCATATGATTTCAATGGATTTTGCTATTTGATTTGGATTATGAGTTTTTATTTCTATGATTTGAATTTGGATTGGTATTCAAATCAAGAGCTCTTAGCAAAAGAAACGAAAAGTATATTGATCTTCTCTTTCTGTTGATGGAACTGAGCAGTCCTCTCCAGTATTCATCTTGCTTCATTGTCTGCTATTTCAGGCTTTAACCCATTTTTCCAACTCTCTACGTTCGTCTTTTTTAGGCTTCGTTTGGGACGGTTATTTTATAGTTTTTTAAAACAGTTTTTTAGTTTAAAATTAAAAATTTTGTACTAAAAAAATATTTTAAGAAGCAGTAAGAAAGTTGTTTCAAACAAAACCTTAATAATTGAATAATTTAAATATTTTTCTTTGATACAATATACTAATAAATGGGATTGAATACTGACCCCTCTTGATCATTTACATTTATGAAGGTATGTTTTTTCTTGCTCATTAAGAGTTTAAGGGATTGCTTATTTACTGATAAGTTTTAGTTGATTTTTTATTATTTATTTTATTATGTATTATCAATTTCAAAATTTGTTTATATTATTGAAAGTTTTATGATAAAATATTTGGTCAATGTTTAGATCAACAGACTAAAAAGTGAAATTTATTTATTTTTTTAATATTTGATGACAAAATATTTTTAAAATTTTACATTTATGGTTAAAAAATTATTTTTAGTTTTTCAAATATTTTTTAATGATTAGATGGGTAGATTAAGCATCTATATTTGTTATAAATAAAACATTAAAAATAATGCTTAGCAACTAATTTTGACTAAAAAAGTTGTGAATATATTCATTACTATCAAGAAAACTAATTGGTTAAATCACTAATTGAGATCAATTAAAATTTTTATTATAACTAAATTAGTGAGTATAATAAAAACTTCTAAACAAAAAATTATACTCAAATTAGACCAGAGTTTAATAAAACTAAATAAAAATTAAATTTGAAGAACATAATATACTCACGCACTTACATCGTACCTATGATGATATTTTTGTAATTTTATACAACGACAACATCAAGCTTTGATCCCACTACACGGGATCGGCTGTATAAGTTCTTTTTATTTATCGTGTCCTGTTAAGAGTTAAATTCTCATTTAACTCTCATAAAGGAATATCATTTCAAATATTTTATAACCAAATGTTTTTATATCTGATTTTACTTTTCTTAACATAAACCAAATCTAATATATCTGCTTTCCTTATTGAGTCATTGGAAAGTCGTCGTTTTATGGAGAAATTATTATGTGCGGAGACCGGACATAGCTCTACGTCCGGAGGCAAATTAGGTGCATTCACGTCAGCGGTACCGAGCACTACTGAGCCGCGGTACAAAATGAAGGAGTAACGTGACACATTTTAATTGATCTCCCAGGCAGTGTTCGACACCCTATTTTATGTGGCCAAACCATCCTAGATGGCTCTCTCAAATTTTCTGATGATATTCTTATAATTTTGAGCTGAAATAAAATATTTTATGCTAGTAAAGTTATGAATTAGCCGAATTTGGCGAAAAAAAAAAAAAACCTAATTTTTTAGTTGTATATAGCCGTTATTCTAGTTAACGTACAGGCTTCATAGGAAAATTCTAAATCCGCTATCACAGAAGGGCGGGATGCAAGGGTAATCTAGTAAATGCACAGTTCCACTTTTTAGGTTTTAGCAGAGATTTTCAGCCTCTCCTTCCTCCCATTTCGAAGGAGCAGACGTGGCCGATTTCTCGTCGCTAAGAAGTAATGACTTGACAGCATGGACTGCGCTGATGCCACGCAGTCCTTCCTCTCTCTCTCTCTCTCTCTAGCTGCGATTGATCGATGGAAGGAGGGGAAGCGAAGGGGCGCCGGCGGGGCGGGTTAACTGTCTTCTCGCAAGAATACTATGCGGTTTGTGCATTTGGTGGAATGCTAAGCGCTGGAACGACGCATCTCGCAGTTACGCCACTCGATGTCCTCAAGGTTAATATGCAGGTGAATGGCTTCTCTGGCTTTTATTTTCGTGCGATTCATGCCTCGATTCAGTTTTGCTGGAGTTAGGTTTTGATCATTGCTTTTCTTGTTCTGATTTCTGTTGAATTTGAGTAGGTTAGGACTTAGAAGGGTTGCTGCGTGATAGGTTGGAGTGTTTATTCATTGCAGATTTGCAGGGATTAACTTGATAGGATGGAGCTGTATCTTTTTTATGTGTTGCTAGCTGAGTTTTGAATGGAATTTTATTGATCAACATAAATTTGTTTTTGTTATTGTTAAGATTGTGTTGAGGGCTTCCTGCTTGGTCTTTGTTTTATGAGTAACAGGTACTGCAATATGTTATGGTAATATTAGAAGGATCATTATTCTTCTTCTTCTTCATGCTGACACAGAACGAAGTACATTTGGCTTTAAGTATTTTTGCCAATTAGAGCTGATCACGTAAGATTTCAGCTTTTAGCTCCTTTGAAGATGCTCAACTTGCTCGCTAATAAATGATCTTTAGGTTTCAGGTTGATGTGTTGTGATCTTTAGTAGCTTGATTGAAATCTCTGGAGGCCTATTCATCCGTATTGGCGTAGATGCACTTGAAAATGGAAGTTTGTAAGCTGTCATTATAACAAGTCATATTCATCACTCAATTACCTCCCAAGAAATAGAAATTACACTTAGCTTTATATCCTTTCTTCTTCAATTCCTATTAATATATATAGTTCAACTGCACGTGTCTTTCTTGCATAATTTCAGATTCTTTTCATGGTTAATCCCCTAAAATTCAATTTTGGAGGTAGCCAGATTGCTTCCACTTTATTTGTAGCTTTTGATCTGAAGAGCTTGCTAAACCAAAGCAATGCTTCGAGGAATTGCTGAGGGGCTTTTCTTTTTTTTTTTTGGGGAAACGATTGCTAAGGGACTTGAATTTAAAATTGTTATCATTAATAGAATGTTTCTAGTGGACTCCCTTGTCTTGGCTGCTTATTTAGTTCTTCGGAGTCATGATTTTTTTTTTCTCAAAGGAAATACACATGCCCCTCACTGAAATTTCTATTTATAAACTGCTGCATTGGCTGTTGAGCCTATTTACTTAAAAAGCATTTTAAATTGATAGCCATGTTCCTGAGCTATAAACTATCTTATCTTTTTGTCGGGCACCAAAGCTTCAATAGTCCTTTCTTCTCTATTACTATAAACAAACAAGAAATAAAAAATACAATGGTAAAGAAAGAATATCAGGATATAATATGGAAAAATCTTAAACCGGGCAAAAATTACAGTGCCACACCATACCAAGAAATCCACTATGAAAATTGAGAGAAATTTGTATAGATCTCTCTTCTTTTTCACTCTCTCCTTGCTTCTCTTCTCTCTTGCACCGTTCTCAACTTAGAACTAACCAAAAGATACAATACAACTATCAAGAGACAACCATTAATAAAAAACAAGAAAGAAAACTGCCTAATCAACCTCGCAGTGCTGGAAAGTTTGAGGGTCGCGGCTTACCTTTCTATTTCCAGTTTGCCTGACAGCGCTGCAGGGCCGTGATTTGGAGCGTCGCAGCGCTCTGCACTATGTTTTTTCTCCAAAAAAAATATGCAACGCCAGAGAGCTCGAGTGCACAACACCGGGGCGCTGCCAAAACCCAAACAATGTAAAGACCCCCTGTAACCCCCCAACAAACTCTATATACTAAATTGAGGTCCGAGGCCACAGTACAACACGATTTATCTGCACAATCAGATTCAACATAAAACTAACAATATTAATTTTATATTAATTTTTATTTTGTTTATATATACCTTAAAGCTTTCATGCACCTATTTTTTATACTTGTAGAAGACTCCCAATTATGCGCTTTCATATTTAGCCTGTTCATTGCATCTTGTCAAACCTTTTTATTCATTTTTCAAGTTTGCACTTATCCACTTCATCTACGTCATTCTTAGAACTTAGTAATATATTTATTTATCTTCTTTTCCTACATTCTTTGTACAAATTTAGGCAAAGTTATCACTTAACTGTTCAAAATACATTTCTGTTTGGGTCATTTATTTTCTTTTATATCCGCATCCTTTATTGCATTCATATTGAACACCATTTCTATTTGGGTTTGGTTCATGAAGTCTTATTCAGGTAAAGGGATCGAGCAGTTTGTGTTGAGAAAATTTAACCAGCTCGAACCACTCTAAGCTGCAAGTCATCCAAGGTTATCCAAGGAGAATCCATCTATGACAATTTGCTTGAACAACAGCCCTGAACTTGAAGAAGTTCTCATTCGAACAAAGGACTCGGAAAAAATACATTCTCAGCAATACACGACTTGCAATACCCAATATTTGTTCCTAATCGGCCAATAATATGAAGTCACACCACTCTAGGGGTTCTTGGCTACTAGCGAATGCACAATACTCATACAAACACTCATTGGCCTCTCCTTATGGTACTCATCTAAAGCACCCATCCAAGAGGAGCCACAATAATAGTTATAAAAGATGTTGTTATAGTTTGAGTCTTGTATAACTCATATTGTAGTTTGTTTTGGCTCTCACACATAAATAGGGAATCAATTGTCAGCCACAATAAAGTTTTTTTTTGTAAAGGGTTACTAGCTTCTTCTATAACTAGTTCATTTGAGAGAATGCAAATTGTTTTCTCAATTTTCTTCTCTTTCTCTCCAACCCTATGGGATTAGTAGGCCTCAATAGGGTTCAACTAATTTCAATAGGAAAAATTTGGTTCTAACAAGCTGTAAGCCAACAATTACCTTGACAGTAATGTTAATTATGATATATTAATGCAAGAGCACCTATCCTTAGAAAGATAGAAGCTACCAACAAGCCAATGACTCTTTATAAGTATGGGTATAATACCAGCTTAATCAGGCGCATACTACCTCTAAGATTTTATTGGAAAAGACAATCCGAGAATTTGGTGTAGCAATGACTGGAAAAATATTTTGTTCAACAACAACATCAAGCCTTTATCCCACTACGTGGGATCGGCTACCTGAATCATTTTTCTCCATTATGTCCTATTAAGAGTCAAATTCTCCTTCAAATCTAATAAAAAATGTTATTTCTAATCATTTTTAACCAAGTCTTTTTAGGTCTACCTCTACCTCTCTTGACATAGATTAATTCTAAAACATCTACTCTCTTAATCAGTTCATCAGAAGGTTCATGTTTTATGTGACCAAACTATCTAAGGTGAATCTCTCTAATCTTATCTGCCACTAGAGCTACTCCAATCTTTTTATATATATGTTTGTTTTGCATTCTGTCTCTAAGAGTAAAATCACTCATCTACCTGAGCATCCTCCTCTCTACAGCATTCTGTACCATAAAACATTGCAGGTCTTACCACTATCTTATAGAATTTTCTCTTAAGTTTGAGGGGTACTTTTCTATCACACAATAGGCCTTATGCATTCCTCTACTTCAACCATCCTACTTGAATTATACTAATAATATCCCCATCTATTTCACCATCACTCTTGACAATAGATCTGAGATATCTAAAACGTGTACTCTTATTAATGACTTGATTGTCCAAAGTCACAATACCCCCACTAGATTTATTATTACTAAAATTATACTACATGTATTCGGTTTTAGATCTACTCAATGAAAACCTTTAGACTCTAAGGTTGACCTCCATAATTCAAGTTTACCTTCAACTCCCTATCTAGTCTTATCAACAAGAAGAATATCATCAGCAAAGCATACAACAGGGTACATCATCTTGCAAATGTCTAGTAAGAACATCCATGACTAAAGCAAAAATATATGAGATAAAAGATGATCCTTGGTGTAATCTAACTGAAATAGGAAAATACGTGGTCCAACCATCTTTTGTTTGAACATAAGTAACAGCTTCGACATACATATCCTTAATGACTTAATTATAAGCATTATTAACCATTTTCTTTTCTAACACTCTCCATAGCACTTCTCTTGAAACTTTATTATAAGCTTTCTCAAAATCATTAAATATCATATGTAGATCATCTTTATTCTCTCTATACTTCTCCATCAAACCTCTCAATAAATATATAGGTTCCATAATAGACCAACCTGGCTTGAATCCAAATTGATTTTGAGAAACATTAGTAGTATCAATTCGTAACCTATGCTCAATTATGACGCATTAAAATAAAAAATTAAAGATAAACTAGTGAGATTATAAAATTATGAACAAGAATTTTATTATGTTTTTGCAGAGAATATCAATGAATGAAAAAATTCAAATGAAAATGGACAAGCAAAAACTCATAGACTCATACACATTACTCTTAGACATTGGGAACTCATGATGGCTATGATCATTAGAAAGTATTCCATCACATATGATAACTCAACTTGTTTTAAGAAGGTTGACACTGGTTCTAGTGAAAAACTCCTATAGGCGCTCCACTGCTCGACCGATTGATTCACCCATCAATTCACATGTTGTCTCTTGATTGTCCCAAATGATTGTCGACCTTTAGGGAAAACTACAACTTAGAGTGAGCCAAAGCTAAGTCCACACTAGCATCTGAGTCTATGTGATGGGCTCTTCTCATGGGTGAGCCTCTAGTTTTCATATGTTCCACAAATCTTGCTTAGTGATCTCTTACCGCATTAGTCATTATCATACCCGTTTTCTATATTCTTTTCAGCTTTTTTCGGGTCGCCAGCATCTTTGACTCATTTATGATTTGTTTTGAAAAATCGAAGCAAGTTTATGATTACATGAAAAGCACAAACTCACTTTTAGTCACTATCCATGTTATACTAATATATAATTTCTCTTTTTTGGGGGGATTTTATAAATTGTTTGACTAATTTTAATTAATCTTATGTATGTTCTCGTCAATTCCACTAAATCCTTTCCCGTCACTTTTGCTTTCTTGCTTTACTAGAAGCATAAAATTGTTGTGATAATAACTAATAACTGTTTACTCTCAATTACTTTACAATCTTAGTCATGATTTTAAACTAACGTTGAAGAAATTCGGTAATTCCTAGTTACACCGTTTATTTCATAACAGAAGTGTAACAAACTTTGCTCTCTATAATTTTGCTTGGACATAATGCCATTTACCTTTTTTTTCTTATTTTTTCTTTCCTCTTGAGTTTCTCTCTTTCTCTCTCTCCTTTCTTATACCTCTCTCTCTCTCTCTTACACAAACGTACACATGTGCGCACACACAATTTTCATGGTTGAAGATAAATAGATTTCATTATTTATGTTAGCCATTTAGCCTATGTAAGGTATTCTCTTCTGAAGCTGGACTGACAAGATGCTTGATTCTCCTAGGTGAATCCTGTGAAGTACAATAGCATCTTTTCAGGTTTAAATATTTTAGTAAAGGAGCAAGGTCCCTCATTCCTTTGGAGAGGGTGGTCTGGAAAATTGTTTGGATATGGTGTTCAAGGTGGCTGCAAGTTTGGGCTTTATGAATACTTCAAGAAAATGTATACGGATTTAATGATAGTGCATAATCAAACAATGATCTTCTTCATCAGCAGCGCTTCTGCTCAAATATTGGCAGATATTGCTCTCTGTCCCTTTGAAGCCGTCAAAGTTCGTGTCCAAACTCAACCTCATTTTGCTCGAGGTTTGTTTGATGGCATACCAAGACTCTATGAGTATGAAGGCTTATCTGGGTTAGAATTGCTCTGCTTTCTTTGTCAACTTTGTTCAAATTCAAGCTTAATCTGTTTAGTTCTTCTAAAAGTAGGTTTTTGTTGGAGATACTTTGTCATCCTCAAACAGATTGCATACTTTATAATTGAGTACGATATAAAAAAGATGATATATTACCCCGAAGGATAAAAATATCATTTATGTACTTTCATGTAGTACTTTTATGCTTACATGCTTAATTATAATAGCCATTTAATGTTGATGCAGGTTTTACAAGGGGCTTGGTCCACTTTGGGCTCGAAATCTTCCATGTAATTGCACTTTCCCGTATATGTTATCTTACCATTTATATCTAATTGTTGGAAATTGTTTGAAAAAGACACTGATGTGAATTATTGAATTATATAGAAAAAAACTGGTATCATACAAAACAATAATTGAATTATTTTCTCAGTTAGATTTGTTCTAATAAGATAGAATATAATTATATTCCTTAACTATGAATATTCATAGTTATACTTATTAGTTATACCTATTTCTAGTCATAAATTTATAATAATTGATATGATAATTAATGCCTATTTTAATGCACATCAAGTTGATAGAGTTTCTCTTTCTTTCCAAGCAAAAATTATTTTGCTTTTCCTATTTGTCTTTTGTTGAAGAATATTTACCTCTAAGCTACCTGAGAATAAATTTTCTGCAGTTTCTATGCTCATGTTCTCAACGTTTGAGCATTCTGTGGACTTTTTGTATCGTAAAATAATCCAGAAGAAAAGGGAGGAATGCTCAAGAGCTCAACAACTTGGCATTACTTGTATAGCTGGTTACACATCTGGGGCTATTGGTACCATAATTTCAACTCCAGCAGATAACATAATTGCCTCGCTTTACAATAAAAAGGCGCACAATGTACTGCAGGTGATGTCCTATTGATTTTATCTATTACAAAGTGTTCATCAATTCAGTTTGGTAATTAAGATCAGCTCCAAAAATCCTCCTCCTGTAGGCAGTGAAGAGTATTGGGTTTCCAAAGCTGTTTACAAGGAGCCTTCCTGTTCGGATTGCTCTTGTTGGGCCAGTTGTGACTTTGCAGTGGTTCTTCTATGATTCCATCAAGCTACTAACAGGATTGTAAGTGTTCTACGCTCAACAATCATATTTCTTCTTATGAGTTAAGCATTCTCATAATCTACTGAATAATTTTCCTGTGTTTTCACTTGATTAAATTGTAGCTTTATGGTCTTGTGGATCAAATTTATATAATACTAAATTCTCATGAAAATTAAACTTATGATCATGTCATCTATTTGTGAACAGTTTCTCTTCATTCAAAAAACGGGTTACAGGACTTTATGCCTGGAGAAAAACCTATCACAAAGTCTTATTCAGTAGGGATTTTTGAGGAGAAAACTCCCATTTAATGTAGTAATGAATTCATGTGCATTCTTGGTGGCTGACTCATTTGATGTCATTCCAGCAGAGTCAAAAGCCCGAGGGAGTGTGCTAGTCTCTTCTTCTTCCTAAGCAAACCACCGAGTCATCATCTCTTTCTTTCAATTTCAAGCCCGTTATTTCTCACCCCTGGCACCTCACTACTAAAATATATGATTTTTCATAGCACTTGTTAGGGGCAGTTTGAAAACCGCCGCCAAAAACGAGGTATTTGCAGGGGTTTTGACTGCTGCTATTTCCACCGGTTTTAATCGGTGCAAATACCACCGGTTTTAACCGTTGGTATAGCCGAAACCCTACCTCTACGCTCACTTCTTGATCCCCTTTCTCTCGTGTTTGATACCCCTTCTCTCTGGAATCTCTCGCGTATACTAATTACAGCGGGGGCGCTGCGGTTTTAGAACCGCTGCGAAGAATTTAGTGGCGGTTATAACCGTCGGAATCACTAAAAAATTGTGCTGTGATAACCATATTTTTTTATAGTGCCTACTGCAAATGCTTGTGCTTGAGGCAGTTTGCCAGTTGGCCTTGCTCACAACTCTTGCAACGCTCAGTCAGGGCTCTCCCCTTGCTCGCAAGATACACCTCCATGGTCTCTCCCATCCCACCTCTCTCTCACAAAACACACTGCCTACTTGGTCCCTCTTTTTAATGCTTACGCCAACTCAGGATTCAAATATTATGAGATGCAGTGGGAAGTAAATCAGGTCCCCAAAACGCTCACTTTTTTCTCTCTTGCTCTCTCTCTATCTATCTACAATTCACCTGCAGCATCATTCCAGAACATCTAAAATGTACCAGGGACTGATATAAACCCATTAAAAAAAAGTGAGCTTGCATGAAATACTCCTTTTACGTATTGTACTCTACCCTTTCTACTGCATGATCAGTTCTAAGATTTGTATGTTATTCACTATCGCAGTTAGATTTGCACATTATCATCTGGAATGCGAAGCTTGTTCCTAGATTTTAGCTTTGTCAAAAAAGAGAGATTATTCTATGTGGATGCGGAACGTAGCTATACATCCGGATACCAATCAGAATGAGCCACATCAACGATACCGAGCCGCGGTATCGAGCAATACCGAGCCCCGGTACCGAGCCGCGGGCTTAGATATCCGGATGGGATTCGGCTTCCACACAGAATAATTTTTCGTCAAAAAATGGCTGTCATCTCTGTACCACAAACTTTTAACTGCCATCATATTCTTAGATATGGATTTATTATTTAATTATATAGTTGAAATAAGTTTGATTATGCTTTAATAATCTGCAGGCCCACTAGTGGAGGCATCGTTGATGACAGAAACTAACAATGACCTATGAAGATTATATGATACAGTAAGAGTGTTCTTTTTCTCCTTCTCTACCTTTCTCTTACAGCAATGTGCCCTTCCAGGTGTTCATTAACACTCCAGTCTCTTTAAGCCAGTACCTGCCTAAGCTTCATATATTGGCATGCAGCCTGATTTTTTATACAACTTCTTCATTCTGCTTCAAATTTTCCAAAACGCTCAGCAGAATTAAGAGAGGGTCTGTACCCTGCCAGTTTAGGATAAAGATGTAAGATTTCTTTCTAGCAGTGATGCCATGCATAGAATAATTGAACTTTTTTTTACTGGTATCTGAATGTATATAATGACATTATAATCTTTCATAGCCAATTCATGAATCACAATATTATTATGCAGCAACTTGGTTGGTAATTTGATAGTTTAAGATTTTGTTTGGAACAGATTTTTTATTACTTTACGAAACACTTTCTAGTAAAAACATTTTTGAATTTTTTTTTTATTAAAAAATGTTTCATAAAACAATAAGAAAATTGTTCCAAACGAAACTTAAGTTTTATACTCTTGCTGTTTGATGTGCAATAAATTTTTTTTTAAATTTTGACAAGGCTAGATCATTTTGGTATTTCATTATATATGTGTGTGTGTGAATATTTTTATTAAAATTTGGTAAAAAAATATATAAATTTTAATATTTATTTTAACATGAATTTAATGAAAAAAATAATTAATTATTTATATAGTATATTTATTTTAAAATAATTTCAAGAGTTTAAAAATCACTAAATTTGTCATAATATTCTGACTCAGTTTATTTTGCATTTTTTTTTATCTATCAGGATGTCTTAACCAAGGGCTTATTAGCTTGTGCCAACGTATCAACCATCAATGTTTTGTAAAACAAGCATTGCATGGGATCTCTTTGCTTACTAATTTAGCATATGGCATGATTGAAAAAATATCAAATTTAATAAGATAAGCTTACTAATTAGAATGCAAAAGCTTTATTCTTTGTTTTTTTATGTTTTTCATTCATAATTTTCACATGCTTTTGTTAATGTATTTTCAATTAAAATTATTTACATAGCTCATAAAATTGTTCCATAGTTTAGATAGATTATTCAAATTATTATTTGTTAAATCAATAATGATTTGAAAAAAAAAAGGTTTTTATCTTGTTCTTTGAGTGTCTACCATTCAAAGATAGGCTTGAGATATAGTGTTGAACATGATTTTGTTTATAATCTTCCTTCACAATATTAGAAAAATATTTACAATTTTTTTATTCCAAAGAGTTGAGAGGAAGACGTAGTATAAATCATAGGAAGAGAGATGATTCCAAATGGCAAATGCAAGATAAGGATTGACATTTGTAAAATATAAGAAAGATATTTGGAGAGCATGGGCGGAACCACATGCAATGAATGACAAATGCAAATTGCCCCCTCTTAAAAAAAAATATTTTATAGGAGAGTAAATTTTTTTTTGTCCCTACTAAAAAATCACTTTTGGTCCCTTAAAAAATTCTTTTGTCTTAATTTGCCCAATATTATTTCCAAACGCCCCCCTAAAAGCCTTTTTGTAATAATCGTAATGATGACAAGTTTTAATCTATTGCTAATCATAAATACATACTCTAAAATATCTATGTATTGCTTCACATTTAGTTCTAATATTTTCTTTCATACTTCTATGACAATTTTATTACATAATTTTTTTCTTCATTTTTTTTGCTTAACTTTTTTAAACACCTTTTGTAATATATATATATATATATAATATTTAATTATTTTTTATTAAATTTGTCCCCCTCAAAATTGAATCCGATTCCACCCCTATTGGAGAGTCAATGTTTGTACTCAATATTCTTCTGTCTACTTTAATATAAAGATTAGAAATATCACTGATCCAAAAAATGCAAATACACATCTCCAAATTTTGTAAATAAAGTTCATAATTTGCTTTCATTGCAATTTCAGATCAAAAGGGCCATTCTAATGAAAATTATGGAAAAACTTTGCTGAGATTAAGAAAATTGTTTGGCTAGTACGGGCAGTGATTTTATGTATATCTAAATTTTGTTTTTTTTAAAGAAAATAAGTGATCCCTTTATAGTGGAAATGAAAACCAAGATCAGAACAAAATAATTTTTTTGGGTAAGTGGTTAGGATTCCAAGCCAACTTAAAAAGATTGGATGAAGTTCCATTAAAGGATTAATTATTATGTGCGGACACCAGACGATATTTGGAGAAGAATGAGAATGTGCCACGTCATTTTTTATTGTGTATCAGTGTTGTGTGCTGGGAGACATGACCCACTTTCACTCGTCTTCGGACGGTTCGGTGTCCGCACATAATAATTTCTCCCGTTAAAGATAAATTATGAAGACAAACATTTTTCAAAATAAATAAAAAAATCTTTCAAAGTTATTGATATTCTTAATGATGAGATGAAAGAAAGATCAAAAAAGTTTTTGATAGCCTTAATGAAATGTGAATCACAAGAGCCTTTATCCATCTTAAATTGGTTGGCAATTGGCGGAGAATTATTTAAACAGTTGATTTGAATGACTAGGGATTTGAATCCTTTAAATAGATTTTTATATATTTTTTGGAAGGAGATATATATTCATTGCATGTAGACCTTTCACATCGAATCCATGATTTTCTTTCTTTTTTTTGGTTTTTATCTGTTCTTCCAGTTGACCAAGCAGAAGACTTTACCTTTTATCTTTCCACGTGAAACTTACTATGTTGTCAGTTTTATTGATGACCCAATTTGTAATAGATAAAAGAGTAGTTAAGTGAAATAAAATATAATATTGAGTTAATTAGAATATTATCAACAGAATTCAAGTTGGATGGTTGAAGTGGAGGAATGCATCGGGCTTGTTGTGTGATAGAAAAGTACCCCTCAAACTTAAGGGAAAATTCTATAAGATGGTAGTGCGGCCTGCAATGCTTTATGATGCTGAATGTTAGCCACTAAAAGAGAAGCATAATACTAAGTTAAGTGAGGCAGAGATGAGGATGCTCAGGTGGATGAGTGGCTTTACCCTTAGAGATAGGATACGAAATAAGCATATACGTGAAAAGGTTGGAGTAGCTCCAGTAGAAGATAAGATTAGAGAGAGTCGTCTTAGATGGTTTGGTCACATAAAACGGCGGTCTTCTAATGACCCGGTTAGGAGAGTATAGGTATTAAATTTGACTTATGTTAAGAAAAGTAGAGGCAGACCAAAAAATACTTGGTTAGAAAATATTAGGAATGACCTTTCTTTATTAGATTTAAACAATAATTTGACCTTTAATATGACACAATGGAGAAAAAGGATTCATGTAGCCGACCCCACGTTGTGGGATAAAGGCTTGATGTTATTGTTGTTGTATTGAGTTAATTAGAACAAGCCTTTTCATCTTTAAAAGAGAATTCATCATTTTTTTTCTTTTTTGGAAGCTAAGCCTTTTCTGAATTTTATCAATAATAGGAGTTCAAATATGTTTTTAACAATGCTTTAGATTTGGAAGGAATTAGTATTTCAACATAACAACCTAATAGTTCGCCAAAAAATCGTCTGATCAATCACGGATCTCGATGCAATTTTTATATCTCAAAACACCAAAAAATTTCATAATAAAATTTAGAACCATTCGAATTCCATTTTTTATGAACTTATAGTGGGAACGTACACTTCAATGATCCAAATCATTTCAATAACCATGATGTCCGACGACACCAATAAAATTAACAATTGTCATTATTCCAATCATCAATATCCACTAGGTCTGAAAAATTAATAGAACCGAGCTGAGAAGGTGCTTGTTCATGTAGCTCATTTATTACCAACTTGTTATGCTCTATTCGAGCTTTTGTTTTTCGTGTTCTTGCTTGATTCGCTTAAATTAACAAATGTTCATGTTTGGTTCATATTCAATTTGTTTTGTGCTTATCGAGATTTAAATAAATAATATTTATCAAACTATTATAGAGCTATACTTTAAAATATTTCTTAGCTTAACAAACAAGCCTTATCAAGCCTACTAACAAACAATTACATCAAGTCATCAAGCATACTCATGAATATTTCTAGCAAGCATTTTCAAACAATCAATTAAGCTCGTTTTCGAACATATTTGGTTAGTGTTTTCAAGCTAACAAATGAGTTTGTTCGCGAACATATGTGGCAAGGGTTCTCAAACTATCAAAAATTTTTTTTTTAATCAAATTATCAAATATGTCCATTCACAAATGTATCTAGTGAGTGTTTTTGAGCTATCAAACGAGCCTGTAAAACATAACTAAATAATATTATAAAAAGCTATTGTAATTAAATTATATATAATATTGATTTAATGATTATTTAGAATTTATTTTAATTAATATATACTAATTTATTTACTTAATATTAAAATTTCTTAATTAATAATCATAGTTTCATTAAATTATTATAATATTAAATATCTATATTAGGTATGTTCATCCATTTTTTATAATCAAATGTTAATCAAATTTTTAATGAGCTTATTCACGAGCTTTATATCGAATAAAAATGTCTACCTTTAAGATTATTAAATATAAATTATTGATTTTAGTAGTTCAAGCCCTCTCAAAATTCACCTTCGAAATAAAAGAATGTTTCTCATTCTTATTTATTGAATGAATGTTGTCTGAGACTGGGGCAGAGCCAGAAATTTTTATTAATGGATGCATAAATTAATCATTTTAAAATACTCATTTTTTTTAACCTTTTCATATAATAAATCATAGTGAAATAATTTTTAGATCCATCAAGAATATACATTTTTATTTCTTAATGAATTATTAAATTTTATATTCTATTAATTGTGAAACTAGCACCTAGAATGGGAACTTTTTATTACGTCCGGTATAAGGACGTAGAGGAACGTCCGGTTCGAGGTAAAATCCCGCCAAAAAATTCGGTAGTTGTTTGGTACAACTAGGTATTATTTGATATTAACTAAGAATACCGCTCTTTGAAGACCAATACCGAGTTATACTGAGCTGTACCGAGAAATACCGAGTTCTACCGCGTTTTTCTAGGAAAAACTCGGTACAACTTTTGTATAACTCGGTATTTCTCGGTTTAGCTCGGTATAACTCGGTATTGGGTCTTCAAATGATGGTATTCCTCGTTATTGTTTGGTACAACTAGTTTTTTGGCGGAATTTGGCCTCCGACCGGACGTTCCTCTACGTCCGGTTGGAGGACGTAATAATTGTTCCCTAGAATGGACAGCACAATCATTTGCAAAGCTTAAGGGTTAAATGATAATTTTAAAAGTTATTTTTTTTAAATGAAAAACCCATTCAAATAGCGAGGAAAAAAATCTCAAGCCTAAAAACTTTTTCTTTTAATGCATCACTCTATATCTAATATGAATAAAAAAATAATTAAAAATTTAATACTAAATTATTTGACTTTATCTTATTTAAATAATAAAAACTTACTTGAAGTTGATCGAATATTGCAATTCATTGAGCATTGTACATGTCTCGTCTACTCAAATTTATTTGTTTCATTTTTCAATAAATATCCTATGAAAAAAAATATGAAAATCAATTAAATTCAATAGCTATATATTTTAACTTAGATTATGTAAAATATGAAAATTAATGCATGGCTTAATTTTAATTATTGCTGGTCAGTCCTTCTGCTTAAATATATATATATATTATTAGTCTCGTCTTTGGAATTATCCACCAATATAAATTTGCTTTAAAAGGAGCAATTAAATTATGCATTTATTATCATAAAGCTTCTATATAATTCTCCACCAATATCAATTTGCTTCACCAATCTTTTCACACACAAAAATAAATTCAAGCTCACAAGTTTCTATATAAATTTTGTATTATTGTTGTAAAGCTAGAAGGTTGGATGCCAATAATTAAAATTTCTTTAGAAAGTGGGGGTGGAGAGAGAGAGAGAGAGCTAGGGGGCAGGGAGAGAGAGAGACCTACAGCCTAAGGCAGCATACATGGCATGAATTATAAGCGTAGGTGAAGGCAAGGCAGGGTGCTTAGGTTAAATTAAGTTTAAAGAAATTATATAAATATATTATAGTTGATTTCTTAATCCGAAAATTTAATGGGAGTTGTGGGCCCTGCTTCCAGGCCCTCATGCTGGATCCGCCCTTGGCCAGGAAATTTTATTTGGTCTGGTGAACGGACGTAGAGCTACGTTCGGCCGGCACTGAGATCGCGCCACGTAGCAGGCACAAAACCACGGACCCGACCCGGTGAATAGTGGGTATGTCACATGTGCGTTTTTTAAATCCATGATAACACGGTGTTGCTAGGTATTGCTAGGTATTTGTCGATTTTGCTCGGTAATAACGAGAAATACCAAATACCGAGCAATACCGAGCAATACCGAGTAATACCAAGCAATACCGAGAAAAACTCGGTATTGCTCGGTATTGGTATTTATAGAGTGGTATTTCTCGTTATTGCCAAGCAATACCTAGCAATACCGAGTAATACCTAGCAATACTCGAACATAGCATTCTCGGGTTCCGGTCCGGGTCAAGTCATCGGGCCGCATGATAAAGAGTAAAAGCACGTGGCGCGATCTCAATTATGACAAATTATTTGTTTTAAATCAAAGAAAAATACAAAACCAATACTAATATATTTTATTTGATTCATTTTATTAGGTATTACATTTCCCTAAAATATTTGATAAAATAATATATATATATATAATTGATTATTTATTAAAAAAAGAGAATGCAATTAAACAATTACGCAAGGCGAGAAATTAGGGCTTGGATTTGAGGGGCAGAAGTGTAATACACAAACGAACACATGCAAGCCCACATTCGTCGTATAAAAATTAGAGACGGACGCGCTTTGCAGGAGCTCTCCCAAGCGTGGGCAACAGGAACGGAGGAGCCACGCCAAATATAGAGTGGAGAAGGGCAGGGAGAGTGAGCGCCGCTCTTGCTCACACCGTGCTCGGTTCTTCGGATCATTTTTGGAAAAAATGTATCGGTGACTAAGCTTGACCTACTTGGACCGCCGTCTCAAACCTTGATCCCGTCATCCGGAGTCCGCCGCCACCTCCGATTGAAAACCCTAACCCTAGCTTGCCGATGGCCTCTGCTGTGGATCCTACCTCCTCCCTTGGCACCTCTCGGCCATCCCGCAATCTGTCCGCTTCCTGGTCGCATATCGCCGCCGCCTCTCCTTCCGCGCCGTTGGTAGACCCGATTCCTTCGCGTGATTCATCGGAACGATCCTTGCAGAAGTCACCTCCTGAATCGCATTCGCCGCCTCCTTCTGAGAGCCCCGATCATGCCATCGACGGCAATGCCGCCGCCGCCTCCCGGGGTAAGAAGACTGTCTGGAACGTGCCATCTAATGGCTCGAGTGAAGGGGGAGCCGTCATGGACGCGGCCTACTGGCCCGCGCTCTCCGAGTCCGCTAGGGCTTCTCCGAAATCTTCATCTTCTGATTCCCTGAAGGGCCTCTCTGATTCATCAATATCTGTTCATTTGGTGAGATCTCGAAATTTCGTTTAATTTATACAAACAAGTTGGGACTATGTTTTTTGTTTTGTACCAGGGGCCTTGCTCTCCAATCTCGAAGCCTGCTTCGAGTACCCCAAACCCTCGTCTAGCTTCAAGCCCCTCATCTTCTGCCCGCCATAAAACCATGAAGCATGTCGCTACAAATGCTGTGTTTGATACTAGCAGTAGCAGTGGTGGATTGCCTAATGGTGGAGTGGCAACGCCATCTCCTTTACCAGCCTTATCACAGATAAGCCAGCCATTGCCAGACAGGCAACCTTCTCCCAAAGGACTTACAAATAAGAACAGCAGCAACAACAATCACAATTGGGATAATTCCTCGAGGGCTTCTGGAGTTTCACACCAAACCCACGGAGGTAATGATTATCACCGCGGCTATGGTGGTGGCAGGAGGGGGAATAATGGTCAGCATAACAGCTATGGTAATAGGCGGGATCCTGAACGTGGGGGCTACGAGTGGAATCATCGAAATTTTGTTAGAGATGCTCACGTGCCACAGCTGCATCCTCAGTGGGGTGTTCGGCCTTACTCAAGGCCTCCACCGGTTGCAGCTCAGTTAATTGCTCCGCCTCCACCTCCTAGGCCTTTCAGCCACAATATGGGATTTCATGGTAATTCACAAATCCATTAAACCAGCCCTGGATTCTATTTTATCATCTTTTTTTTTAACTGTTAGTCTTTGATCTGGTGAACAGATATGCCATCTGCCATTTATTATGTTCCGGCCCCTCCACATCCTGAGACCCTGAGGGGTTTACCGTTTGCTCCTCATCCAGCTCCAGTTCCAGCTCCACCTGTGATGTTTTTTCATGCTCCTGATCCCCAGCGTGCAATGTTACTAAAGCAAATTGATTACTACTTCAGGTGTGAATTTGCTTGATTTAATGTATGCGACCATTACCGATGAAAATTCACCAAATCTCTACTGCTATTGATGCAGCCCTGAAAACTTGTGTAAAGACACTTATTTGCGGAACTGTATGGATGAACAAGGCTGGGTTCATATATCTGTGATAGCTGGTTTCAATAGGGTAAGCTGGTCTATTCCATGTTTACTTTTTAATGAGATTTTGCATTAAGTTATGAATGAATTTTGATTCATTGAATACATTGCAAACATAAATTTTTAGTATTGAAGCAGACCCCCACGTAGTGGGACAAAGGCTTGATGTTGTTGTTGTTGTTGAAGGCATGATATAATGAGCTTGGATGTTGGATTTGGACAATAAATTCTTCTTAAGTTATTGAGCTTACTATTAAGAGCATGTGATCTTTATTTTCAAGCTCGTTATATTTGGTATATATAAGTGTTATAATACATTGTTGTCATATGAAAACTTGATTAATTCTGTTTTATTATGGGTTCTTAGTGATAATCCCCAACAACTTTATGCTGAAATTGGAATGCAATGATTATATAACATAATTGATATTTTTATTGTAGATCATCATGTATGTTGCAGTATTTTGGTTGTTATTTTTCCTGTCCTGTGTTCGTAGAGGCCTTAATTTCAATTCGGCTGCTGCTTCCTTTTATGCATGCAGTGCAAAAACATTCCTTTGCTAGAAAGTGTTTTTCCGTATTAATTATGTCTTACTGGAGTTTTATTTACATCTGAGTGCCAGAACATCTACAATAAATTATACAAATAAATGTCATTTGTAAGAAATAGCCTTTGCTTCATTTATTATTTATTAAATAATTCTTAGTTATTTGAAATTTATCTATTTTATGTTTGCATCAATATGTTGTGCGGTCTCTGTCTTTTGCATTTTGAAGTTTAATTTTTCTCTTGTATCATTTGCATAATCTTTGAGAAATCTTTGGACCAGCAAACACTTGGGGAAAGTTGATATTAATGTGAAGTTTGTGAGCATACGACTGGAGAAGTCCAGGCCATTATGCACTCAAGTTAAGTAGTTCAGCCTAGTGCTCTATATGGAATGATTGCTTGTCACTGAAAAGTGAATACTTGAGCTTTGTATCCTTCTGATTCACTTTTCCCACTCTCTTCCTTTTGTCACCATATGCCCCTTTTTTCTAGGATAGTATGAGATGATGTATAACTTTGGTGCGTATTTGCCTCCAATCTTTATCATTCTTCAATTTCTGTTATCCCCTTATTTCTTTTGGTACATTCAGCTTTGATCCCTTATTCCACATTATTAACTAAAAACTGCTAATCTTGTAATGGCATTTAACCAATGAATTTTTCATTAAACTATTAACATTTCTTACAATTGTGTATTGTCATGAAACAAGCATTTCTACAATGATGTGAGTGCATGTTTTTGGTGGTCTTTGCCAACAATCACAGCCACAAATTTTTTAGGTTTTGGACCATTATTGATATAACTTTTGGCCAGATGATAGATTATGTGCTGATCTCATGATTCTCTCCTGCTAAAGTTTTAACAGTTTTAGTTGATAGTTTTAGTCTTAGTTGACTCGATTGTTCTTGTTTTTATAGTCTATCACTAGGTTACATAAGGTTTTGTTCTGCTTTTAATTATTGCTATTTCTATAGTTCGTTTGAGTTTGAAAATGGATGTTTTTATTTGAATTTTCCTGATGATTAGAAATTCAAATTTTAATAATATAGAGTTATTTTTTAGCAGATATATGTATCTAGATCTGATTTCTTTATAAAGATGATGCCAAATAGTTGATAATGCTAATGATAATGATGACAAAGATGATGTTATACATCTATATATGCAAATTGCATGACAATAAGTTTATAACATATTAATGAACCGAATTTTTTTGGTCGTAAGTTGCTTAGTTTAACACCTTGATATTTCAGGCTTAATCCCAACAACCACAATATATTTTGCTTTTTTGGATGCATTGCCCGCTGATCTGCATGTGTTGGCTAGCATTACCTTGTACTTATTGGTTTGCACTTGTTTTTCCATTCAGTTAATACACCCTGAGTTACGGCAATTGTAGCAATAACCCAAGAAATACGGAACCAAATTAGCATTGTCCAAGTCAAACTGATTTGACTGATAAATTAAACTAGCCCTCTGGGTTTAACAAGGCCTATTCTATGTTTATATTTCCTACATATTGCTCTACCTTGCCCTCCTGTATTTCTTAATATTAATGGTTGTATTTTTCATCTACTTAGATAGTTGAGAAGTTGCTGTGATTACTGTGGTGTGTATGCCAACAATCGTGAAGAGCGCACTGATTTAAAATATAGACCCATTTTACTCAGGAACGTGATATTTATACATATCTTCTGGTTATTTCTGGTCAAGTTTAATATATATGTCCAGTAAAATCACTACCGTCGAAGATATGTTTAATGAATGTACATTTTATTTTGTCAAATATACAAAGATTGCAGTATCTATTCGAGCTCATTGTCTTTTAATGTTCACTTAAAGCTACATATTGGACATGTAATGAGCCATCCATAATAGTAAACTTATTTTTACACATTGAAGGCAGTCTATATATCATGTGAGAAAGTAGCTTAGCTTTTGGGGATGCTGTTTAAGCTCAATTTTTTGTCCTGTGACGAAGGAAAAATGGTGTATCAATTTTAATATCTATCTTTTCATATGTTATTATAGGTTTTTCTCATTGCTCTTTATTGTTACTCTTTAAAGGACAGTGGATTAATATTTTAATTGATTGAATGCTTCAAAGACTCTTGCTACCTAGCCCAGCTCATGCACCTAAAAAGGTCTAGCCTTAGTTAACGGTGAATAAATGTTATCTGCCCAATGTTACACATAACCATCCCATCAATCCATAGGTTGTTTGGCCCATGAATCTGGATGCACTATATTGGATTGAAATTTTATAACTGACAGTTTGGACTGTTTTCCTTCCATTCCGAGGTGTTCTTTTGCTGAAAGGTTCATTTTATGGAAATATAACAAGGGAGAACAGCATGAAAAGGGGCATTAAGCTGTTGGAAAAAAAAAAAAAACTTGATTAGCTAGTGAATGAGGTCATAGCCATCAAGGAGTAAGGTTTGATCTTTATCGTTACAGATTGCGAGGTTTGCTTTAGAGCAAATATTCTGTTGCTTTGCCGACCTAATGAAGATTTTTGATCCTCCCATTAGGTGATATATGTGTGGTATTGTAGAAAACATTGTCCAGATATTTCCTTTTTTAGCGGCTTAGAAATGTTTGTGTTCATTTCAGGGAAGAATCTTGTATACAGATGACTTATTTTTAAAATGGTTAATTCGAGAATTAAAAAAAAGAAAAAAAAAACTTACTTTATCGTTCTAAAATTTGCTATTGAAGAGACACCTAGACATCGAGGCTAAAAATTGATGTCTTATTAACAAATGTTGTTGCTGTCTAATATGGGGATGTTATTATGTGTTAAGATTTATGCACTGGAAATTAATTAAAGGCTGAATTTAGGAAGAAATGATGATGCAAATTAATTCATATGAAAATGAAAAATATATATAAAGAAATGGACACAAAGAATGCATTGGATAAATTTAATGTTTACTATTAAGGCTTTGAAATTTTTTTTATTCCAGAAAGTTTGTGTTTAGTTAACAGCTAGATGATGCAGCACTGCGGACGATATGTTCTTTGGTAATGTAGTATACTGCCTTGCATGTCTTTCTTGCTGCTGTTTAGAGTTTAACATGCCACTTCTTGTTTGTTTGTTGCTTGACTTTATACTTTTTGTTTGTTGTGGGTGCTGATTTTTTGACCTTGTTGTTACGAATCCTGAGGACTTGTGGTGGAGAACAGCGGTAGATTTTGTTTCTATTAGTATAACTGGTTGTAGTTATTTTGGGGATTTCTGTTTCACTGGTTTTTCATCTGGCGTGAGTGATTTATATTCCTGTGGGATTGCTTCGTGCGATTGTTTTAAAATTTTTATTTTTGGATTATGTTTAAATGCAAACTTGATGCTTATTTTTTTCTCTATAAGCTGATCTTCTTCCAATCATTTCTACTAATTTAGGAATGAAGAGTCTATAAATGGATGATTTCTGGCAAAGGAATTATCATCTTTGATTGAATTTAATTTTTTGTCCTCTTTTAATCTAGCGTGTTTAATTTGGATATGTGATTCTTTTGAGTGTGGCATATGCATGACAATTTTGTTATAGGGAAAACCATTTCCTTGTACCAGTGTGAAACTTAGTTTTCTTACTTTGGTAACTTCTTTCCTTGATCTAATTTTGTCTACAGAAATTTTTATGTTATTCAAACTGGGTAGAGTAAAATATGTTTCTAGTTATTAACAACAAAGCGATTGTGAGGTGTAAAATTACATTCTTATATTCAATGGGTGGTATTGCCGTAGAAAATTTTCAAGGTTGGTTGATGTTTGGAAGATCTATTTTCAAAATATAATATGTTTGATTTCTGAAGAGTTGAATATGCTCAATTTTTTTGATGAAATTCTGCTTCTAAGTGATCACATGATCAATAAGATTTGTAAACAAGGCAAATATGGTATGTTTGAGTATCATGCAAGCTTTACTAGTTTTGTTGCTAACCATTCTTATTTTTAAATCATTTTATCATTTTTCATTGTATTCTTAAGGGATAGGTTAAGTATGAAAAAAGCTATATTTCACTGGCTTTTTGTATAGCTTTGGATATTGAGGAATATTACTATCACTTTTCTGATTGGATGGTTGCACTTGTGTCGATTTCTTAAGGAAATCAAGTAAAATCTCATCTATGGTTTATGAAAAATAAACTAATGTAGGAGTAATGTATGGTTGAAACTTATGCAATTGAAGAAACATTGATTTATGGTAGAAGCTTATGCAATTGAAGAAATATTGATTAATGAATATTATTTTGAGGATGTATTGGACTAGAATATGTTTTGTATTTGCAACCTAAATCTAAATTTAATGTTTTTGAAATTGAATCTACGTTTACATCAAATCATGTTGATGAACTCATAAATATGTGGTCAAGATTTTGAATTAGTGTTTGCAATCAAATTTGAGCATAGGTTGCAGCTTGTTACTAATGTTTCTCAAAATCAAATTGGATTCATGCTGGGTAGGTCTACTATGGAAGCCAAACATTTATTAAGAGGTTTGATGGAGAAATATAGAGAGAATAAGGAGGATCTGCATATGATATTTATTGATTTAGAGAAAGTATATGATAAAGTTCCAAGAAAAATGATATGGAGAGTTCTTTAAAAGAAAGGAGTTAATAATGCTTATATTCAAATCATTAAAGATATGTATGCATGAGCTATTACTTTTATTCAAATACATGGTGGTTTTGACCAAGTATTTTCCTATTTCGGTTTGATTACATCAAGGATTTGCCTTAAACCCAAATCTTTTTGCTTTAGTCATGGATGTTCTCACTAGACATTTGCAAGAGGATGTACCTTGGTGTATGCTTTTTGCTGATGATATTCTTCTTGTTAATAAGACTAGAGAGGGAGTTGAAGGTAAACTTGATTTATGGAGGTCAACCTTAGAGTCTCAAGGTTTTCGCTTGAGCAGATTTAAAATTGAATATATGGAGTGTAATTTTAGTTGTAATAGACATAGTGGAGGGATTGTGACTTTGGGCGATCAAGTCATTAATAAGAGTTCACGTTTTATATATCTTGGATCTTTTGTTCAGAGTGATGGTGAAATAGATGAGGATATTATCAGTAGATATCAAGTTGGATGGTTGACGTGGAGGAATGCTTCTGGCTTGTTGTGTTATAGAAGATGGTGGTGAGACCTGTAATGTTTTATGGTGCAGAATGTTGGTCATTAAAAGAAAAGCATAATACTAAGTTATGTGTTGCAGAGATGAGGATGCTCAGGTGGATGAGTGGATTTACCCTTTGAGACAGGATACAAAATGAGCATATACATGAAAAGGCTGTAGCAGTTCCTTTGGAAGATGCGATTAGAGAGTCGCCTTAGATGGTTTGGTCACATAAAACGATAGCCTTCCATTGACCCGATTAGGAAAATAGATGTATTAGATTTGACTTATATTAAAAAAGGTTGATGTAGACCTAAAAAGACTTGGTTAGAAAATATTAGAAATGATATTTCTTTATTATATTTAAACGAGAATATGATTTTTAACAAGACACAATGGAGAAAAAGGATTCATGTAGCTGACCCCACGTAATGGGACAAAGGCTTTTGTTGTTGTTGTTTAGGGTCACATAAAATGACGGTCTTCCATTGACGGTTAGGAAGGTTTGAAGGTTTTATCCGACTCAACTTGGTGTTGAGTTATGATGACTTTATTAATATTAAAAAAAGTAATAACTACTTAAATGGTGTAACTTACTATAATAATGATGCAATTACTTGGTAAAAGTTACATTAATTTTAGAAGTATAATCATATCCATGCATTAATTTTAAACTCGAGACCCATCTCTGTACTCCAAATTTTAATCAAACGCACAAAAGGGTAACTTACTATGCCATTATATCTATAGAGAATGACTCCGTATTAAACAACATGATGATAGTTTAGATCAGTGATTTGTGGGAGCTTTAGAAATAAATGTATCCAATAACATGAATAGATGCAAGCTAACTTGGATAGATACACTAACAATGCGATGATCTAAAAACCAAATCTTCTAACACCAAAATTGATGAATCATAAATAACCCTTTCCATTCATGGCATGACCGTTTCGAATTCATGCTTTTACAACCAAGGTTTAAAATTGCGCAATCGGATATTAAGGTGTTTTTTGTTTGTGAGGGGAGGTGTTAGCCTCAAGGCATTTTGAGGCGTAAGCCTAAAAAAAAATTGCGTTAAGTCAGTGATTTTTGATATAATAACCAAATAATATGTTAGAGGATGACATATTAACTTTCTATTGAACTATGAAATAACAAATTGTAATATATATGAAATAAAAAATTGCACAATACATAAATTGACAAATGATAAATTGCATGAAATAGAATTAAATCTAAATATTACAAGAACAAAATAATTTTAAATACATGAATTGCATAACAGAATCATAAAATATCAAGTTTAACTCCAAATCTTTTCTTTCTTAGTTTCCTACTTATCCACATTTAATTTCTAAAGAAAGTTTAAATAATTGGCAAAAAAATTGAAAGCATCTGTTCTCCCATCACTGAGGGGATCTTTATTTAAGTTGTTATAACAAATTGGTTTCTCTCCTGCCTCATCATGTGAAGTCCAATAACTTATTTATTTCAGTCATCTTCTTCTTTCATAAATATTTTTCTTTAACATAAAGATGACTTAATACTTAACAAATTTTAGAGAAGCTAGTGTTGGTGTCCAGCTTTCAAATGATTCCTGACGACGGCTATGACGGTGGTGTTCTTATGCGAATATGGCTGGCTGGAGATCTAGACAATCGAGAGGAAGTTATTGCAGCTCTGGGGTGCATGAAGGTGTGATTTTTTTAGGACTTTAGTTTAAGATTTAGATAAATTTTAATAAAAAAATATATAAATCAGGTGAAGCGTAAGCCTCATGCTTGAGGGGTGAGGCAAGGTGAGGAGTGCCTCAAGATGGGTCTCAGCCAAGCTGAGGCATAAGCCTTATACAAAAAGTTTGAGGCGTAAGCCTCGAGACATTTTTCACTTGAATTATGCTGAGGTGGTGATGCATGCAAATTTTAGTTTTGTTTTAGTTTTTTATTGTAATTTAAATGCTATAGTTATTTTTGATTTTTTTTTTATGCTACCCTATGATGGAAGACAACCAATGATCATGAGTAGGTTGTGCTTTGGTCTTGGCATACTTTGGGTGTGTTAGCTATTTTGGTGCCTTGGCTCTTGAGCTGCTGCTGGCTTCTCGGTTTGGGCTTGGCTGTTCGGTTTTTGCTATGTTTTTGGGAGCTACTATGCTCCAGCTCATAATTGTTGAGCTGCCTCTTCTTTTTCAGCTCATTACTATTAGTAGTTCTCCTCCTTTTTAGCTCATTATGTGAAGTGGATTTGGTTCTTTCTCCCTTCTCTGCATGCCCTTAAGCACATCTTTTATATTACCTACTATTTCATTGCATGTGAGTTGACCGCTAGTCGGTTGTTCTGAGGGTAGTTGTTTTTATTTTTAAATTTACTTTTCGTTTGTTTGGCTTTCGTTTGTTTTGAAGTTTGTTTGATGTTGGCATTCTAAGTTTTGAATTGAGAAATGTTATACTGGTCTTGGTGTTCTCCCCTTGTGGTTTTTTCTATCTAGTTATCTGCATCAAGTTTGGTATTAGAGCCTAGGTTAGCATATCCTAGGTTGGTGTGTAAGTCTTTTCTTAAAAACAAAAAAATGGCTAATCAACATAATCAAGGGGATTGACAACAAATGATGCAACAATTAGCGGATTTCCGACATCAAATTAACAACATGGCTAACACTTGCAAATTTGAATGTCAATAATCCTAATGCCCAAAATTCTGAAAGTGAGGAGGAACACCCTAGAAATCAAAATAGACGTCATTAGAAATTGGGATCATGGGATAAAAATCGATGTCCATAACTTTGAAAGTAAACTACAACCCTAACAATTCATCGAATGGGTAGAAAAGATAGATCAATTTTTTGAATGGAAGGAAATACCTGATAATAGGAAAGTTAAATTTTCTAGCTTAAAACTCACTGGTCATGCATTAACTTGGTGGAAGAACCTTTAAAATAATAGGCTAAGGCGAGGAAAAAGAAAAAAAATCCAAAATTGGGATAGGATGAAAGAAAAAATGAGAGGGAAATAAAGGGAGAGAGAGAAAGAGAGAGAAGCATTAGAAAGAGAGAGAGAGAATTTAGCAACTTTCATCAAGGAAATCAAACAGTTGAACAATACACCGAAATTTTTTATAAACTCCAGTCTTGAAACGACTTAGATGAATCCGAGGAGAGAACTGTCACTATATATATCAACGGATTAAAATGGACAATTCTTTTTTTTTTTTTGAAATTAAAATGGACAATTCGAGTTCAACTAAATTTGCACAATGTAATCAAACTCGATGAGGCTTATCGAATGGCTCTAAAAATTGAAAAACAACATCAACGAAGTCATAACAAAGTTCCTGAAACTTATAAGCGACGACAAACTGGTGGGATTAAAATTCAGTCTTCACAACCTTCTGTGGGAACATCTGTTGTGCGAACTAAAACTTTTGAAACTCAAACTTTGGATAAGGGTAAGGGATTAATGAGACCCAAACCTATTGAACCACCAAAGCTTATTGGACCATGTTACAAATGCGGGCTATATGGGCATCTTTCAGCTGCTTGTAGAAAAAACAACCCTCTCAGAACTAACTACATTGAAAAAGAATTAGAGGAAGAAGAAGCAGAAAACGAAACTGAATCTGAAAATGAAATCGAGTTGGAAAGGGTTGATGTAAAGGGTGATCTAGGTGACCAAGTCTTAGTAATCCAACAAGTCCTAACTGCTAAAATAGAAAACGGTGATAAATGGCTTAGAAGAAACATCTTTCGAACCACTTGCACTATTGAGGGAAAACTTTGCACTTTAATGATCGATAGTGGGAGTTCAGGTAATTTTATTTCACAACTGATGGTAGATAAGCTTAAATTGAAATCAAAACCACTTGCCAAACCTTACAAAATTTCTTGGTTTGAAGGGGGTGAGGTTCCTATAACAAAGCAATGCACTATTAATCTAATAATTTAGAGTTCTTACAAAGATCAAGTTGTTTGTAATATTATGCCTCTTGAAATATGTCACATCTTATTGGGTCGTCTCTGACAATTCGATCATAAAACAATTCATATTGGGGAAAAGAGCACATACACTTTAGTTCAAAATAATAAAGAATTTACTCTTTACCCTCAAAAACACATTCCCGACCCACCTGCCAAGAATACCAAAACTGCAAAAACAACCACCCCTGAACTGCTTAACACAAATGAATTGAAACAATCTGAGGTAGCATATCTGGTGCTAGGAAAAGAATCTGATCAACCCTCAGATTTCTAAAGAAATTCAACCTCTAATAAATGAATTTTCTGACATAACCCTTGAAGAGTTGCCAAAAGCTTTACCCCCAATGAGAGATATCCAACATCACATTGATCTCATCCCTGGAGCCACATTGCCTAATCTTCCCCATTACCGAATGAGTTCAACTGAACATGAAGAACTTCATAAACAAGTGTCTGAACTTTTAGAGAAGGGTTTAATTAAAGAAAGCTTAAGTCCCTGTGCTGTGCCTGCTTTACTTGCACAAAAAAAAAGATGAAACCTGGAGGATGTGCGTGGATAGCCGTGCCATAAATAAAATAACCATCAAATATAGGTTTCCATTTCCTAGGCTCGATGACATGTTATATATGCTAAGTGGTGCTAAAATCTTTTCTAAAATTGACTTTAGAAGTGGATATCATCAGATTAGGATTAGATCGGGTGATGAGTAGAAAATTGCATTCAAAATCAAGGATTGTATGAATGGCTTGTTATGCCTTTTGGATTATCTAATGCTCCTATTACAATTATGAGAACAATGAATCATGTTTTAAGACCTTTCATAGAAAAGTTTGTGGTTGTGTACTTTGATGATATTCTGATTTATAACACTCACCCCTCTGAGCATCTTAGTCAGGTGAAACAAATTCTACAAACTCTAAGAAAGCAAAAGCTGTACATCAATATGAAGAAGTGTTCTTTCATGAATGCAAGTTTGACATTCTTAGGGTATATCGTGTCTGCGAAGGGAATTAAAGTTGATCCTGTTAAAATTGAGGCAATTCAAAACTGGCCCACTCCTAAGAATATCAGTGAGGCGAGAGGATTTCACGGTCTAGCTTCTTTCTATCGTAGGTTCATAAAAAACTTCAGCTCTCTAATTGCTCATATCACCGATTGTTTTAAAAAATGAATCTTTAAATGGACACCTGAAGCTGAACAAAATTTTCAAATAATCAAAACAAAAATGAGTCAAGCTCCAAGTCTTAGTTTGCCAAATTTTGATAAAATCTTTGAAGTTGATTGTGATGTCTCGCATGTTGGTATAGGAGCTGTGCTTAGCCAGGAAGGGAAACCCATTACATACTTTAGTGAACAATTAAATGATTCTCGATTTAGATATTTGACTTACGACTTAGGATTTTATGCAATTGTTCAAGCTTTGAAATTTTGGAGATGTTATTTGATTTAAAGAGAATTTTTTTTAAACACTGATCACGAAGTTTTGAGGTTTCTGGGTTCTCAAAAAAATCTGAACAAAAGACATGCTAAGTGGACTTCTTTTCTGCAAGAATATTCATTTCATATTAAGCATAAAACTGGGTTGCTAAATAAAGTGGCTGATGCTTTAGGTAGGAGATCTCATCTTTTGGTAACTGTATATCCAACCATAACTTCCTTCGATTTCTTAAAAGACACTTATGCTAATGATCCAGATTTTAAAGATTTTTGGGAATCTTGTCTCACTTCAGGAACTGATCAATCTGCCTAATTTATCTTTCAACAAGGCTTTTTGTTTAAAGGTTATATACTCTGCATTACAAAAAATTCTTTAAGAGAATAACTTGTGCAAGAATTTCATAGTGGGGGTCTAGGTGGGCATTTTGGTCAAGGAAAAACTATTGCTTTTGTGGAAGAAAAGTATTTCTAACCTCATATGAGAAAAAAATTGCTAAGCTGGTAAAACAATGTAAAATCTTTCAAGCTTTCAAAGGAACATCTCAAAACACTGGTTTATATACTCCCCTTCCTATTCCAAATAAACCTTGGGCAGATATTTCTATGAATTTTATTTTAGTGTTGTATGTTTCTGCACAAAAATATGATTCTGTATTTGTTTTTGTGGATTGATTTAGTAAAATGACATACTTAATTCCATGCAAGAAAACTTCTGATGCTTCATATGTTGCTGATTTGTTTTTTAAAGAAATTATTCGTCTCCATGGCATTCCCCGAACATTTACATCTAATAGGGATACTAGATTTTTGAGTCACTTTTGGAGAACACTTTGGGCTAAGTTGGAAACTACTCTTCAATTTAGTAGTGCTTATCATCCACAAACGGATGGACAAATTGAAGTTGTCAATCGAAGTTTAGGAAATTTACTGAGATACCTCGCTGGTGAGAAACCTTCCCAATGGGATTTGATATTGCCCCATGCTGAGTTTGCATATAACAATTCTGTTAATCGATCAACTGGAAAACTTCTTTTGAAATTATTTATGGTCAGCCTATTCCTCACATTTTGGATAGAACTTGTTTACCTTTGCCTAACAAAGTTAGTGCTGAAGGCACAAAAAATTGTTGATCATATCAAATCAATCCAACAGCAAGTCCTTGAAAAACTCCGTATGACAAATGTTAAATACAAATATGATGCTGACAAACATCGGAAGGAATTTTATTTTATTTGGCTTATTTTCGTCGTCAACGATTTTCTATTAGTACTTTTGGCAAGCTAAGCATGAAGAAATTTGAGCCTTTTCGTATTCTGCGAAAATCGGGCACAAATTTCTATCTCCTGGATCTTCCTATCAATGTTGGAACTTCTCATGTATTTAATGTTTATGACCTTTTTTATATGAAGGAAATTCAGATGACTCTGTGGAGGTTGAAACTTCACCAATTTCCAATTCAGTTCTAAGCAGAGATGATCAGATTGAAGATGTTATTGATATCAGGACTACTCAGACTAGACATTAAGGGCACAAAAGGTTCTTGGTTAAATGGAGCAACCGTCCGTTGACCGATTGTACGTGGATGGATGCTGCAGAGTTAAAAAATCTTGATCCAAAACTCTATCAGAGAGTTGTTGAAGCATTCTCATCAGGAGATGAGATTCTCCCACCAGGGGGAAATTGATGCATGCAAATTTTATTTTTGTTTTAGTTTTTTATTTTAATTTGAATGCAATAATTATTTTTTTATTTTTTTATGCTACCCTATGATGGAAGACAACCAATGATCATGAGTAGGTTGTGCTTTGGGCTTGATATACTTTGGGTGTGCTAGTTATTTTGGTGCCTTGATTCTTGGGATGCTGTTGGCTGTTCGGTTTTTGCTGTGTTTTTGGGAGCTGCTATGCTCCAGCTCATAATTGCTGAGCTGCCTCTTCTTTTTTAGCTCATTACTATTGGTAGTTCTCCTCCTTTTTAGCTCATTATGTGGAGTGGATTTGGTTCTTTCCCCCTCTTTGTTGCCCCTTCGATTCCGCTGCCTGGCTCCTGTCCTGTGTCTGGTTCCTCCCCCCCTGTTTCGGTTCCTTGTGAGCGCCCGTTCCTGTCCCCCTTGTGGTCCTTCGGCTGCTGCTTCTGGACTGCTTGATGGCCTTATGTTTCCCCTGTTATGATTGGTTCGGTTGGAGGTGTTTTGAGCTGTTTAGCTACCTCTTTTCTCCTATAAATATGTGATGTTTTGTGACATTTAGAGGTTGTTTTTTATTGAGCAAAGTTCTCTAAAACCTGAGGGTTTCTTCTTGGAAAAGCTTGCGAGCATGTTCCATTTCTCTCTTCCTCTCTTTGATTTCGTCTTGTGCTTCTTATCTTTTTCTTCTCTCCACAAGCTCCACTCCACTCCACTTGTATCTTTCTTCTCGAGCTATTGGAGGTGTTGGTTGACCGGTTTGGTAGCATTTGCCTGAGGAGTTTTGGTGAACGTTGGCCCAAGTAGATGTGGTGGACCCTTGGTTTGCATGCCCTTAAGCCCATATTTTATATTACCTACTATTTTGTTGCATGTGAGGTGACTGCTAGTTGGTTGTTCTGAGGGTAGTTGTTTTTATTTTTTAATTTACTTTTCGTTTGTTTGGCTTTCGTTTGTTCTGAAGTTTGTTTGATGCTGTCATTCTAAGTTTTGAATCGAGAAATGTTCTACTTGTCCTAGTTTTCTCCCCTTGTGATTTTTTCTATCTAGTTGTCTGCATCAGGCGGGCCTCATATAGCCCTATTTTAAATAATGTTTACAACCACTATTTTCATCATGCTTACTTTGAAACTTGTTAGTAAAAGTGTTAAACACGATATCGAATGCATAAATAAAACATAAACCATATGCATATTAGCATCATATAATCCGAGAAAGCGATGACTGCAAAATATTATAATTTTCTTTGCTAATCAATTGCAGTTCTTGCGCTTTTGTCATATGTTGTCTTGCTCTTCTTTCTTCAGTCCATGTATATGACTCATGCTTCACTTTTACATATTCTTTTCTATGATGTTTACTTTCATATTTGCAGTATTTCAATTAATTGGATGCTAATTTAGGTTTTGAAACTTACTTCGTAGCTCTCCACCCATTTTTACTTGTCTGACATCCTATGTTCATAATCCCGAGATGAATTCCACGCCTAAACTTTGCTCAACTGGAAATTATTCGAGAAGTTTTGAAGCATTGACCAGTTATTGATTCATCTATCGTGAACTAATGGTTTCTTTCTTGATCCATTTTTGCAATTATAATATATAAATGACATGTGATGAAAGAAAAATGATATGCCGTCATCGCAGTCCTTATTTCCTACTGTTGCCTCTATGTTCCCTTATTTTCTCCCATTTTCAGGGACTACCTTCATAAGTTTTTCCTTCTTGTCTAACTTGAGTGATACATATATGACTTGCAAGAGCTTGACAGCCATTCAGGTTGAAAGCAGGCCAAATCTCTCTCTCTCTCTCTCTCTCTCTCTCTCTCTATATATATATATATATATATATATATATATATATATATATATATATATATATATATATATATAGGGTTGGCCGAGCAAGCAAACCCTATATCATCCTTAAATTATGTCGGTCATATGTCTTGATAATCATATATCGCCCATCAATTAAAAGATGTGCGTGACATACATAGCCAACCGACCATTTTTGGGCCAAATATCAATATTGCACATGTAATATGGATTAATTAGGTTAGTTTGCTTTCTATAAGGCATATGAATGTCACCCTTCTGGAAGCTTGGTATCAATAATCTCATTTGAGACTGTATTCGTAAAGAGTTTTTTTTTCCTGATTTAGCATTCTTTGTCTCTTTATTCGTCAACTAAAGAAATTTAACCATTCATGTTTTAAGTTTGGTCATAACTTGATAAGATTTAATTATACTTACCTCAAACCCATATCATACTATTGAGCTGTTAGACAGGTCCAGCCAGTCCATATGGGAACGGATTACGGGAATAGGCGGACAATTCTCCGACTCCTATACGCAGGAGCCGACCACCCGAGTTTCAAGGAGCAATTTAGGAGGATTTTTGGGGTAGTTTATGAGGGAAATTGAATGTAGGGATTGTTTAGACATATTCTTTTGAATTGTATGCATTAAATAGTTTGTTTTTCCTAGGGTTAAGGCATCTTGAATTTGGCTGAAATTTGAGATCTCTTGGGTTCTTTTGAGCTCTATCGGCGTCAAGAGATTTGGGAGAGATAAACCCTCCTCTCGAATAGAGGATCAATTGTATCTTGATATTTTTTTTCCGTTAGTTTGATTATCACAATAAAATTCACGTTTTCTTGTTTTTTCTTTGGAGTTTGAAAGAGTTTTCTCGCTGTTTTTTCTGAAATTGATAGGATTTACTTGAAATCTTCAAGTATTTCCTATCAAATTGGTATCAAAGCTGTTTTTGGGACCTTTGGTGGGCTGTTTTGGTGAATTTCAGCGACTTCTCTTGGGATTTCGAAGAAGAAAGTTGCTGGTTTTGAATGTCGAAGTCCATATTTTTATTTCTACAAAATTCTGGGCATCAATGGCGGCCAAGAAAATGGATGCGTTGGAGGAACGCCTCGAAGTGGAGATTGGACAAATGAAATCTGAAATTTCAGATCCCCAAACTCAAGTTTTAGATTAAAAAAAAGACGTTTCAGCCATCCATGATAAGTTCGATTCGAAATTTTTCATTATGGAGGAGATGTTGAAGAAAGTGCTCAAGGGCCAAACCAAAATTTTGCTGTTGGAGGTGTGGGAAGGTGCCGACAGCCACAGAAGTCGGGAAAATCTTAAGCCAGTCAGATGAAAGGAAGATCAAGATGTGGAGATTTTGGAGGGAATAGAAAAAATGCATCCCCTAGGACCTATTCCTAGGAAGGAGTCGGGTGGAGGGTATGTGGGGAGGCGTGAAGGGCTTGGACATGAGTGGATGGGTGCTGAATTTGAAAGGGAAAGAGGGAATTTTGACCAAAGGAGGGCTGAATTGAAAAGATGAGGAGTTGTGATGATCCAAGGGGTGCTAAATTTGAATGGAGGAGGTGGGAATTTGATGAAAGACTTGGGTATGAACGTAGAATGGATGATTGAGACACTTAGGGAGAACCACCCCCTTGGGGAACGAGAAATTATGGAGGGAACAGAGGGAACATAGATGATCCAAGGCTGAGGAAATTGAAGATTCCAATCTTTGAGTGGGAGGATGCATACGGGTGGATCTACAAGGTTAAAAGATATTTTGTCGTCAATGGTTTGACGGAGGAGGAGAGACTGACGACAGCAGGCCTATGTTTGGAAGGGAAAGCTTTTTGGCTTGGTACCAATGGAGGGACATGTGACGACCCTTACGGAGTTGGAGGGAGTTTAAAGATTGTTTGATAGAACGTTTCTAAACTGGCTTCTGTTAGTTTGATTATCACAATAAAATTCATGTGTTCCTGATTTTTTTTCTTTGGAGTTTGGAAGAGTTTTCTCGCTGTTTTTCTTAAATTGATAGGATTTACTTGAAATCTTCAAGTGTTTCCTATCATGAGCCTATTGATATTTGTGTCGGATGACACAATAGCTTACACATCAATAAGCATATAAATGCTCCTCTATTGAGTTGGGTTGGTTTGCTAGCTATTAAAGCATAGGATTACCACACTTGAAGAAGCATGAAATCAATAATCTCATTCGAGACCATACTAGACTTTGGGATATCATTGCAGTGTTTTGCCTGAATTAGATTAGGCAACCTATGTTTCTCTATTGGCTAAATAAAAGAAAATTAACTATTATTTTTAAGTTTGGCCAAGCCTAGAATATGCTACAGTAATACTTAAATCAGGCCCAACTGATCTATTGAGCCTATGAATATTATAGCATAAGACACACTGTCCACCAATTGAAAAAATGTAAGATCTGTTGCAATATTTAATATATAGCCATTATATTTCTATAAAAAAAACACTGTCCACCAATTGAAAAAATGTAAGATCTGTTGCAATATTTAATATATAGCCATTATATTTCTATAAAAAAAATTATGTCTGAATACGTTTATTTTATTCTTTGTTCAACTTTGTTGGATTTATTCAAGAAATTTGACTTTGCTTGCTTTTAAGATTGGGTATCCTCATACAGCCTATCCCGGGTATGCCTAGCCCTTGTACCTAGTTATTATGGTCCATACACATCAACGCAAAATCTTTTACTAGCTGCTTCTAATGTTATTATTTTCAATGATTTCGTTTCTTTCAATACCTTATAGCTGTGTTCTACTTGCCCATGTGTATATTGTTCTATTTGGATTGGCTCGGAACCTAGTCATTTTCTGGTTTTGATCTCAAATATTCACGGGGTTCACCCCCTTGGTCTACAGAAGCTTTCAAGTTTATCCCATTTCTTTTATGTAACTCTGTAATTTCTATGCACGAGAGATTATTTATTAAGAGCTGGCCAGAGGATGTTTGGTTTGATGTACATGTAGTTATGGAGGCTTAGTGTAATCAGTGACAAAGTTGAGCTGGCAGAGCCTAGATCATTTGATTAACCTTCTCATTACATTAAATGTGTTAGTACATTGCTATAACATGAATGGATCTGATTGGTTCGTAAGAAGAGTATGGGTAAAGAAAAAAAAAGAAAAAAAAATCCGTGGTTTTGGTGCACCAATGATGACTGACTAAATCCCGACAAGAGGTTAATTTACTATCTATAAAATGTTTTTAAATTGCTGCTGCAAATTAAACCAAAACAAGGGTCTTGTAGATTTGTTGAGGTAGCGCATCCTGTTTCTGCTTAAGGTTCGCATTTGATCTTGGAGGATGGTGCATGTTCCAGAATTTGTATGATCCCAATGTGGTTGTGACAAAAATTGATTTGGCTGTAATGGTTAAAACACCTTTTTTTTGTCCACTATAAATTTTTATTGAAACGGCTGCTGATGTAATGTACATTGACAGTAGGGAAACAGTTGGTACCAAGCCATATTTATGGCTTTTGGCTGGTGCAATGGCTTTCCTCTCCGGAAAGGACAGTAAAAAAAAGCTGAATAAAGAAGAAGGTGATGGACATATATTAAGGGTGTTGCAGCTATCAAATAATGCATCTTAACTCGAAGTTTCCAAATCGTATTGCTGTATGTGTTTCTTTGTTCTCTTCATCTAAAAAAGATGAATAGTTGCGCTAATTGAGAACTTTTGACAATCACATGGTCTTTAATTCTTTATGCTTGTGACTTTGGAACGAGATCTAGCTTTTAATTAGCCTCATTGATAATGTAGTCTTATGGACTATGATGGTTTGGAAGATATGAATACTTTCTATAGTACCCATAAAAGATTTGTAGTCGTGCAAAAGATAACTGCAACCATAGTAATAGCATGACTCTTAAAGGTACATAGTGTCCAATTTATTGTAAATGGGATGTTATCAAACTTCGTAGAGTTAAAATTTGGCATATTCTGGCTTTTTTATAATGTTAGGTTTAAGTTGGGTTTCTCTATGTTTTGATTTTTATCCTCTCATAACTTGAAATATTTTATTTTATTAGTTTTATTTACATTTTAAATGACTAATTTTTAAAATAATTAAAAAAAAGAAAAATAAAGCAATGCGAGTCTTAGAGCTTTTTTCCAAAATTCATCAGGAGTTGTACGACTCGTGTTGGAGCATTTGCTTTTTTCCCAAAAATTTTATCCTCAAGATGACTGAGGTAGGCAAGGGGGGGTTGGTTCATCCCCTCTGTGGCCTTTCTGTTCCTCTGCCTGGCCGGGTTCATCCCCCTCTGTTTTTCCCCTTCAGTTCTCCTGCCAGCCCGATTCTTTCCCCCTTGTGCTGGCTGTTTGTTTGCTGTGTCCTGCTGGCCTTCCGGGTGCTGCTCCCTTCGGCTGTCTTATGGCCTTTCGCCTCCCCTTTGCTGATTGGATATCTTGGGCGGCTGTTTGGCTCCCTCTCCTCTCCTATATATGGAGATTGATTTGTGACATTTTAGAGCTGTTTTGGTGAGTATTGTTGGATAGAAAAACCTGAGGGTTTTTTGATAGATTGCGAGCTATGCCTCTTCGTCTTCTCCTTCTTCTATGACTTTGTCTCGGGCTTCTTATCTATTTCTTCTCTCCGCAAGTGTCCACCCCATTTGTATCTTTATTTTCAATCAAGAAAAAGTTGTTTTAGATGTTTTTATGTTCTAAAATTATGAGTTGTGAGTTGTTTTGTTAATTTTGAAAGGAAGACGTTTGTTTGTTTGCAATCTTAGGTTTTTTCTAAAATTTTTATTGCATCAATGACTGAGGCACTACTTAAGACGCACCTTTACGCAATAAGGTTCAGGTATTTGCTTTAATAAATATTAAGGTTATGATGATTATATATATATATATTATATATATATATATATATATATATTATATATATATATATTATATATATATATATATATATATATATATATAAACTTCATCTAAATTGAGTTTTTCCTCCTAAAACCCTAGGTTTCTCCCCAACCATGCCCTCGCATGCACGCAATCTCCGATTCCTTCCACTTCTCAACCATAGGTTGTTGCTCGACATTGAAATACTTGTGCAAATGAACTCAGATGACACGTTTGTTTGAAGTGCAACTATTATGATAAAGTTGTTAAAGCTGGTGTAATCACACTGAAAGAATATCTTTGTGATTTTCATAAGAATGTTGCACTGTGTGCTATAGTGCCTAATGTGAAAAAGGAGATATGTGTTTGCATTAACAAAGCGATTATGTCAAAGCATTTACTTGATGACAATTTGATAGTGTGCCTAGTGGCAAAGTTTCCTCGCTTACTTTGTAACAAATGTCAATTAGTGGTTTAAGGGACCTATAGATCAATATATGATGAATGTATAGGATAACAATGATTATGCAAGGGTATCATCGAATGACTCTTTAAAATTTAAGATAGGCTCACAGGCGTGTTTGATGGGCATTGGAAGATTCTTTTATGAAAATTTAATCCATTTAATTTGGCTTCTTCCTCATCTTTTGCCAACATGATTTGTTTTGTAGATTCTTATGTTGGAGGCAATAAGCCTTCATCCATGTTTGAGCTCAAGCCTTTGATATTAGAGGAACTGAATAGCACTAGGAAAATTGTTGAGGAGATCAAAATAACATAGACACATATTGTAATTACAATCATATTTGATGGTTGGTTTGATCTTAAAAATATGAATTTGATCAACATTCTAATTAACAACCTTTGCAACACTATTTTTTGAACTCCATTGAAGTTGTGGATTAAGTTAAAGATTCATAATACAATTTTGAACTTTATGATGGTGTCAGAGGAGATTGGAGAGCATTTAGTAAGTATCCCAAGTTATTATTGAAAATGCTAGTGCTTATTATACAATTGATTAATTGAGTTTGAGCTATCCCTTGCCTAAGCTTGACTAATTTTTTGATTTCGATCTGAAGCTCAACTCTATGAGTTCAAGTCATTTTATAAGTTCAATCATTTATTTTGAAAATTGGAAAATAAATTTGATTCAAGTAGCTATTATGATTAAATGAAGCAAAGAATGAAAGATTATGAAAAAATACAATAGGAAATCACTTAATATAAGGGAGAGAGATATATACTTTAAATATTTTTAATAATTTTGTACTTAAACTTTTGAATTCTACTAAATTTTAATCTTATTTTATATTAATAGTTTTTAAACGAGTCAACTCGCATGCTAATGAGTTGAGTTGGGATGGCTTAAGCTTGACTCGTTAGCTCACTGTATTTAGTTCGAGTCATTTATCTATAGCTAAGTTTAAGCTGCCCGATGAGCCGATTTGACTCAAATACACTCCTAACATTTATAGAAAGCTGTTGATTATGCCTTTTGTTCAAAACCACACTCATATGGCATGGATCTTTTTGTTAAAATCCAAAAGGTCATGTTTCATCTTTTCCACTTTTTCCCACAAATGTACTAATTTTGCAATGAGTAACACAAGCACTTTTATTTCTTTTTCTTTTATTCATAGTGACATATGATGGAATGTTCTATACCTAACTTCACTAGGGCTCGATTGTTAGTGTCCTTTGTTGATGATTGCACTTGTATGTTATTGATCTTTTTTCTAAAAATAAAGTGTTATAGATACCATCTTACTCACTTGTGCTCACATTTTTTGTAACATGATCCACAATCAATTTGATTTTAAAAATTAAAAGAAGCTATTTCTGACAATGCCAAAGGCTACTATAATCATTATCTCTTCTCATTATTTTTTGAAAAATGAATAATATACAGATCCTTTTATGTGTGTACGCTTCAATAAAATAGAATAGCAACAACAACAACATCAAGCCTTTATCCCACTACGTGGGGTTGGCTACATGAATCTTTTTTTCTCCATTGTGTCTTGTTAAGAGTCAAATTCTCATATAAATCTAAAAAATGTCATTTTTAATATTTTCTAACCAAGTCTTTTTAGGTCATCCTCTTCTTTTTTAACATAAACCAAATCTAATAAATCTACTTCCCTAATCGGGTCATCGAAAGACTGCCGTTTTATGTGACCAAATCATCTAAGATGGCTCTCTCTAAACTTATATTCCACTGGAGCTACTCCAACCTTCACCTATATGCTCATTTCATATCCTGTCTCTAAGAGTAAAGCCACTCATCCACCTGAACATCCTCATATTTGCAACACATAACTTAGTATTATGCTTCTCTTTTAATGGCCAACATTCTGCACCATAAAGCGTTGTAGGTCTCACCACCATCTTATATAATTTTTCCTTAAGTTTGAGGGGAACTTTTCTATCACACAACAAGCCTATTGCATTCCTACACTTCAACCATCCAATTTGAATTCTGCTAATAATATCCCCATTTATTTCACCATCACTTTGAATAATATATCCAAGATATCTAAAATGTGTGCTCTTATTAATGATTTGATCACCCAAAGTCACAATCCCTCCACTAGATCTATTACTATTAAAATTACACTCCATATATTCAGTTTTAGATTCACTCAAATGAAAACTTTTAGACTCTAAGGTTGACCTCTATAATTCAAGTTTACCTCTACTCTATCTAGAGCATTATGGAAAAGAAGAATACCATCAACAAAAAGCATACACCATGGTACAACCTCTTACAAATGTCTAGTGAGAACATCTATGACTAAAACAAAAAAGATATGGGCTTAAGGTTGATACTTGATGTAATCCAACATAAATAGGAAAAAAACTTGGTCAAACCACCTTGTGTTTGAACACAAGTAACAACACCTGTATAAATATCCCAAATGACTTGGATATAAACATTATTAATTCTTTTCTTTTCTAGAACTTTTCGTTGCACCTCTCTTGGAACTTTATCATATGTTTTCTCTAAATCAATAAATATCATATGAAGATTCTCATTCTCTCTATGCTTCTCCATCAAACCTCTCAATATATGTATAGCTTCCATAGTAGACCTACCTGACATTAATCCAAATTGATTTTGAGAAACAATAATATCACGTCATTACCTATGCTCCATAACTCTCTCTTAAAGTTTAAAGTATGACACATTATCTTAATTTCTCTATAATTCGTACAATCTTGTGCGTCACCTTTATTCTTAAAAATAGAAATCAACACACTCATTCTTCACTCATCTAGGATCTTTTTAGTCTTCAAAATAATATTAAAAAATTTAGTAATCCAAAAAATTCCTTCATCTCCTAAGCATTTCAACACCTCTTATTGGAATATTATTAAGTTCAGCAGCTTTTCCGCACTTTATTTTTTTTAAAGCCTCTCTAACTTCGGTTTTACTATTACACCGATAAAAAAGAAAATATTTATTTTCATTTAAGATGTTAAGGCCACAAAGTCAATCGTATTCTCACAATCTTTATTGAAAAGTTTAGAAAAATATCTCATCCACCTTCGTTGAATATCTTCTTCAAATAAAACTACTTATTGATTTTCATAGTTAATGCTCTTCACTTGCACTAAATTCCTACTACTCCCGTCTCTTTGTTTGGCTAACTTATACATATATCTTTCGCTCTCTTTAGTATCAAATGTATTATTAATCATTAAAAGCTAAAATCTTTGCATCATCTATTTATTTCTTTGACTTCTTACGGATCTCTTTATATCTTTTTCAATTATCAGAGTTTTTACATCTAAACCAATTTTTATAACAAATCTTTTTATTTTTATCTTTTATTGTACATTTTGATTCCATCAACTGTTTTTAACATTATGAGTTTTTTTCTTTGATACTTCAAACACATCTTTTGCAACATTCTTAATATCATTAGTTTTTTTTTACACATAACATTAGCTTCTTCATGCACAAACAAAGTCTTAAGATCTAGTTACTCAAAAAAATAATTTTGTTAATATTCTTTAAAAGCCCCAATCTAATCCTATAATAATGTTTTACTTTATTTTTATATTCCGCCCCTTCATCTTAACGTTCAAAACTAATAAGCGATGTTGAGTATATAAAATTTCACTCGGAATAACTTTATCATCTTTACAATCTAAACGATCTCTTTTTCTTATAAGAAAGTAATCAATATGAGTTTTATTATATTCATTCTTATAAGCATAGCTGTCAATGGCGCAAAATAGCGCGCGCCATGGCACACGGCGCGGCGCGGCCCACCTACGGCGCCATGTTCATGGCGAGGCGCATGTGTTTAAAATAGCGCGCGCTATTTGCGCCACATGTGAGCCATGGCGCATTGCGCACGGCGCAAAATAGCGCGCCAAATTTCATTTTAAATTTCGGTATACTTATGAATATTTTTTATATTTAAAAATATATCTATATTTTAAGATAAACGACTATTCATTGCCCTAATTTCACGAAAGATTTTCTTTTTGTTGCATCCGCGAACACATCCCGCAGTCCCTAAGTCGAGGTTGCTGAATCTATCCCGAAGTCGAAGGTTTTCTGTTTTCTATTTGCTGCATTCGTTGCTTCCGTCGAATCTAGCCGAATCTGTCCCGAAGTTGAAGTCGTTGTTTCCGCCGAATCGTCCCGCAGAGCAGTGCTTCTGCCAAATCCGCCCCCTCCTTCGTCTGTTCCAATAAAAAATCTTACCAGCTGACTCTGATTTGCAACCTCCGTCTGTTTCGCACAGCTCTGTTGTTTTGCACGGCTATTTCTTACAAGAATTTACAACTTAACAGGTATGCTCGGTACCGTTAGGTACATGCTCGATACCGCTAAGTAAATGCTCGGTACCGCTATGTATATGCTGGATACCGCTCGGCACCGCTAGTTACTTGCTCTGTACCGCTCGGTACAACTAGGTATCAGCTCGGTACAGCTCGGTACAACTAGGTACCAGCTCGGTACAACTAGGTACACGCTCGGTACATGCTCGGTATTGCTAAGTACATACATGATACCGCTCGGTACCGTTATGTAAATGCTCGGTACCGCTCGGTAAATGCTCGGTACCGCTAGTTACATGCTTTGTACCACTCGGTACAGCTCGGTACAATTAGGTACACGTTCTGTACATGCTCGGTATTGCTAAGTACATGCATGATACCGCTCGGTACTGCTATGTAAATGCTCGGTACCACTCGGTACAGCTTGGTACCGCTAGTTAGATGCTCGGTACCACTCGGTACAGGTCGAACCCCGCCAGGGGGCAGCGCCCCCTTGGACCCCTGGCAGCCCCCATATTATGTTTCTTGGACAATATTATGTTTCTTTTATCTAAATTTGTTTGCTTTTAGGTGATCATAAAATGTCAGATTCAGTTCAATCTTTAAAAAAAGATCCAGCATGGAAATATGCTATACTAACAAATGAATCTGACAACAACAGTGTGACATGCATTTTTTGTGGTAAAATAACAAAAGGAGGAATTACACGCCACAAACAACACCTCGTTGGGGGTTTTAGGAATGCAAGGCCTTGCTCTAACTGTTCCAAGCACGTGAAGTCTGAAATTAAGGCATCCATGTTGAAAAAAAAAGATTTAAAGGAACAGTTTAATGACATATCAAATGTCAACCTTGCTGAAGAAGAAGAAGAAGACTTTGATGTGATGACAGATGATATTTTAGTTGCTAAACCATCCAAAATGTTGCGGACAAATAAATCTAACACATTTAGTCAAGGATCGACATCTACATCTATCTTCAAAACATCACGACCTAAAGGTCCATTAGATACTTTCCTTACACCAAATCCTGAAGATGTAGTAAAGCATAGAAAAGGTCAGTTTAACAAAGAAATGGATGCAGCTAAAAAAAAATGAGGGGAAGGGCTGTTCAAGTGTTCAGTAGATGGATGTACGATGCTGGGATTCCATTTAATGCTGTGAACTATGATAGTTTCTCTGCTATGGTGGAGGCACTTGGTCAGTTTGGACCTGGAATGAAACCTCCTAGTTATCATGAGGTACGAGTTACTTGTTTGAAGAAAGAGGTTGGACATACACATGAGCTATTGCGACGCCATCAAGAAGATTGTGTACGATATGGTTGTTCTCTAATGGCAGATGGATGGACGTCGAGGAATGGGAAAAGCTTAATCAATTTTCTTGTTAATTGTCCAAGAGGTAGTGCATTCATAGAATCAATTGATGCTAGTTCTTTCTCCAAGAATGCTGTGAAAATGTTTGAACTTTTTTGCAAGTACATCGAGGTTATTGGACCACATAATGTGATCCAAGTAGTCACTGATAATGCATTCGAAAATGTTCTTGCAGGTTTGTCACAACTTTTATTCTAAAGTTATGTTATTTCATGAAGAATTTGTATATATCTTAACTTAAATTATAATGACACAACAGGAAAATTATTGATGGACAAATATCCTCACATTTATTGGACTCCTTGTGCTGTTCACTGTTTGGATTTATTAATGGAGGATATTTTCAAAATTCAAAAGCTAAGACGATGCTTTGAGAAAGCAGTGGCAGTACACAATTTTATATATTCTAGGCCTCGCTTACTTGAGTTAATGAGAAGGTGCACAAATCAAAGAGCACTTGTCAAACCCGCAAAGACTCGCTTTGCAACAGCTTTCTTAACTTTACAACGTTTTCATCAACAACAACTGAAGTTGAAGAAAATGTTTACTTGTGAGGAATTTATCTTGGGTCCTTATGCGAAAGAGGCTAAAGCAAAATAATCTCAACATACAATCTTACAGCAATCATTTTGGAACACTATAGTGTATGCCTTAAAAATAGCTGGTCCTTTATTAAAGGTTCTTAGATTGGATGATGGAGAGAAGAAGCCTCCAATGGCTTACATATATGAAGCAATTGATAGAGCAAAAGAGACAATTGCACAAGCTTCAATAACAGTGATAAGTATGATCAAGTTTTTAAAATGATTGATAGAAGATGGGAAGTGCAATTACATCGGCCTCTACATGCAGCGGGACATTTTTTAAATCCTGAATATTTCTTCAATAACCCTAATTAAGTTTATACATTAGGGGTGAAGGACTTTTTGATATTCCTCCAGCTGTAAGACAAAGAACTACCTGATCTCCAGGTATCATTATTTACAAAAAAATTAAGACTGATTTGTTATATAATATTGAAAAAAAATTCATTTCTTCTAGCTGATTGGTGGTTGGCATATGGACAAGGAGCTCCCAATTTACAAAGCTTTGCTATCAAAGTCCTAAGTTTAACATGTAGTTCATCTGGATGCGAACGCAATTGAAGTATTTTTGAACATGTAAGTATTTTACAATGTATGTGTTGATTTTTTATATATGTTCATAATATAGTAATGTAATAATATTTTAATTGCAGCTTCATAGCAAACGAAGAAGCAAATTGGATCATGGTCGCTTAAAGGATTTAGTTTATGTGAAATATAATAGAGCACTGATTCAGAGATTCAATCATCGTGATGTCATTGATCCTATTTCTTTGACTGAGATAGATGATGCAAATGAATGGCTAACAAGAAAATTAGATGATGAGTCTGATGAAGAAAATGATTTTATTGCTGGAGAGGAAAATTTAACTTGGACAAGTGTTGCTAAAGCTACTGGTGTTTATGATAAAAGCTATAATATTCGGGAAAGATCTAAAGGGAAAGAGAAAGAATCTTCAATTAGGCATGATGTTGCTATTGAGAATGATGATGATGAGGGTGATGAAGAGGATTATGAAATAGGAGACAATGTTGAAGAAGATAATGAAGCTTTTTTAACATTTGCTGATGATGATGATTCACAAGAAGAGTAGATTAAATTCTTATTTGCTCTTTTGAAAAAAAAATTGTAATATTTGAATTATGAGATATTTGGATGTTACTTAGTCGAACTTATATATGTTATGGTTGTCTTTTATTATTATGATAGCTTGCCTTTCATTTTTAATAATATTTCATGTTCATGCTTATTATTATGTAATTTTTATATAGCTTGCGTCATGTTCAAAATAGCGCGCGCCGTGCCGTGCGCTATGCGCCATGGCTCCAAATGGACCTTTGCGCCATGGTGCGCCATTCGCCGTTAACAGGTATGCTTATTAGTGTTTAGATGTTTATATATTTTTTAAAATAATGTATTAGCAATTGCAAAGTCATAAGCTATAAAAAAAAATCTAATTTGATCTTACCAGTCATTAGTCACTTCAAACCCATAGTCATCATGAATGCTTTTATAATCGTTCAACTCTCTACCAATATGTCCATTTAAATCTCCATCAATAATTTTTTTTCTTCAATAGGTATCTCTTGTATTAATTTTTTTAAATCATTCCAAAATTTTAATTTTGAATACATATTCAAACCTACTTGAGGAGCAAATGCACTTATAATATTAACTATCATATCATCAACAACAATCTTTATGGCTATAATTTTATCTCAAATTCTATAATTTTTACAATATTCTCCTTCAAACTATAATCTATTATCACACATATACCATTTCTAGTACGACTCTTACCAGAATAGCATAATTTAAATTCTAAATTATCAATATCTTTAACCTTCTCTCCAACCAATTTAGTGTCATGAATGCATAGAATATTTATCTTCTTATGAACCATAATATCTATTAATTTTATTAATTTGCGTGTAAGAAAAATTATATTCTAAGATCCTATCCTAATTCTAGTTTCATGGGCTAGCTTCTTTGTTGCAGTAAGATAGAATAAATGAACAAATGAATGACCACCTACTTGTTATTTTAAGAGCTTTATTTTCTTAGAAAGTATCCCAAAATAATATGGGGGAAACAACTTTAACTATCGCCCGCATCATGAACTAATTTACTATATATGTTCTTGGGTTCAAGATTCTTATAGAAGACCTAAATAAATTCTTTACCCATTTCAATAATTCAAAAAACCTTTTTACCAAAATATTTGAAAATGTTGCACTTTTTTATACATATTTTCAGAATTAAGGAAAAATTGTTCCTCAAGAAATTAAATGTTATTTCATTGGCTAATCTCCCTAAAAAAGATATAAATGATACAATCCCTCCAAGATAAAGCTATATGTATGTGATGATGTCATACTAATTGAGAAAGATCGCTACTTTGTTACCACTTATCTTAAGGATTAAGGAAACAAAATCATTCACAGATATATTTTTCCTTCTAGATTGTTCTTTCTTATCCTTCATTCCAACATATAGCTCTATTCTATAACATATTGACTCTTGCCCAAATCTTGCCGATATAAGAATCACTTTCTAGTCAACCAGTGCATGTTCACTCAAGAAGAAAAGCATCTCAATCTATGCAAGTCTAATCAACCGAATCAATCATGTTATAAAATCCAATGAATCATTGAGCTTATAAATAAAGTACAAATACTTTTACTAAACATCTCTTGTACTTGTTTTTATGATATACATTTTTTATAATCACCGCTCCTTTCTTACTAGCCTTCATTATTATTTCTACCTTTAAAATAGTCTCTAAGATTTTAAATAAGATAAATTTAAATAATGCTGTGATGGAAGAAATGTAAGCCCTTCAAATTACCAAAATATAGGACTTGTTATAGTTACCATAATGAAGGAAATTGGTGGGATGTGGATGGTTTCTTATTGTAAAATATAATTCCATACTAACAGCCAATGGATACACTCGAATATATGAGAAGAATGCTTTCTTATAAATCGGAAGATACAATTATTCAATGAGAAGAATGCTTTCTTATATGATAACTTGGAGGAGGATGTATGAGTGGAAGTTTCACCGTGATTTGACTCAAATACAAAGCAAAAGGTATATAAGCTAAAAAAACCATTAAATGGATTGAAGTAGTCTTTAAGGCTTGGTTTGGCAGGTTCACCTAGGTATTTTTTAACTGGAGATACAGAGTGTCAATGAGACAATGAACACACAACTTAGGGGGAGTATCCATATTAATAGTTTATATTGATAGTGACTTTGAAGGAATGGAGAATTAAAAAAAAAAAAAAATCTTAGAATTTAAGCCATAGTATTAGGCAAACCAAAGTGTTCTCTTGACATTGAAGTTGCACTCTCAATATGTAATCCTCATATTATAATAAAAATATATAACCTATCTGTTAAGAGAAAAGGGTAAGTTAGGATGCAAATCTGTTGAGAGCTCTGTATAATTTAATCATAAATTTGGAGAAGCTATATAAGACATAACAATAAATAACAACCTCCTATCAAAGTTTGGTGGGAAGACTTACCTATCTATTGATTGCATTCTAGACATTATATACACTATTGGTGCGATCTGTCAATTCATGCATAAATCTAAAGAATTACAGTTCACAGTGGTATACAGAGTTCTATAATATTTTAAGGGAACCTCTGACCAATGATAGAGCTATATATATTTTTTAGTGGGGACATAAATTAATAATTTTAAAAATAACATTAGTATTCTTCATTTGAGCTAAGGACTAACATGGCAACTTGGTGGTTTTAAGTTTATAGAAAAACTTATTATTTATAATTTGAATCATATATTGCCATCTAATTTTATAGTAAAAGTTTTAAATGTTAGTAAATTATTTTTTATAAAAATTTATGTATTCTTAAATCAAAATTTTGTATTGAAATAAAATTTAAACTAAATATTTCCACCTTGCACTGGAAATAATGGCACCACTTACTTTTAAGGAAAATGTCTTTAAAATCTAATACAAATATTTTAAAATTAGTCTTCAAAATATAGGTAAAAATCTTTTTTTTTTTATAAATCTAATTAAAGAGCTAAATAATTGAATATGAAGCTTATCAATGCTACAAAATGTTGAGAGCAAGTGACATTCTTGAGCTTAGCTCTCGTAATCTCATATGTGAAGACTTGGGCTCTTGTTTAGCAAGAAAGTCCCTCTTAGCGGCATCGTCGTGCTCAACTTTGATGATCTCATCAGTATTAATTGTGCTCTTGGACTAGCAATAAAAATCCCTCCTTTTCATTCCCAATTATGTTGATCTTGTCCACTCGATTTTAAATGGTCAAGGAATTTAGTTGGGTTATAGCTTTCTTATTCGAGGTAGTTGGTGGTTGAGGAAAAGTTGGAGGAAACTTAGGAGCATGCAGTACATTAAACTCCAATTAGGTTTCGGTCATGTCAGTGGGAGCATGGCCCCCATGTGGATTTGTCCTTGTCGTAGACACATGAATTCTATTAAAAAAGAGGAGGATTTGATTGTTTAAGCATATACATATGCATATTTTATGGTTGATAAGAGATAAAATTCTGAATATTTTACATTCTTAGGATGCAATCTTGTTATTTGCAGAATTAAAAAATCAAATGTTGTAGCAAGAACTAGTGCAGAAATTGAATTTAGATTTATTGCATTGTGAATATATGAAATGTTATGGTTAAAAATTATATTGGACAATTTGTGGGTTGAATGGAATGATTTTATGATACTCGTTATGATAACAAGTCAAATGTCATGTTGCACAATCTTGTGCAAAAAGAAGGTAGCAAGCATATTGAAATTAATAATTACTTTATAAAGGATAAGTTTGGCATTAATATAATTTGTAATCAATTAGTAAATCACCTAATGATTATGAGGGGTGACCTTTTAGAAATTATATTGCAAGCTTATAATGGATGCCATTCATTCATTCGCTTGAGAGGGAGTATGAAACACCAGCATAATTTCTGCTAGCTGGGACCCACCCTACTACCATGACTTTCACAGTCTTTATTCCACTTTCTGATGAGGACATCAAGACATGGAAAGTTTATTAGAGATGTGGCCGGCGATCTACGACCACGATTACATCGCTCTACTTTTGATTTTCATATGTATTATTGATGTATTAGTTTTATTTATGAAGTTTTATTATGCTTTTCCATTTTTGCTCGTACTTAAGGGCTTAGGTATGTGTAAGCTCTAGGGGCATAGTAATACTTTGTATTTTCTCATTGTATGGGCTATTTAAAGCCTCCCTCTTCTTCTTTGAGGGTTAATGATGAATATGAAAGAAAATTTCATGCGTATTGTTCTCTTGATGTGAGAGTTTGTGAATCTTGGAGAAATCCCTAGGAGAGGGAAATCGGATCACTCACCAACCTTGGAGACGGTCGGGTTCGTGGTTCTTCTTCCTTACCTTTCCTTTTCCCCCTTCTCCATTAAGCCACCAACATTCCCATCCAATCCCTTTCCCCCTTAGCCGCCAGTTCTCCCTAGCAAAACCCAACATTGCCGCCAGCCAACTCCACCCCTCCAACCCACCTCCCCTTCACCCCCAACCGACCTTCCTACTACCACCACCAAACTATTCAATCCCCAAACCCTAAACCTAATCCTAGTCTATCCGCCGGTCATACCATCTTCTTCCCACACCACCAAAATTCATATCCCTTCATTACTTCTTTCCTTTCCCATACAAAACATTTTGGGAAAGCTTTCAATCCAATCCACCAATCAATATTTGAAATTCAAATTGTTTCCTAAAATAAAATTCTATTTTAGGAAACTTATCCAATCAAATCCCTCCATTACTTCTTTCCTTTTCCATACAAAACATTTGGGAAAGCTTTCAATCCAACCCACCAATCAATATTTGAAATTCAAATTGTTTCCTAAAATAAAATTCTATTTTTGGAAACTTATCCAATCAAATCCAAATCAAATTAGAATTGGATTGGAATTAATTCTTCCCTCCTTAATTGGAATTCCTAAAGAGGCAAGCATTAAAACCCTCTCCCCAATCCCCTCCTCTCCTATTCATGCCGCTGACCCCATGGTCCCTTTCCCAATTAATTTCTTTCCAAAACCCAAGCTCCAATCAATGGAATTAATTCCCTAATTCCTCCCTCCCTTTCCTCCCTCTCTCTACCCGCCATCCACATAAATTTTTGGATGCTAATAGTGGCTGTCCACCCTTCCAAACCCTAGAGAGCTGCTGTCCAATATCTCCTATTTGCTGTCCAGTGATTCCAGCAGGAGTTTGGTGCTGTCCAGCCCCTTTGGAAGCGACCGCTGTTGCCTGGAAATGTCAGGAACTGCTGTACCAGATTGGCTACTTGCTGTCCAAAGGTTCGAGCTTGGATTTGTTGCTGTTCGAGCCGTCCTAGAAGCCACCAACTGCCATCCAAGCTTACGGGAAGATTGAATCTCAGCAAAGGGTGAACTCTTGCCTTCTCTCATATCTTCCTCGATTGATCCTTTCTTATGGTTTTGACTGATTCATGCAAAATCTTGCAAGCTCCGCTAAAGCTTAGTGTTTAGTAGGAATTGTGTGAGAGATCTTTCATAGCACTACTCTTATTGTTAGATTTGAGAATTCTTGTTGAAACCCATCTCGTATGCAACATCAAGAGTAATTAATTGTTATGTGGTTTTTACTTTTCGCAAGTAACTTGACCTAAGCTTGTGTTTACTTCTCTTTGTGTTTTATTTCATTGTTTAACTCACCATAAAGCTTTAATTAACTTGCTATTAATCATCAAGCGTGCAAAGTCCTTATTTAAATCATAATTTCATTTATGTTCTGCATCACTTTCACTTCAACTTCATTAATTCGCGGGATTCCTTCTGCCTGCCTACTCATTAATTTGTGGACTTTATAATTATTTTGTAATTGTTATACCTTGATTTGTACTTCTTATTAGAAGCCCTCTTAGGATTTTATAAATATCAAACAAATGTTAGAATGAAATTCTCAACTAATTCCCTATGATTCTTGTTAAGAAGTTTTCCATAGAAATATTTATAGAATTTTGAAATAGATCCTATGCCAATAATTAGATTAAGCAGTGAATTGAGGAGTTGCATAAAAGTTATAAAAAAAGAAATGTGCTTTTAAAGTGTGAAAAAGAATGAATACTAGTGAGGCTTAAAATAATTTCATGGAAGTTAGAAGTTTTATAAAAAGTGTTGCAAGCAAATTAAAAGTTATAAATTTTTATCAATTTAGCTCCAACGGAAGCAAAAAAAATATAAAACCAATAAGGTAAGAAGCAAAAGATTTAGAGGCTTTGCACAAGTGCAATATATGTGAATATTATGAGATCTTGACTGAAAATGAAGACATTAAAGAAAGACAAAATGCTACTTTTATAAATTATTGGATGAGCATTTTAAGAAATTTTTTTGGAAGAGTATAATAAGTGATATAATAAATAATATTACTTATTAATGATATAAAGAATAATTCACTTCAATGGGGATGCATAAACATATGGCTTTAGTTTTTCAAATGCGATGCCTAATGATATTGGAAGTGTTTTAGTGATATTACATTGATTTGATTTGCAATTTTTTGAATGAAATTTCGAAGGCTAGGATTCCAATTGATTGAAGAAGACGTATTTTTGGTACAAATATATAAAAAGAGATCTTCCAAATTATTTTAATTATATATGAATCAAACTTATGATTTGTACATACAATGAAAGCTCTGGGAGATAGTAATAGAAAATAGGCTTGGCAGACTGATAGGAAACACTTGAAGATCTCAAGTGAAACCTAATGATCTTGACAAAATCAACGAGAATATTCAACAAGTAGAGGAAAAAAAAACAACCCACTTTATTGAGAAAAAATCAACTAACAGAAGCAAAATAAACAAGATACAAGTGATACTCAATTTGAGAGGAGGATCGATCTCTCCCAATTCTCTAGACGTTGTTAGGGCCCAAAGGAAATCTAAACCTAAGAGATCTCAAATTTCATCCAAATTCAAGATGCCCTAACCCTAGGAAAACCAACTATTTAATGCATACAATTCAAAGGAAATCTCTAAAAAAACCCCTACATTCAAATTTCCCTCCTAACTCCCTCAAAAATCCTTTCAAAATGACTCTGTCAAACCTGGGTGGTCGGCTCCTGCGTACAAGAGGTGGAAAACCTCCACCTGTTTCGCCCGTAAGTTGGTCCTGTAAGGACCGGTCTAACAATACTCTCCGCCCAAAGACCCACCTTGTCCGCAAGGTGGAAAGACGTTCACCCTCCTCCATTCCCTCTTCATCACAAAAGATAAGGACCTGAAGAGTTTGATCCTTACATCTATGCCCGATGTATGCCTATCGTCACATCTAAAATAGAGTCTATTCACCCTTTTCTCCTGTAATTCCTTTTCTGTGAGCTTCTTGAAGTTGCCCCCAGGTTTTACTCCCACAGTTTTTTCCTTCGAAGTTTCCTGAATAGTACCCGGTGTCGGCTCCTTAGGTGCCAGAAAGGTGGTGGTCCTCCTGTTCGGACCTCCTGAGCTGCTTCCTCCCATCTCTCTTTCCAGATGCCTCTGATCCTCCACCAATTGAGCTATCTCTATAGCCTCTCTTAAGTAATGAGGCCTCATTACTCTAATCGATGCTCTGATCTATGGTGTCAGTACCTTCATGAAATGTCCCTCTAGTACTGTCTCAGGAACGCGGTCCAATCGGCTAGCAAGGTACTCGAATCTCTCCCGGTACTCTGTTACTGAACCTCCTATGTCAAGGCGAAGAACTGCTCGTAGAAGTCTCATCCCTTGCCAATTCGGAAACGTTCTACCAAACAATCCTTGAACACCGTCCAACTCCGAATGGGCTGCCTCATGTCTCACCATTGTTACCATGCCAATGCCTTCCCTCCTAAGCACATTCCTGCTGTTGTCAATTTATCCTCCTTTGTCAACCCGTTGACTGCAAAGTATCGCTTCACCTTGTAGATCCGCCCATGTGCGTCCTCGCCCTCAAAGATGGGCATCTTTAACTTTTTCACCTTTGGGTCACCCCTGTTTCTCCTTAATCCTCCATAGCCTCCCATTCCTCGAAGAGGAGGTGCCCCTCAATCGTCACGCTTTTCCCTTCGACGCTCATACCCAAATCCTTCATCAAAATCCCCTCTTTTTTTTCAAAATCAGCACCCCGATAATCGAAATCATCCCCTCTCCTTACAAATTCAACATCCCTTCTTGCATAGCCAATGCGCTTCTCCTCCCTAGAAAGTGGTTTTAGAGGAGGCATTCCGTCTTCTCCCTCCAGCATCTCCACTTCTGGATTTTCCCTTCCCCTAAACGTGTTAGGGTTCCCACCTCTTCCATGGACATCATTAGTTTCCTTTGCTTACGATGTCGTCGGTTTGTGTTTGGCTTCAAGCAATTTCTTCAACATTTATTCCACCACGACGAACTTTCCCTCCATCCTTTCATTGACGGATGCGATCTGATTTTGAAAATCAACAATCTTCTTCTCAAAATCTGCTTTGAGTTGTCTAAGTTCTCCCTCCAAAGCTTTCACTTTTCTTTCGGTCATTGGTTCCTCTTTGATCGACGTGCTCTGATTTCAATTTGATAGGAAACACTTGAAGATCCCAAGAGAAACTTAATGATCTTGACAAAATCAACGAGAATACTAAAAAAAGTATAGGAAAAATCAAAGAAAAATTGCCTACTTTATTGGGAAAAATCAACTAACGGAAGAAAACAAACAAGATACAAGTGATCCTCAATTCGAGAGGAGGATCGATCTCTCCTGATTCTCTAGACGCTGCTAGAGCCCAATGAAAACATAAACCTAAGAGATCTCAACTTTCAGCCAAATTCAAGATGCCCTAACCCTAGGAAAACCAACTATTTAATGCATACAATTCAAAGGGAATTCTCTAAGCAGTCCCTACATTTAAATTTCCCTCCTAATTGCCTCCAAAATCCTTCCAAAACGGCTATGTCAAACTTGGGCGGTTGGCTCCTGCGTACAAGAGGCGGAAAACCTCTGCTTGTTTCGCCCATAAGTTGGTCCCGTTTGGACCGGCTAGACCGGTCTAGCGGACGGGTCTAACACAGACATAAAGTATAGTTCACTTCAATGAATATGAATAAACATATGGCTTTAGTTTCAAATGAGATACCTAATGATATTTAGAGTGTTATAGGGATATTACACTTTTGATTTGTAATTTTTTTCATTGAAATTTTGAAGGCTAAGAGGATTTCAGTTGATTGCAAAAGTAATTTTGGTACAAATATATAAAAAAGAGAGATTCAAAATTATTATAATTATATATGAGTTGAACTTTTGGTTCATACATACAGTGAAGCTATGGGCGAGAATAATAGAATGTAGGCTTAGCAAACTTAGATCAGCTTCAAAAAGCCATTTTAGTTTTATGTCATGAATATCAAAATGAATTTTGTGTTGAGTCAATCGATGGTAAAGTATGTAGAGCACAAAAAATATTGATATGATTTTTATTTATTTTTAGAAGGCATATATGATTAAGTATTATAAGAATTTATTTAGCGCATAATTACGAAGGGACGTGTTAAAGTTATTTTGACATTTCAAATGAAGTTTATGATCAAACACTAACTAATTTTAGAAGTGACTAGAAAGTGATCGAAGAGTTTTCAATTATACTAGGCTTACATTATGGACTAACGCAGACCTAATTTCTTTTATAATAGTTATGGAGAAGCTTACAAAATATATATTCAAAGTGAGGTGTGTGCGTGTGTAAGTTCTTTTCGTAGATGATACAATTTTAATTGGTGTGACATTTATTAAAATAAATGAAAAATTAGAACAATGAATACAATATTTTAGAGATGGATGACTTGGAATTAATAGAACAATGAATAAGTATGTGATATCAGTTTAAGTGGGTGTGATATTAACAATTATTTATCAATATTATTAGATGATTGTGGGCATTGTTAGACACCTTCTAATGGGACGAGAAGAGGGGAAAATGTGTATACCTTGCAAGAAATAAGGCAGATCTTGAATATATTGAGTGATATATCCTAGAGATTTCCCCTGAATGAATTTAGGATTTCAACATAATTTATTTTAATTATGGAGGTCGATGTTTCCCATGTGACAAGTCTTTATAAGTTAATTACATTTGGGCAAGTTATCCAAAAATTTAGATTTCAATTATTAAAGTGTGCTCGGGATTTGTAAAGAAGGGATACTTTGGAGGAGGTTAAAATTAAACATGAGTTGGTAGAGCATACCCATGGAACAAAGTGGATAGCTCTGAAGGATAGGAACAATTAGATCACGAGACTCTACCATGAAGAGATAGAGCTGCTCCTAAGGGGCAAATATCTTAAGTTGAGTTTTTGAGGTCTTATCACTTCAGAACCAATAATGTGAGATGCCCTTATTTGACTCATGATACCATATAAATTTATTCTTGACAAAAGAAAAAGCAACTTGTAGGGTCTTATACACGACAATCTTGGAGGAAGATGCGAATGGACTCATGATCAGGAAGCCAAAGGATACATGCAATTGAGCTGACAAAAAGATCAGGAAGCCAAAAGACACATGCCTTGAGCTGACAATAATGACCCAGACTTTGGCCAAATGGGTTATGCAAGATTATTATTTCACATCTCAAAAAGAAGCCTATCATTGGACTTGCAACCTAAACAATAAAGATCATGGAACTCAATGATAGGTTATCATCCGATGATGAGTTTCCACTAAAATATGGACCTAAATGCAAGGTTTTAACATCCTATGCGTGCTGTCTAGGTCAAACCCACTGAAAATAGAGTGTAATCTTTATGTTGACTCATGATCTTGCCCCATAAAATGCCAAACAGGTACGAAGTCGAGAGGAATGAGTGGTAGCCTTTAGCAACAATTTCTCCTTTAATACAACAAAATCTAAAATTCGGCCACATCAAACAAGAAGCTTAATCAAATTCTCTTGTAAAAATTGAAGAAGAGATGATCTTACGAAGAAATAGATTCGTGAATTTTACATCAAATAAGCACATAATGATGCTGATTATCGCATACAATTTTTTGAATTGTTCTCCTCGCCTTCATCAATTGAAGAAGACAACACGATGTCTCGGGATATCATCCCCGTCTATGAAAAATGAATTCTTGTGTGAACATATTTAAGCAAGGCACAATGATCCATAAAGAAAAAGGATGCCACTATAGCAGACATCTCTAACTGGCTACAATGGAGATTCCTTGAAGTTTCTATAATGGACAATAGCTAAAATAATATAGTGATGTGATTTATTTTCTTGAATGTAATATTTTTGAAGTTTTTGTTGAGTGTTGTAGAGATGAGGATGTTCAGTTGGATGAGTGATTTTACACTTGGAGATAGAATACAAAACTAGCATATACCTAAAGAGGTTGGAGTAGCTCTAATTGCAAATAATATGAGAGTTGCCTTAAATCAATGTTTAAAACTACGCAATTAGGTATTGAGACGTTTTTGTTTGTGAGGCGGGGCGTAAGCCTCCAGGCGTGAGCCTCAAAATAAAAAATTATGTTAAGTGCAAATATATGTTAAAAGTAAAATTTTATACTCAAATAATATGTTAAAAAATGACATTATCTTTTTATTGAACTATAAAAAAACACAATGACATACATATGAAATAAATGTTGATAAGATTAGAGAGAGAGTTGAAGGAAAACTTGAATCATGGAGGTCAACCTTAGAGTCTAAAGGTTTTAATTTGAGTAGATTTAAAACCGAATGCATGGAGTGTAATTTAAGTAGTAATAGATCTTGTATGGGGACTATGACTTTGGGCAATCAAGTCATTAAAAAGAGTATGCTTTAGATACCTCGGGTCTATTGTTTAAAGTGATGGTGAATAGATGGAGATATTATTAGCAGAATTCAAGTTGGATGGTCGAAGTGGAGGAATGCATCAAATTTATTGTGTGATAGAAAACTATCCCTCAAAAAGGGAAAATTCTATAAGATGGTGGTGAGACCTGCAATGCTTTATGACGCATAATGTTGGTCATTAAAATAGAAGCATAAAATTAAGTGTTGCAGAGATAATGATGCTAAGGTGGACGAGTGGTTGTACTCTTATAGATAGAATGCGAAATGAATATATACATGTAAAGGTTGGAGTAGTTCCAGTGGCATATAAGATTATAGAGAGTCGCCTTAGATGATTTGGTCACATAGAATGTACACCTTTCGATGACTTGGTTAGGAGAGTAGATATATTTGATTTGGCCAATGTTAATAAAGTTAGATGTAGACCTAAAAAGACATTGTTAGAATATATTAGAAAATACTTTTTTTATTAGATTTAAATGAGGATTTGACTCTTAATAAGACACCATATAGCTGGCCCCATGTAGTGGGATAAAGGCTTGATGTTGCTGTTATTGTGAGCTGGATTGACCATAAATATTCCTCAAGGTTCTATAGATGGACAGAACCAAGAAGACTAAATATTTAATAGGTTTTCTTGAGTGTTTTGGGAGTGCTTCAAATTATTTGGATGGTATAAGATGTGCAAGAAGAATAAGCATCTGACTTTCTAAATGGATGAAACCCTTTGTGTGCACGTATGGGTGTGCGCGCCTACCACCATATTTTGTCTGGCCAACTGTGTTTATGAGGCCTAACATTTGCTTGGCATTTCATTTATTGATATATGGATTTTTCATTTTCAAGGAAATGCCATTCGAATTTCACAGATGTGAAAAATTTCAGGTTTCAAGTATTTTATTCATCTTTGGCATCCTGTGATGATTCCACTTTTCTCCCGACCAATCTATTTGATTGATGAAGGATACAAGGTTTATTTTTATGTGGAATCCATAATCAGTATACTTCGATGATTCCACTTCTCTTTCTTCGATAGATGAAGGATGTAATATTTATTTCTGCGTGAAATCCATAGTTGGCTTGTTTTGATGTCTAAGCTTTGCATAAGAGACTTAAACAATTTATTATATTTTATATATTTATAAAGTAAGAGTTGTTATTGTTGTATGAAGTAAGAGTTAAATTCAATGAAAGGTCTAGAATCTTCTTTTATAATTAAAGGTGATGATTCTAGATGAGTAGAATCACAACTTTGGAATCCCATTTTTTGAAAATTCCCTTCTTTTATCGTGTGTATAGTAGCTTAAGAGAGAGAGATTTGACTTAAAAGCCAGTTTGATGAGAAGCTTATGTGAATTCCCTTTATTGGTTTCTTTTGAACCCGTCCGTATTCTTCTTTTGACTCACGCAGAATTTTTTTCTCTTTCTTGGTTTCTTTGGAATGTTTTCTCCTTTGTTTTGTGTATGATATCTAAGAAGGGGATGTGTTCCTTTTCAACTTAAAGCCAGTTGATGAGATGCTTATATAAATTCCCATCCTTGGTTTCTTTTGAACTCGTATTCTTCCTCTCACTCATGCAGAATTCTTATTTTCTCTATTTTCCTATTGTATATATTTTCTCTTCTATTGGATTCTTGAGGTAAAAGGAGTGTGATTTACACAATTCTACCTGATTTTGCTATGGTGGAAAAGATGAATGTCTTAAAAGTAACCTTAAGCAGCCATAACTGCGATGATCCTTCATGAAGAGATGTTTTCTGCTCTACAGGCATAGGCTAATCTCGCCTTGTTATTATAATTGCTTTTCTTTTACTATAAGCAGTATTCTTTTCATAAAAATTTCCTTCACAAATATATCAAATTTTTAATCAATCAAACATGTTTTTATTTGTAATTTTTCTAGAACTATTATCATTTTCATTTTTGTCTGGGCAAAACCATTCTACTTATGATAGAAATGTGTTAGACCGATTCCATAGGGACCGGTTCCCGTGAACAGAGGCGGCATTTCTTCGCCTCTTCTGTACGCCGATCCAGCCGCAGAAGCCAACTGAGCAGATTTTGAAGGTTTTGAGGGAGTTGGGAGGGAAATTTGAATGTAGGGACTGGTTTCCTTTTTTATTGTATGCATTAAATAGTTTGTTTTCCTAGGATTAGGGCATCTTGAATTTGGATGAAATTTGAGATCTCTTAGATTTAGGTTTTCTTTTGGGCTCTAGCAGTGTCTAGAGATTTGGGAGAAATCAATCCTCTCGAATAGAGGATCAATTGTTTCTTGCTATTTTCCATTTCTCTTTCATCAAATAATACAAATTATCTCTGTTTTTGTGGTTTTGTGCGAATATTTGTGGAGAATTCTCGCTGTTTTTTGAAGATTAATAGGAATACTTGAGATCTACAAGTGTTTCCTAACAAATTGGAATCAGAGCACGTCGATCGAAGGGGAACCAATAACCGGAAGGAAAGTGGAAGTTTTGGAGAGAGAACTTGAGCAACTCAAAGAAGATTTTGAGGAGAAGATCGGTGATTTTTAAAATCAGATCACATCCATTAATGAAAGGATGGAGGAAACATTCGTCGTGGTGGAAGACATTAAAGAAATAGCTTGAAGCCAAAACCAAACCGGTGAAATCAAAAGCAATGGAAACTACCGACGGCCATGAAAGAGATGGGAAACCCTAGCACGTTTAAGGGAAGGGAAAATCTAGAAGTGAAAATCCTGGAGGGAGAAGACGGAATGCCTCCTCTAGAATCACTTTCTAGGGAGGAGATGAGCATTGGCTACGCAATAAGGGGTACTGAATTTGTAAGGAAAGGGGATGATTTCGATCGCCGGGGTGTTGATTTTGAAAAAAAGAAGAAGGGATTTTGATGAAGGGTTTGGGTATGATCGCTAGGGAAATATCGTGACAATTGGGAGCACCTCCTCTTTGAAGAATGGGAGATTATGGAGAATTTAGGGGAAAGATGTGCGACCCGAGGGTGTGGAAACTGAAGATGCCACTCTTTGAGGGGGAGGATGCGCATGGGTGGATCTACAAGGTAGAAAAATATTTCGCCGCCAATGGGTTGACAGAGGAGGATAGACTGACAACAGCGGGTCTTTGTTTGGAAGGAAGGCTGTCTTGTTATCAATGGAGGGATATGCAACGACCCATACATAGTTGGAGAGAGTTCAAGGATATTATTTGGTAGAACATTTTCGAATTGGCAGGGGAGCAGACTTCTACTATCAGTTCTTCTCCTTGACACAGGAGGATTCAGTGACGGAGTATCAGGAGAGATTCGAGTACCTTTCTAGCCGATTGGACCGCCTTCCTAAGACAGTTCTAGAGGGAAATTTCATGAAGGGACTGATACCAGAAATCCGGGCAGCGTTTAGAGTAATGAGGCCTCGTGACTTGGGAGAGGCTATGAAATTAGCTTAGTTGGTGGAGGATCAGAGGCAACTCTAGAGAGAAACTGGAGGCAGTAGCTTAGTAGGCTCGTACAAGATGATCACCACCTTATTGGCATCCAAGGAGCCAACACTGGATGCTCTTCAGGGAACTTCAAAGGAAAAGATTGCAGGTGGAAGATCTGGGGCAACTTCAAGAAGCTCACGAAAATAGAATTACAGGAAAAGAGGGCGAAGGGGCTCTGTTTTAGATGCGACAAAAAGTATACTCCAGTGCACAGGTGTAAGGATCGAACTCTTCAGGTTCTTATCGTTTGTGATGACGAGGGTATGGAGGAAGGTGTTGTCTTTCCACCTTGCGGACAAGGAGGATCTTTGGGAGGGAGTATTGTTAGACCGGTCCAGCCAGTCCCATAGGGACCAGTTCACGCGAACAAAGGTGGGATTTCTCCACTTCTCCTGTACGCCGATCCAGCCGCAGAAGCCAGTAGAGTAGATTTGGAAGGTTTTTTGAGGGAGTTGGGAGGGAAATTTGAATGCAGGGACTGTTTAGAGATTTTCTTTTTGATTGTATGCATTAAATAGTTTGTTTTCCTAGGATTATGGCATCTTGAATTTGGCTGAAATTTGAGATTTCTTAGATTTTGGTTTTCTTTTGGGCTCTAGCAGCGTCTAGAGATTTGGGAGAGATCGATCCTCTCGAATAGAGGATCAATTGTATCTTGCTATTTTTTGTTTCCCTTTCTTTAAATAATACTAATTATCTACTGTTTTCATAGTTTTGTGCTGAATTTTTTGAAGAATTCTCACTGTTTTCCGAAGATTGATAGGAAATACTTGAGATCTACAAGTGTTTCCTAACAAAATGCTATTCATGAGGATATGTTTCAACAGGTTATCTTTTGAATGCATACGATTTGACCTATTTAAGGCATAGATAGATTCTATGCTTATACCACTTCAGGCTTGTCTTTGTGATGCGAGATGTGACTGATGTTTTGGGGTTTTGCAATATATCATCAGTATGATGCATAATATATTTTCATGCAAAGGAAAATTAAGAATGCTTAGGTCACAAGTCACAATAACCCAACAATTCACTTTGAATGAAATAGGTAATGCTATAATTTAAGGCCAATTGATACTGAAATGATAGAAAATATCTGCGAATTTCAAGAAGAAAGGAGAAACAAAATCAACAAGAAAACCAAAGGAATTTTAAGAAATTAGATTTTTGGACGAATTCCGGTTGTCCTTTCCATGTTTGTTTATCTTGCAGGAACATAAGCATTTTTGGGACTAAGAAGCTTGCTTGTGAATAAAAATGAAGCCTCTTTTCTCCATTTCTCTCGTACCAAGTGAATTGGTTCCTCAAAAAAAAATTTTAATGCATCGGGCTTGTTTTGTGATAAAAAAGTATCCCTCAAACTTAAGGAAAAATTCTATAAGATGGTGGTGAGGCATGCAATGTTTTATGGTGCCGAATGTTGGCCATTAAAAGAGAAGCATATTACTAAGTTAAGTGTGGCAGAGATGAGGATGCTCAGGTTGATGAGTGGCTTTACCCTTAGAGATAGGATACGAAATGAGCATATACATGAAAATGTTGGAGTAGAAGATAAGATTAGAGAGAGTCGCCTTAAATGGTTTGGTCACATAAAACGGCGGCCTTCCGATGACCCGGTTAGGAAAGTAGAGGTATTAGATTTGACTTATGTTAAGAAAGGTAGAGACAGACCTAAAAACACTTGGTTAGAAAATATTAGAAATGATTTTTTTTATTAGATTTAAAAGAGAATTTGACTTTTAATAGGGCACAATGGAGAAAAATGATTCATTTAGCCGATCCCACGTAGTGGGATAAAGGCTTGATGTTGTTGTTGTTAGCAATGTTAGTAGTTCTCTATCTTTGAATTTCATTTTTTCAGTTTTTGATATTTGAATGTCATTTAAGCAGTAGTTTCTTGGTGTTATAAATTTAATTATCATTATGATGTTATTATAGTTTTGTCGATGGAAACACCACTAAAGGTGTTCTGTTTGTTCTAGTCTTAGCTGAAATGTATTATTAGTTAATTCTTTTATAAGAATACTAATGAGGACATCACTCAGAGATTCCGACATGTGTACCGGCGAAGAAATCGTAGATCGACGGCTACGATTCAGATTCTTTACTTTTGATGTGTTTTATTTATTTTATCTTCAGTTTTCCGAGTTTACCCATGTGGGGAGTGTTTTCTTATTATAACCTTAAGGGCATTTGTGAACTTTGCTTTTATTTATGTTGGAGGCCTATATATAGTGGCCTTATGCTTTGTAAAAGGATGATGATTGTTTTGAATGAAATTTGATTTTTGTCTTCTTCCTTTTGTGTGCGTGTGCTCGAGAGAAGTGAGAGAGAGAGAGCCTGGAGTGAGGGCAAGTGCAACCAGTCATCGGAAGAGTCCGTGGCTCGTGGTTTCTATCTCCCCTCACATCTTACCCCTCTACACCCGCCGGCCCTTACCCATCTACCGACCGAGCTCCACCCTTGCATCTACCCGATCCAAACCCTACCTTCAAGAAACACCTAGCTTCCTCGCCCAAAACACCCCCCCCCCCCCCCCCCCACACACACACACTTGCCGGCAGCCTCCCCATTGAATCCACCTCAATTATGATGATTTCAATCATCATTACATCCTTCCTAAATTAGCTCCGAGGGAAAGGAAAGTAATTACTTCTATTTGAAATTCAAATTTCAAATACTTTCCTTATTTGTAAATCTTAATTAGGAAAGTGCATAAATTCAAATCTATTTGAAATTCAAATTAAATTGGATTTCATAATATCTTTCCTAATTCCTATGTGTTGTTTTGGAAACTCATAAAACTCTCCCCACAATCCTCTCCCTCCTTTTCATGCCGCCGGCCCCCTCATTGGGCTTGGCTTTTGTTGTTTCATCATTGAGCCCTCACCACATTAAATTTGAAATCAAATTTCAAATTTAATTCCCTCCCAAACCTCCCAAAATCTAAAATTAATTTCAGATTTATTTTCCATTCACCTCTCACCCACACACTCCCTCCCCCCCCCCCCCCCCTCTTCCTTTGCTCCTCTCCTTCTTGAAACTGGTGCCTATCATTGCCATTGGAAGACAAGAGAAGAAGACAACTCCTCTCATCATTGGTGCATGACCGATCTTGAGGTCGATCACGGCTTCGCTTACAAAGCCCTAGGAGAAATCAACATTCTCCACTCCCCCTTCTATGAGTCCGACTAGGAGTACGACGAATCGGTGGAAGACTACGTCAACCATATTCTCTACTGCTTAGCGGAGACGATTGATCTTCAAAAACCCAAGGCGCCTTGGCTTCTCATTGGGAGATCCACCCATTCTCCACCCTCGGCTACTTCTCCGGCGGATAAGGTCTTACTCTTCACTTGTCTTGTGGTAACATCACTCGGTTTGCTTCTACCCTTTCTCCGCTAAACCCACTACAAGTAAGAGAGAAGGAACTCAAGGTGAAACATCTTGATTTTGCACCGTAGATTATTGTTTCATCGCCATTAGTTTATTTACTTACTTTTGCTAATCACTTGCAAGTACTTCGTTAATCTCCGTTGTACTTTTTTACTTTTACTTAATCTTGTAACGACAAATTCCAAAATCATTACTTGGTGAAGCAAAAGTTTTCCACTAGCAAAGTAAAGTTCAAATTGTTATTAATTTCCAAATCAATTTTTGTGCACGTGTATGTTTCACATCAAATTCAAAGAATGCTATGGAGTTGGAGCAAGGAGGTAACGTGTTTTAATGATGATGATGAGTACCCTCACGAATTTTTTTAAAATGTTGACGCCAATTATAGCTTATAATTGTTCTTTGCCTATCATTTCATCTCTCTTTGAGCTTTAAGAAGTCACAATCTATCTATTTACTGATGTGCACAAAATTTTCTCTTGCAATGTTGAGCAGGTCAAGCAGTTAACTAACAACATTCAGTATATAATTGACACATTGCGCTTGTCCAGTGTTGTGGAAGTTCAGGTATGAGGAAAGGAGGATTAAGGCTTCGTTTGGGACTCGTTTTTTTATTGCTTCTTAAAAGAATTTTTTCCAGCTTTAAGAAACAATAAGAAAATCATCCCAAAAGAAGCTAAGGCGTTGTTTAGGATGGCTTTCTTACTGCTTCTTAAAACTGCTTTTTAGTACAAAAGATTAATGTTTCGTTTGGGACGGCTTTCTTACTGCTTTCTAAAACGGCTTTCTAGTATAAAATATTCTAATTCAAAAAAAATTTGTACTAGAAAGCTGTTTTAGAAAGCAAAAAAAAGCTGTCCCAAACGAAGCCTAAATTCTTGTATTAAAAAACTGTTTTAAGAAGCAATAAAAAAGCTGTCACAAACGAAGCCTAAATTGTCGGTCGGCATTTACTTTTTAATAATAATAATTTTCATCTATTTTTTATGTAGGGTGAGAAAATAAGGCGGCGGAATGATTGGTCGAAGTGGTTGAATGCAGCCAATCAATTTGGTTCTTCTGGTGCTCGATCTCCGACTGCCACCACCACTTATGATGCCATGACAAGCCAGTTTCAAAACTTTGGATTGGAGAATAGTTCTAATCACAATAGTATGAGAGGATCAGCAGACCCAGTTATTGCCAGCCAACAATCAGTGGACGGTCAGAGCTAGAGGTGACATAAATTTTGATTTTGGCGGATCTGCTTTTTTTTTTTGGTTCGAAGAGCTATAATGGAGATGAGGGTATATTTTCAATCAGTTTATTAAAAAAAAAAAGAAAAAAAAAGTTTCTGCTAGATTTTCTTCCGTTTACAAAATTAAAAAAAAAATTAAAAAAAATAAAATCTAAAAAGAAAGTAAATGGTTTTGAATTTGTATAGATTTGGCTCAGCAGATGGTTTTGAATTGTTAGTATATGCATTTCTACTAAGTTTTATATCGTTAGAATCAGGATGAATTTTGGGGAGTTTATTGCAATTTTTGTTCGAGCTGAGTACATTGACATTTATTTTGCGCCTATATTACAATTTTTTTTCTCATCATTCTTATTTAGAAATTACGTATGTGTGCTTCGGAGGCTGTAATAGCAAAAAGTAATCTTATTAGCAAATTGCATAATCAATTAAATTGATATTGTTATGCAATATTTGTTAATATAGTTTTGTATTTTTTGTAGATTTATATGATTAATTTTATGGATGGATTAGGCTGTCTGAGGTGATTTTTTTTTTGTTTATTTTGAGAGTTAGCAAACTATAATTATAGGGATTGCGGTGATGGAAAAGAAATATTGAATCTGGATTTTATGTTTAATAATTTTGAGCATATTAAATTGGAAAGACTATGTACTATTTATTGGTTTCGGTGTTTTTTTATTGTTGATATATTATTTTGAATTTTTATATTGCATGAATTTCAAATAATGATATATTTTATTTTATTTTCTGGTTTGTTTCACGCAAAAAAAATTCAAATATGGTTACGAAAGATTTCATATAACTTGATAATTAGATTTTGTTTGAGACAGCTTTTTTATTCTTTCTTAAAGTAGTTTTTTATTATAAAAATTTATAAAATTATTTTAAAATATATTAAGAAAGTCGTCTTAAATGAAGCTTTACTCTTAACGGGAAGCATTTATTATTATTATTATTACAATTTCTGTTGTTGTTATTTACAATTATTTTATGTAAATTAGTTAATTTCTTTATTATTTTTTTAAAAAAGTTTGAAGAAAGAATAAGGAATATCTATATATGATATTTTATTGATTTTGAGAAAACATATTATAAAGTTTCAAGAGAAGTGCAATGAAGAGTTTTAGAAAAGAAAGAGGTTAATATTGCTTATATTCAAGTCATTAAGGATATGCTTATATTATGGATGGCTTTACTCTTAACTGGAATTATGGAGGCCAATCTTAGAGTCTAAAAGCTTTCTGTTGATTAGATCTAAAATTGAATATATGAAGTGTAATTTTAGTAATGTTAGTTTTTGTGAGATGATTGTGACTTTGGGTGATCAAGGCTTTAATAAGAGTACACGTTTTAGATATCATAGGTCTATTGTTTAGAGCAATGGTGAAATCAATGGGCATATTATTAATAGAATTCAAGTTAGATGGTTGAAGTGGAGGAATGCATTGGGCTTGTTGTGTGATATAAAAGTCACCCTCAATCTTAAGAAATAATTTTATAAGATGGTGGTTAGACCTACAACGCTTTATGATGTAGAATGTTCCAGTAAAGGAGAAGCATAATATTAAGATATGTGTTGCAGAGTTGAGGATGCTCAGGTGGATGAGTGACTTTACTCTTAGAGATATGATACAAAATGAACATATACGTGAAAAGGTTGGAGTAGCTCCAGTGGAAGATAAGATTAGATAGAGTCACCTTAGACGGTTTGGTCACATAAAATGATAGCCATCGATGGCTCGATTAGGAAAATAGTTGTATTAGATTTGACTAATGTTAAGAAAGGTAGAGGTAGAACTAAAAAAATTTGATTAGAAAATATTAAAAATGACCTTTCTTTATTAGATTTAAATGAGAATTTAACTTTTAACAGGGCACAATATAAAAAAAAAAATTAATGTAGTAGACCCCACATAATGTGATAAAGACTTGATCATGACGATGTTGTTGTTGTTGTTGTTGTTCAAACTTTGGAAGTACGAAATGAGTAAGGTCATGCCATACAGATTAAGGGGTGAATTGTGGTCTGTATTTCAATTTCTACCATGTCATTGATTATTTTTTTTTTATTTTTTTAGTTATTTTTTACCATGTCATTGATTATGTTTTGGTTTTAAAAGTGTTTTAAGGTATTGAATTATGATGTAGTTTCAATGTCTACGCTGTGTTTTTTGTCAAAATTCTTGAGTTCATGTGGGGATCTTTTCAAAATTTTGATTTTCTTTTGAACAATCATTTCAACATGGAAGGAATATTTCATATCGTTGCCGTTGAAGAACATAGACTTGGATAAGAAGGCCATAATAGTGTAGTCTAGGAGTGAAATAACTGGAATTGAGATTAAGGTTTCGTTTGGTACGACTTTATTACTGTTTATTAATGCAGCTTTTTAGTATAATAAATAAAATTTTTATACTAAAAAGTTGTTTTAAGAAGCAGTAGGAAAGCTGTTCGAAAGAAAGAATTCTTTACTACTTCTTAAAGCAGCTTTCGAGTATAAAACTTTTGTAACTTTCTTATTATTTTTTAAAGCAGCTTTTTAGTACAGTAAGTTGCTTTAGAAGCAGGAAGAAGAGCTGTCCCAAACAAAGCCAAGGCTTGGTTTGGGATAAATTTGTTATTAATATTAATAAAATAAACAAAATATTTGTTTAATATTCTTATTATTATTTTTTGAATTTAATTAATTTTAAGTAGGATTTTGTAACTTAAAAAATAAAAACTATAATTGCTTTTCGAAGAATTGATATTTTTTATTAAAAAATAAAAAATTTACTCCATTGTTTTTTACTTATTTTATTTGTAGTTAAATTAGAACCTTTTCTATTAATCTACTAATTTATTAAGTTTTTAATTATCAAATATTAATACAGAGTAAAAAAGCCAAATTGTAATGTATAAATTCATAATTTTTAATATTTTTAATATTAAATATTTTTCAAAAATAAAAATAAATTTCATTTATTCATCTAGTTATTTACTCAATATTTTTTTTCATGCTAATATGTCTACTAAATTTTTTATAAAATTTATTGGTTAACTAATTATGAAGGAATCATTAGCATAAGTAAATCAATGAATCAATCTTTAAATATTTTAATTTTAAATATTAAAATTAAAATATTTTCCGTATATTTTACTATGTCGTAGTCAGCAAATTTAGCATTTATTGATTCCGTGTATACTATTTTGCTGTTATGAGAACCAATAATAAAATGAAGTCTTTAGACATATCAAAATATACAATAAATGACTTGCTAATGGTCTTTGGGTCCACCTTTTGCAGAACTTCGAGGGTTTCTAAAATAACCACCATCACCAACTACAATCGTTTGTCACCGTTATGGCCATAGTTATCTTGGTTCGCCTCAGCCATCATCACCAACGACCACCTTTTGCAACTCTCGCTACAGGTAATCATAGGGCTGCAGGCGAATCAAATCTAGCCGAGTATGCGAGTGTTCATATTTGAGTTCGTTTATTATTAGCTTGTTCAAGTTCGGTTTGTGTTTGATTCGAGCTTTATTGTTTGTGTTCATATTTTGTTTGTTTAAATTAATGATGTTCATGTTTGGTTCATGTTCGATTTGTTTAATGCTTATCGATCTTTAAATAAACAAGCTTTATTTAACGAGCTATGTTCGTGAACATATTTAATGATTTTTTTTACACTATCAAACAAGCATGTTCATGAACAAATCTAATGAGTATTCTTGAGCTATTAAATGAGCAATATCTTGAATATATAAATAACTAGTATTTTCAAACTACCAAATGAGCTTGTTTACAAACAAACGATCTATGATTCATTCTAAATTTGTTTATGAACATCTTAACCAAACAATTTAGCAAACACTGACATATGTGAAATGTCTTTTGTTCTTGAACAAAATCATTTTATTAAAGGTATAAAATAAAATGAAATAAAATTTATAATAAAAGCAGTTATCTATTTAAAATGAAAAATATGATTAATCTATATGAATATTTTTATCGAGCTTATTCACGAGTTCTAAAACGATCACGAATCGAGCTTAATGTTGAGCTTGTTCACGAGCTTCAAATGATGTTGTCCGTGAAGATAAACTAACATAACACATTAGTGTTCAAGCTTGTTTATTTAAGGATCGATTATTAAAAATGTTGTTCAAGTTTGTTTGTTTAGTTAGTTAATCGATAACAAACAAGCTTTAATAAACCGAGCAACGAGTAGCTCATCAAACGTTTGGTTCACTTGCATCCCTAGGTAACCATCAGGGGTAGACTCGACCTTAATTTTCAGGGGGAGACAAACTTATAAGTAACTATTGGTGTTGCCTCAAATTTGGCTTGACCCCTCGCTAGAAGAAAAATGGTCAATAGCGACTAAAAAATAGAGATAAAAATAAAATGGTCGCTCAATATGATTAAGCATTCAATTTCTACAAAATGTATGTTGAAATTGTCTTGAATTTGGCTCGATTCTTATTTGTTCATATCCTTTATCATCGTATGCTTCGCATATATGTCGGAGGTCCAAGGGGATAGCGCCCCATTGCGGGGGTTTTCGGAGGCAGCTCTCACAGAACAAATTTTGGTTGTAAGGATATTTTTGGAATTAAAATTTGATAAATAAAATGATGAATTCTCTTTGCTATTTCTGTTTGGATTTGGTGCATCGTTCCCTAACAATCACACATCTATCAATGTGTTTAATTATGTTAGGGGTAATTGCCTAAAGACCAAAGTATTTTAAAAAATTGGGGGGGGGGGGGGGGGGGGGGGGGGGGGGGGGGGTGGGGGGGGGGGGGGGGGGGGGGGCCGAGCTTATTGCCATGGCAACCATAATTGTCATTCTTCGTCAACCTCTTGCCGGCAACTATCACCGTAATAATCAATAATGATCATCCAAGGATTGTTGTCACTATCGTTGCCTCACCCATAATCGCCCCATTGGCGGCTGTTGTCAACAACAACATCAAGCCTTTCTCTTACTACGTTGGATCGGCTACATAAATACTTTTTCTCTGCAATTGGTCCCCGAGCTTAAGAGGGATCTGCCCATGGCAACCAGCCAACCATAATTGTCGTTCTTCGTCAACCTCTTGCCGGCAACTATCACCGTAATAATCAGTAATGATCATCCAGGGATTGTTGTCACTATCATTGCCTCACCCATAATCGCCCCAATGGCGGCTGTTGTCAACAACAACATCAAGCCTTTGTCTTACTAAGTGAGGTCGACTATATAAATACTTTTTCTCTCTTATGTTCCCTTAAAAGTCAAATTTTTATTTAAATCTAATAAAAAATATCATTTCTAATATTTTCCAACCAATTATTTTGAGCATAAGCTACCAAATTTCCTCATCTTATTAAATCCAAACCAGCACGTTTCTTTTTTTTTTCTTTTGGGTAAACAGGTCTCTTAGTCAAGATAGACATTAGAAACGCTCGGAAGCCAGCCAGGCCGATTCAACAACGACAGCTCAGTTCTGAGTAGGGCTGTCAATTTTTGACACGACACGAAAACCCGACCCGGATCCGACCCGGACCCGCCGGGTTGGACCCGACCCGATTTCAAAACGGGTCGGGTTCGGGTTCCAGAAATCGACCCGTTTCAAAAACGGGTCGGGTTCGGGTTGACCCGGCGGGTTGGCGGGTTGACCCGGCAACCCGTTTAATTCAAAAAAATTTGAAATCCCGCCCTCGCCCTGCCCGCTGCCCCTGCCCCTGCCGCTGCCCCGCTGCCCGCTGCCCAGCTGCCACGCGCCGCTGCCCGCCTCCGCGCCCCGCCCCCGCTGCCGCCCCGCTGCGCGCTGCCACGCGTGACGCGTGCTGCCGCCCCGCTGCCCCGCCGCGTGCCGCTCGCGCTGCCGCGCCTGCCCCGCGCTGCCGCGCGCTACCGCCGGCCCCGCCGTCGCCTGCTCTGCCGTCGCCTGCTGCTGCGCGTCGCGGTGCCGGGTCGTGTCGGGTCAACCCGGCAACCCGCCGGGTCGGGTCCGGGTTCGGATTTTCGACCCGTTTCTCTACCCGGGTCGGGTTAGGGTTGACCCGTTTTCCACCCGGGTCAGTTCGGGTTCGACCCGAACCCGACCCGTGACCCGAAATTGACACCCCTGGTTCTGAGAATATTCTAATCAATTTTTTAAAAAAAATTTCTATGTGAATATGAATATGACATAAAAAATTTAATTAATTATTCATAAATTATATTCATCTTAAAATAAATTAAAATTACAAAATTTTATTACAAATAAAATTTAATCTGAATATTGTGATTCAAAATTTTCCTAAAATAAAAATTGTTATGGTT